>OX638067.1:8202904-8802904 GCA_951804385.1 Trifolium dubium
TTTAAGTTAATTAATGAAACTTTTGTCAAATAATTTTATTTTTCCAATTACTTGGAAATTAATTTTTTTTTTCTATTATTTAAATATAAAAATAATATATATTTAAGGATTTTAAAGAGATAAAATAGGGTGAAGAGTGATCTCCCACTCCTCGTTTCGAACAATATCATGTTTCATTTCTAGTTCTCATTGAAATTACAAAAAGATAGGTCGTATATTAATATATGAGTATAAACATTGATCATCGTGTAAATTATAAAATCAAAAAATATTCGTAAATATGAGTGTAAATATAAGTCATAATATAAAAAATAGGTTTTTCGTATTAATATGTGTATAAATATTTAAGTTCTTATAAAAAAGTCTTTCGCCTAGTTTTAAAACATTCGTAGAAAAAAATATAATTCTGTAAAAATTACAAAAAAAAACCCCGTACATGAGTATAATATAGCTCCTATAAAAATTATAAAAAAAATATATAGTCATCGTATTAATATAAGAGTACAAATATAGATACTCATCGAAATATACATTCTCGTAAAATTATAAAAAAAAAAGTCTTCATATTAGTATATGGTTTTTATTTTTATATTACATAGACGTTCATTTAATATTGATTTTATTCAAATATGAAAAATAATACAAATGTAAAGATTTTAAAGGATAAAATTTTCTAGAGGGTGTGATCTCCCACTTTCCGTTCTAAACAATATGATATTTTTTCTCTCATCTTCGTAGAAATTATAAAAAGAAATATAGATGACTATGTATTGTATATGAATATAAATATAACTCTCGTGTAAATTAAAAAAAAAAGACAATTGTATTAATATATTAGTAAAAATATTGATCCCGTGTAAATTATAAAAAAAATACAAGCATATTAATATAAGTGTAAATATTTTTCATAAGCAATAAAATAAAATATCATAAAATTGCTTCAAAAATAATCATAAAAATATAATTTTAGTTGTTGGTGGAAATCGAACCGTGTGGTATTGAGCAACTTTAAATTTATGGGTCAGCTATCCCATCCTTTGAGGTGCCTCCAATCTAGCGAGGGATTAGTCACTCCGTTCGGCAATGGATACCCCGGTCTCAAGAAAAAAAAATCAAATTGTTTATCTCATACTAAAATTTTGTTCGCGAGAGAGACATAGGTGACACGCATAAACTTTGGTTCATTATAGATTGTCCCGTGAAATTTTGTTTATGAGAGAGACATCCCTAAATGTATATTATAGAGATAGAGATAGAGATTATAGAAATTAGTAACTTTTTAAAAATTATGGTTACTAACAATTAAGGAAAAAATACATCATAAAAATAGATTTTTGTTGTGGGTGGGAATTAAACCATGTTTCTTTTTCTACAACTCATAATTAAATCTACGTAATATAAGTAAAAATATATATCATAAAAAATAAAAATAGATTTTTTGTTGTTGGTGAGAATCGAACCATGTTACTTTTACTAAAACTCTTAACTAAATCTAAGTAAAATAATATAAAAATTAGAAAAACGTTGCTGGAGGGAATCGAAGGGAGTATATTTAGCTTGCCTTATTGCTTAAAACTTAAAGCCTTAAAATCTTGCCACATAGACATATGAAGACTTGATTGCTTGCCACGTTAGATGATGATCGGGAGAGAGACATCCGTAATTATATTATATAGAGATAGAGATTACTTCTAATGAATACTACATCCATATATATTTCTAAGAGATAAATGATTTTTTAAATTTATTGAAAAACTAATGTATATTATTAAGTTGATTAGACACATTATTTTTTAACGAATCTAAAATATAAATTGACTCTTATAAAAATAATAGATGCAATATCATATATTCATGTTATGTTAAAAAAAGAAAATCATTGTTAATTGTTTTTGTTGTTGTCTATACAACTTACACCTACAACGTTATCATGCCCTCACCCCAGTCCCCATACTTTATGTCATCCACTTTGGAAAACAATATAGATAATGAATATGATAAAAAAATGGATTCATGAATTGATTGAATGTTTTTTATTTGTAGAAAAAAGATTATGGATTACAATATATTGATTTGTATAAAGAATATATCTTAATTTTATCCGTTTATCCTTGGCATATTCTACTTGACAACCAATTGCTGTCGCAATTCTTACTTCATGTATCTTGTATGCATGCTTTCAATCATAATTTTTTGCAACTTGAATTCATCTCCTCTTTCTACAATTTTGTCTCTTGAGTTATTGGGGTTTGTTTGAGGTGAATATGCTTAATTTAAATTTTTGAGTTAAATAAATTTTAGATCTATAAAAGGTTTAAATATACTTTTGATTCTTTAAGTATTTTCAAGGTTTCATTTTGGTTCTTTAACTATTTTCGTTCCGTTTTGGTCCTCTAACTTTCATTCCGTTAACTTACTTGGTCCTAACCGTTAGAAAAATGTCAAAATGAGAGGTAGAAGCATCTATTGAGAAAACGAACATCAGATTTGAATTCAGCGTGAATAAAGAGAGGTTTTGGGTATCGTTTCGTAAGCTTTCGTAACTGGAAAGATCATCGGTGATGTGAACGGAGACGGTGATGGAAGAAGCTCCGTACGCGATGAAGAAGAAAGTTTTTAGCCACGTGACGTTTTCCTATTGGATCTCACACCAAAGCCACCAAGTCCCAAAGTGCCACGTACACAAAATTAACGTTTTTGGCATTTTTCTAACGATAATTAGGACCAAATAGATTAACATAATGAAAGTTAGAAGACCAAAACAAAACGAAAAAATAAATAAAGGACCAAAACGAAACAAAAAAATAGTTAAAGAACTAAAACAAAATCTTGAAAATATTTAGAGGATCAAAAGTATATTTAAACCTCTATGAAATTATGCTTTAATAGGTCCATCACATATACTGAGAAATAATTGATGAGACTAAAAAGTACGATTTTTTTGTAACCGCAAATTTTTTTTTTTTATCATTATAGGTTTAGCAACACACAATACAGAAAAAATATCACAAGTATAATTATAATGCAAGTGTGTAAATTGAAAAGTTCAATATATCACACTTTTTTAGTTTTTGCGCATTAATGCTTGAGAAGATTTTCCCTTTTTCTTTTGTTTTTTTGAAAAATTAGTAAAATACCCGTGTCTTCGCACGGGTATCCGGTCAATATGAATAATTTATTTCAATTCGTACTTTTATCAATAAAAATTGTCTTGTACATAATCATTATTTTTAAATTTTATCAAAAAAAGTTATATTCTTTTTAAAAATATATTTACTTTTTATAATCAAATATCTTATATCATTGTTATTTTTATCCTTTTATAATGACATTATTAATTTAACCAAAAATGTGTTTTTGCTCGTCAATTTTTATTTTTGGGCATACTTATTTATGAATATTATACTTTTTCTTTGTCTAGTATAGCTTAGTGACTATAAATTTCATTTTTAAGATGAATACGAGCGGTGTCTGAAATTCGAATACATGATTTTGCATATAAAATGAGATGTCCCTACCAATTGAGTTCAGCTCACAGAAACATTTACGATTATAATTTAAATAACATAAAAAGTAATAATATTTTTTTTTATAAATTGTGAATATATATATATATTTGACAAATTAAGGATGGAAAATATTTTTTTTTAATTTTTGTTTTTGAAGAAGTTAAACTAACTCATTTAAATTGACATCGAAGAGAATCGAACTCGGGACCTCAAGAAGAAGCACACTCCCATGTCCCAAGCTAAAATACCGCCAGGGCAACCGAATTGGGTTAAAAATATTTTTTTACTATCGGTTGTATTATTATTTATTTTTTTCATTCAACAACTTTGTTTTGACAAATTCATTCAACAACTTGTCTTTTGTATAATGATTATTTTTTATTTTTATTAGGGAAAATTTGCCCCGTGTATTATTTTAAATTTTTATTAAGAGCAAATGACAATTTAATTACATTTTTCTACGACACATATTTTTCTTATATCATAGATAAGTTAAGAAAAATGTAGTTTTTTTTCTATCATTGATATTTTTTTCCCTTTTTTCATTCAAATAAATTATGGGAAAAAAACCGTTCTTTTTTTTTTTGACAAATTCATTCAACAGCTTGTCTTGTATATAATGATTATTTTTAATTTTTACTATGAAATAATTGCCTCGTGTATTATTTTAAAATTTTTATTAAGAGCAAATGACATTTTAATTAGATTTTTCTACGACACATATTTTTCTTATATCATAGATAAGTTAAGAAAAATGTAGTTTTTCTTTTCTATCATTATTGATGTTTTTTCCCCTTTTTCATTCAAATAAATTATGAGAAAAAAGTCATTTTTTTTATCATTGATAATTTTCTTATTTCATTTTTTTCTCAAATAAATCATGATAAAAAGAAGTTATATTCTATTATTGGTAAAAAAAATTCTTTTTCATGCAAATAAATCATAGAATAAAGAGGTGGTTATTGGTAAAAAAAATTTCTTTTTCATTCAAATAAATCATAGAATAAAGAGGTACTTATTTTTTTCTTTTTCATAGGTAGTTATGGTGCAAGCAAGGGTATTTTTGGTTTTTAAACAACATATGATTTTCTTATACTATATAGATATAGATGAGTAGAAGTTATATTCTATCATTGGTAGTTTTTTTTCTTCTTTTTCATGCAAACAAATCATAGAAATAAGAGGTAGTTATTTTCTATCATGAGCAGTTATTTTTTTAGATGATGTGGCAACATATGGTGCAAACAAGGGTAATTTTGGTTTTTAAACAAAATATAATTTTCTTATATTATATAGATATTGCAATATCATTAAACAAAAGAGTCTAAATGATGAAGAAATGACAACTTTTAGTCTTTTCATATTTACAGGCAAGCAAACCAAATTGCCGATGTGATTGCAAATTATGTTCTCTCTATTATTACGGCTTCCATTATTCTTAGTCATTCAATTTTGAATCGTGTGAACCTTATATGGCAGAATGTTAATTGTAAGTGTTGAGTACCCTTTATATTTCAAATGTGCTTATTAAAAAAAAATATGGCAAGATGTTGATAGTATTTACTTTAATCGTCGTATTCATTTTTAATTTAATTTAACAGTCTCCCTTTTATAAAAAAAAGTCCAAATGGACTTGAGCTACAATATTAACCGGTCCTTCCTCAAGCCAAACTTCATTGGGTTTATTACTTCTTGTTTTATTATTTATTTATATTTTTTGTTTTTAATCTCTCATTCATAAGAGAAAATGTTCTAATAGTCTAGAGTTTGAGACGAGTTAATTTAAATTCTCCCCCAACAAAAAACTAATTCATTTTAAAAATATATCAAATCATTTTTGTATTCTTAAATCAATCTTATGTGCACAAAAAAATAATTAATTCAACTTAAAAATATTCAAATATAGCAAATCATTTTTGTATTCTAAAATTAATCTTTTATGTTACCCAAAAAAATAATTATTATACAACAATTATTCTTATTAATTATACAAAATAAAAATTCTTATCTCATAAATTAATCAAACATGTGCTTGTTTATTATTCAATAAAAATTTCCAAAAAAAACGACAAACTTTTAATATATGAGACGCACCTACATCATCTACACACGTGGTTGTTTGGATGCTGCTTGGAGTGCCATGCCTCAGCCAAAGATCTTTTTATGTTTGGTTTTTCTTCATGATGCAATTTAGATTTTTTTATACAAATGAGCAAGCTTATCAAATATATGTGGTGGGAGGATATTACGATTGATTTGATAAAAGACTAACCATATGCTACGCTAGATATAACATATTAACACATGTATATTTGCCTAATAATAGGCATATATCAAATCATAATTAAGAGGGAATCATTGCATGTGCAAAGGATAAATGGGGATTTTTCATTTTAGACATGTCTATGGATTATGAAACATAAGATAAGATAGGATTTAGACAAGAATTTTATTTCTTTATTCTTTATAAATGTTTTAAATAATTAATATCTTAAAAAATTTATTAGGCTATTTTTAATTATATTTGTGGCCTGAAAGTGCATCTAAAATTGTCAAGTAAGTACTTGTCAAAAGTGGGGAGAGATTTTGATTAATTATAGGTGGTTCAATTTACAATGATTTTATTTTTGGTATATCAGAAATATGAATTGTTCCCGTCAAAATATTACGGTGTATATAAATTTATTAAACTTATATGTTCTTCAGTTTTTACCACCTAAACTATCCTACAAGAATATTTATAGTGATTTATTACACGAGTTATTTTTTCTCTCTAGTTTAGGAGAATAATGTTAATTATTTTTGGTAGGGATCGAATATGAAAAACTAACCACAAGAAAATGAATGAATGAGATTTCGACATTTTTACAGTTTTAATTTGGTTACTAGAGAAGCAAGGTTGGAAGTTAGCAATCAACTATGATATTATAGTGGCAATAATCTAATTCAAATATAGATATTATCACATTGAAAGATTTGCTTTAGTGGCCATGATCCAAGTTCCATTTAGTGTGGTATCCAGATAGTATTACAGTTTGATTCCTCACAATTGAGGAGATTGAAACTATACTAATTTGATATCAAAACTCTCTTTAAAATTTAAACTACTAACTAAAGAACTAATGGGTGAAAACTATTTATTTATTTATATTAAAAGATAGAAAATATAAATGCAAAGGGACTGCTTATAGGCTAAAAATGACTCAAAACCACCCATTGCCCGTAAACAATTGAGGAAAAAAATTCAAAAGAAAAGAGAATTTTTTCTCTTAGACTAGGGCCGACTTAAAATAGTGTTTGAGAAATGCTAGGAACACACTCTCTAACACACTTTTTTAACACACTCCAACTAAAATTTGCCACACCACTCTTTTTCCTTATTCATTTATTTATTAATAAAAAAAGAATTAAAATAAAAAGAGAAGTAAGGTGATGTGACAAATTTTAATTGGAGTGTGTTGAAAAATTGTGTTAGAGAGTGTGTTCTTAGCTTTTCTCATAGTGTTTTGTTCTTTATATTCAAATAACACACATTTCACACACACATAATGTCATATTTTTTTAAAGCAAATTCTAAATAGTACCCCAGGGTATTCTTTAAACTCTTAAGGCTTAAATATACTTTTGGTCCTCTAAATATTTTCAAGGTTTCACTTTGGTCTTTTAACTATTTTTCATTCCGTTTTGGTCCTTTAACTTTCATTTTGTTAACCTACTTGGTCCTAACCGTTAGAAAAATGTCAAAAACGAGAGGTAGAAGCCTCTAATGAGAAAACAGACATCAGATTTGGATTTAGCGTAAATCTAGGAGGTTTTGGAGTATCGTTTCGTATGTTTTCGTGACTGGAAAGATCACCGGTGATGTGGACGGAGACAGTGATGGAGGAAGCTCCGTACACGATGAAGAAGAAGGTCTCTGGCCAGATAACGTTTTCCTATTGGATCTCACACCAAAGTCATCAAGTCTCTTAGTGTCACGTACGCAAAATTAACGTTTTTGGCATTTTTCTAACGATAATTAGGACCAAATAAATTAACATAATGAAAGTTAGAGGACCAAAACAGAACGAAAAAATAGTTAAAGGACCTAAACGGAACAAAAAATAGTTAAAGGACCAAAGTGAAACCTTGAAAATATTTAGAGGACCAAAAGTATATTTAAGCCAACTCTTAAATAGTAAATTTTTATAGAATATTTATGGAAATCTGTAAAGTCAACGCATTAGAAATTGTGCTGTTTAACTTTTTAAATAAAATATTTTCTTAAATAGTATGCTTAAAGAGTGTCCGGGGGCACTCGTTAGCAAGACCCATTTTTTATTTGGCGAACATAAAAATGTCATATTTATGTCCAGTCTAACTTAATTGGTAAAAAATATTATACATTTTATAGAGATTAGAGTTCGAACTCGGGTATGGTATGTCTATTTTTTCATCTTTAGAGAGTGAATTTCTAGCCGCTAGACTACCTCATAAAATTACTAAAATTATGTTCTTAAAAATAATAAAACTAATACAATTTTTCTAATACCTAAGAGAAATGACAAAGTCATTTAAAATTCACAAATCTCATCTCAATTATATACGTTAGAGTTAACAAAATTGACTTATTGTGCTAGTTGAATTAAAATTTGTCGACTAACACAAAATATAAGCACCATACTTATTCTTGTCAAAAAAAAAAAGCACCATACTTATTTTAAAATTTAAAATGGTCATCAAATATATGCAATAAATAATCATAATTCTAAAATATTTGCATCCCGTTATAAAATAAAAAGGTTAAATTATATTTTTAGTATCATAACTTAATTTAAATTTTCATTTTAATTCCTTAAGTTTTATTTATTTCCATTTTACTCCTTTAAGTTTCAACATTACAATGATTTAAATTATATAATGATTTTATTTTTGGTATATCAGAAATATGAATTGTTTCCGTCAAAATATTACGGTGTATATAAATTTACTAAACTCATATGTTCTTCAGTTTTTACCACCTAAACTATCCTACAAGAATATTTACAGTGATTTATTACACGAGTTATTTTTTCTCTCTAGTTTAGGAGAATAATGTTAATTATTTTTGATAGGGATCGAATATGAAAAACTAACCACAAGAAAATGAATGAATGAGATTTCGACATTTTTACTGTTTTAATTTGGTTACTAGAGAAGCAAGTTTGGAAGTTAGCAAATCAACTACGATATTATATTATAGTGGCAATAATCTAATCTTTTATTATATATGTTTGTTACAATGCTTAATATTCAAGTAACAATTAACTCTAAAATTTCCCTCTCATTTCTTATTATTAATTGTATTCCTACTTACAATGCTAATTCAACTAATAGTAATTATTGCTTCAAAAAAAACTAATAGTAATTATTAGTCAATCCACTAAAAATTGTTAATTCCAAAATGTTTGAAAATCAATTTGTGAAATAGTTGCCCACTTTAATGCATTGGTTGTTGCCAAAATATTGGTTGGTGCACTTTGTTATTATCATTGGTAGAGTTTCTGCTATAATTCGATAAATTGCTTTGAGATATTATGAAAAACGTTGGATTTGCAATAATTTCTTAATTTTACTTCTTAAACATTGGACTTTGCTTTAAGATATATTAGATGTGCGATGTATTAATTTTATTTCTTAATTATTTATTAAATTCTCTTATTTTTATTTATTTATTTTTTTGACAGAAAATTCCCTCTTTTTTTTTGTATAATTAGGGAAAAGGCTTAGTCAAACTTTGGCAATACCAAATTGATTATTGTTAGAAAAAATATTTGATTTTAATTTAATTTTTACTTTCTGCATATTTGTATCTAATATTTGTATATAGCCAAGTACAACTTTATTTGATTGTTTTTTGTTTTCATTGTAATTCTAAATAAAAGTACTTCATTGTTAGACATTATAATTTATAAGACCCGTGCGATCGCACGGGTCATAGTTCTGGTTCAAATATAGATATTATCACATTGAAATATTTGTTTTAGTGGCCATGATCTAAGTTACATTTAGTGTGGTATCCACACTTTATAGTTACTATCAAACATTAGTTGATTTAATGATAATTGACGCTGTATTAGATAAAAGTATCATAGTTCGATTCTTCATAATTGAGGAGATTGAAACTACTAACTTAATATTATAACTCGTTCTAAAATCTAGACTACTAACTAAAGAACTAAAGGGTGAAAATCATTTATTCATTTATTTATTTATATATATTAAAAGATAGAAAATATAAATGCAAAAGGAGTGATTATAGGCTAAAAATGACTCAAAACCACCCATTACCTATAAACAATTGAGGAAAAAAATTTAAAAGATAAGAGAATTTTTTCTCTTACTATGGCCGACTTAAAAGAGTGTTTTGTTCTTTATATTCAAATAATACACACTTCACACACACAGACACACACAATGTCATATTTTTATTTATATATATTAAAAGATAGAAAATATAAATGCAAAAGGAGTGATTATAGGCTAAAAATGACTCAAAACCACCCATTACATGTAAACAATTGAGGAAAAAAATATAAAAGAAAAGAGAATTTTTTCTCTGACTACGGCCGACTTAAAAGAGTGTTTTGTTCTTTATATTCAAATAACACACACACACACACACACAAAATGTCATATTTTTTTTGGCGAACATAGAAATGTCATATTTATGTCTAATCCAGCTTAATTGGTAAAGAATATTATACCATTTTTTAGAGATTGGAGTTCATACGCAGTATGTCTACTTTTTTATCTTTAAAGAGTGAATTTCTAGTCGCTAACTAGACTACCTCATAAAATTACTAAAATTATGTTCTTAAAAATTATAAAACTAATACAATTTTTCTGATATGTAAGAGAAATGACAAGTCATTTAAAATTCACAAATCTGATTTCAATCATATACGTTAGAGTTAACAAAATTGACTTATTTTGCTAGTTGAATTAAAATTTGTCAACTAACACAAAATATCTTTCACCATACTTATTTTAAAATTTAAACCGGTCATCAAATATATGCAATAGATAATCATAATTCTAAAATATTTGCATCCCATTATATAAAAAAAAAGATTAAATTATAATTTTAGTATCATAACTTAATTTAAATTTTCATTTTAATCCCTTAAGTTTTATTTATTTCCATTTTACTCCTTTAAGTTTCAACATTACACAATTTAATCCTTAACACCAAAATTTTCGATATTTCTAACCATTGGTGTCACAACATTCAAGCGCCGCAAAAAGTAAAATCTAACCGGAAAACGCCGCATTCAGATTCCGTCGCCGGAAAACGCCGCATACAACGCACCAGAAATATTCTTCATAGCAAATCGATTCCTCGATTCAAAGCATAGGTAGTTAAAGCTATGCATTTTATTTTTTTGCTTTAGAATCTGAATTTCAACTTTATAGAAGAAACCGTTCCGTTTTCCTAAACCCTAAACCCTAATTTTTCTGAAACCCTAATTTTTTGTGTGTTTATTATGTAGATGAAGGTTAAGAAGCAAAAGAGGCATAGAAAGAGTTTAACATTTTACACTGCATGTTTTGGTTTCCGTAAACCTTATAGAGTTCTTTGTGATGGAACATTTATTCATCATCTTATTGTCAATCGTATAACTCCGGCTGATACCGCTCTTGCTAATATTCTTAGTTCTCCGGTGAAGCTTTACACGACAAGGTCTTTGTTTTGTTTTGGATTTGATTGGTTTGTTTTGTTGATTTGTTTTTTGTGTTGTTGATTTGGGTTTTGGATTGATGTAATGTAGATGTGTTCTTGCGGAGTTGAAACGGCTTGGTAAATCGTATTCTGAGGCGCTTGATGCTGCGCATAATCTTATAATTGCAAGGTTAAATAATTCTCTACTTTACTTATGGTAGCATATTTGCTTGATAACAAATGATTTAACAAATGTTTATGGTATAGTTATGATCGATGTGCATGATAATCGATACTGGAATGTGTAGGCATTAGGCAGAAACCTTTTATATGTGAATTTGAAGTTTTATACCATTTTTCTTTAATAGAGGGGTCAATTGGGTTGGCTTCAAAAATTTAGGTTATATTGTTTGGGCCATGTTTTATGGATGGCTAGGTTAGGTTAGTGTTCTTAAATGGAGGCCATGGTGGAATGAAGTAGCGGATTTTTTGACAACTGCCATAGGTGGTTTGTGAAGGGATGTCTGTCATGGCAGCAACGTAGGCTGCAATGTTGCTTTATATGACGGATTTTTGGTCTTCCTCCATCTTCCGTCATCGGCAAACTTTGTTAAGAGCATAAAGTTTGAAGAAAATACACCAGACTAATTCAGTTCAATAATTTTTTGTTAGACACTTAGGCATACTAAGCAGCACCTTCTTTTGCCTCAACAAAGAAACTTCTTTGAAGTTTTGAAAGAGTCTAACTAACTAACCCTTTAAAATTGTTTAGGTTTTTCATCTATTGTTGTTGCTAATATTTTAAGTTCGATATCTACTTTTTCTTCTCCCCCTACTATTGTTATATGGTAAGAAAGCCACCTTTAGCTCCTAGCAGTAGCACCAGTAATTAATCAACTACTCTAACAAGTCAAAAAATTATTGGGGATCATCCAAATGGCTTGCATTATCTAAAGGCACAAGAGAAATAGCTTCCTCATTTAATGCCTTCTCACTTTGACCTATTAGTTTCAACTTTTCAAAATCTGGACAAGGCAGGATTCCTTTCAGAACCTACATTAATAGGATGACCTCTTAGAAGACTATTCTTATCCCTTAGAAGTCTTAATCAATAGTATTTACTATTCTATTAGTTACAGATTGGAAACCATTGTTGTTATTTTATCTGGGTTGAGATATTTGAGCACTAGTATTGCTGTGATGATGGTTTTATAGTTTTATCTAAACTCCAATTTCCAGATGTGAGCATGATAAATGTGTGAGGGCCGACCACTGCATCACAGAAGTTGTTGGAGAAAATAATTCCGAGCACTTCTTTGTTGCTAGTCAGGACACTGATCTACGGAAGAAGTTGGAAGAGGTTGGAATATTTTTTTTGTAATGTTAATTGCAACAACAGTTAGATATGTTACTGCCATTTTGTAAACATAATAAAATGTTATTTGCTAAAATTGCCTATTCTATGCCAGTGGCTTTGTCTAAAATGTGTCGACTTTGTGTAGAATTGTACCATTGTACATATGCTTAGTCTCCTTTATCTGCTTATTGCAGGTACCAGGTGTGCCTCTCATATTTGGTCTCCGAAATGCTCTGTTCCTCGAATCTCCATCTGCATTTCAGAAGGAATATGTCAGATCTTCTGAAGAAGGACGATTGCATATTACAAATAAAGAGTATGAGATATTGAAGAAATTGGCTGGTGGGGATGCCGATAAATCCAATACTGAAATAGCGGGAAACAAGGATTCAGAAGATCCAATTGCAAGTGCACAGACAATAAAAAGCAGTGTTACTTCAAGGAATAAGATTGGAATCAAGGATAAACCTCAGTTCAAGAGGAAAAGAGCAAAGGTTATACTTTATTTTATGCGGTATCTTTTTTCTTGTCATATTAAACCATATATAGGCTTTTACCTTACCGTTTTGTTGTTGTGGCTGATAGTGGTGATAAGAGATACAAATAGAAAATGATAGAAACTGAAGCAAATGATATAACTGAATATTAAATGACTGACAGAACTAAGATTTTTTTATAAGTTAGTAGAAGCCAATTGTTAATACCGACTTGATATAATTTTGCCACAATTAATTTTTCTGTATTTCTTTCTCTCACCCCCTTTCTTATCTGCAGCACTTGGTGCAGTTTGCACAGAAAAATTTAGTCATTAGTTTATTGTTTCTAACCGTTATTACTGCATTTTGTCACATTTTGATTATATCAATGTGAACTTTGCAGGGTCCAAACCCACTTTCGTGCAAGAAGAAGAAAAGCCGTGAAAACCAAAACAATCCTTCAAAGGTAGGGTGGATGGCAAAAAATATAATGTTTCTTCAATTTGAACATGAAAACACTTATGTTATTGGATTCAATTTCAATTCACTGTTGGAATAAAACATCATTTCTATATGCCAAATATTAAATGGTTTTACTTTTAAAACTACAAAGTGTGTCTGACTCTTTATATTATGCGCTGATGTATGATTAAATGATAGTATGAAAAATGCCGGACTATACACCCTGGTGTTCTACCTTGTGCTAAATTCAACTTAGTTTAGAAGAATAGAGACTGGAAATATTGAGATCCTGTTATTAATTGGTCACATAGGCAGTTTAATTTCATATTGAGGGCTGATTCTCCTAAACGGCTAAGCTACATGGTGAAGAGTTTGATTATTTTCACGTCTCTATTGTTTTCAATACTATTAACTATCTCGAGGTGGTGTCTTGGCATATCAGTTAATAGTTACTATTGTCTGACTAGAATCTCAGGGGATGGAATCAGTCTCTTGCAAATGCAGGCTGACTATATAGGCGACCAAATGTCATGACCCTTCCATTCATTAGTTGCATTTAACATAGGCTTCACTGTCGGAACTGTGCAAAACTGTTTAGATGCTACATATTATTTTGTTCTGGTGATCTTTTGGAATGTGCATTAATCCAAATTGCTTAGATTAGTATCTTTAGAATGCTTCAGCTATTATGTAGTTCTATTCTACTTAGATTAGTTTAGATTTATAATAATAAAACGTAATTCATTCAAATTTTTGAAATACATTCGAAGGAGGATCAAATGAACCCTAGATATAAAAAATATATAGAAATGTTTTTTTATTCTATTTATATATGACTGTTGTACACTACCTTAAATGTGTTTCATCTGTCAGAAGTTATATTTTGCATGTTTCCTATGGATATGTTAGATGTTCGTTAACTTGACTCTTATGTAGGAAACGAAAGGAGACAACACAGCAAAGAGAAGCAGGAAAAGGAAGAGGTCACGTAAAGGGCAAGTATCAGCAGAAGCAGCCAGTTAAGTAAATCATTAGGTATATATGGATGAGTTCCCCAAGTTTTCTACTGCTGATGAGTTTAGAGAGAATGCCAAGTTTTAGTTTATGTTGTCATGGCAAAGGAAAGTACATTAGTTGCATTTTTGACTCTTGTAATGTTGTTCTTGTTTCTGTTTTGCTATCAAAATTCCCATTAAATTATAGATAGCTAAAGCCTAAAGTTATGAGATTATTGATTTGGACAATGATTCTAACGAGGCAACGATGTTAAATTATTATTAACTAAGCTTATAGTTTATCAAATTATTACTACTTTTAAAGGCATAAATGATCTGTGTTTTCTGATCGAGGATTTAATTTAAATTTTTAAATTTGAAATGCAAATTTTATACATTAAACTCTCAATCCTAAACACAAGAGGTATCTAGGATGAGTAATAATAGTACAAAGACTAACTATTAGATCATCTTCCATGCTAAGTTTGTAAGCATCTTATTTTAGATTCTATAACTAACTGACAAACAAGTACTCACCACTCGATTCTAGAATATTAGACTTTACTAATTCAAATATATTTTACTTTTTAATACTTAAGCCTTTTAAGATTGTACCAAAAAATAAGTAAAACCTTTTAAGAAACCCTCCAAACACAAACTCTTTTATATTCTTTATTGTTTTTAATTTTTGTTTCATTCAAAATCTCAAATAGTAATTCTTTTATTTTAATTAATATATAGAAATGTATTAAGGGGGATTATTCGATTGAGATTTTGAGGGGTTTTAATGGATGTTGAGGGATTTTAATGGATTTTAAAAGTCTTGTGTTATTCAATCAAGATTTTTTTTTTCTTTTTTCAATGTCGCAAATCCGTTGTTATTCAATCAAGATTTTTAATTAAGACTTTGTTTTTTTGTATTATAATTCCACAAAATTTCACAAAATCCTATGTTAAGAATCTTGATTGTAAAATATCTTTTAAAAAAGTCTCTCAAAATTAATACAATCCCACGAAGTCTTTTAAAATTTTCAAGACTTTTTTGTCAAAATAATGCCTCGAAATCCCAATCCAATAACCCCCTAAAATAGTATTATATCTTTAGTTTGATTTTTTTAATAAATTAAAAACTTTGAGAAATACTACATAAATAGAATGAGAAACAAAATATCAGTAAATGAAACGAAAGCCAATTCGGTTAAAACAGTACATGATTTTTTTGTTTGTTTATTATGCATTTATCCTAGCCAAAATTCGAATATTATTTTACTACCTTGTGATAGTTTATCCCTTCTGCTAGAACCAATCCATGTTAGTCATTGTCGACTTATACTTATTAACTTCAACTGACATCTAACTACATTAGAATAGAAATATTTAATCCAAGCTATCAGTCAATAGTTCATGCCTTGTTAACTTGAACAATTAATCACATTAAAATAAAAATATTTAATCCAAACAATGAGACAGTTGTTTATGGCTTACGTACCTAATGTTTAGAAACAAATTTCTCAACATTATTTATAGGTAAACATTTTTTTTTGTTGATAATTTATAGGTAACTTCAATACAATGCTACTCAAGCATTTTATTTATTTATTTTCACATATATGTGGTTACAATTTAATTGTATTCTATTAATATTAATATTAGTGAGTGAACTAAAATAACAATTGCCCTATTAGGAAAATAATATGAGGAGTTGAGAGTCTTTATCAATCAAAATCTTCATTACTGTGGATTAGGAAATAATGAAAATAAAAACGACCTAACATAGCTACCAAAAGTCATAAACCAAATTTGGAAGGCATAAACCACATGTTAAATTGTCATGAAGTGAAATATAAAAACAACTCTATGTAACCTCTAAAAGCCACTAAGATTTGGATGCAAAAAATCGATATCGTGTTATGAAATGAAGATTACCATCACATTTCCATTGATGACCTTATTCTATGGACAGGGACTTCATAGGGTTTCAATATTTTTTTGGGTACATAGGGTTTAGTTTGATGACACGAAAATTTTGTTTTCATTTGTTTAAGCTTTGTTTAGCTTGATTTTCTTTGACTTCACTTTTTAATATGAGAGAAGTAATGTTTATATTAGTTTTATTGTTTCCTTTTCAAAGAATCTAACGATGGAACTCACACATCTAAGAGCAGAGAAGTGGTGAATCGCATACTTGTATTCACATCTCGACATATCAAATATTTATGTAGTCTTTCACCATATGAATTGTACTTACGAAATAATTTTAACGTTTTTATACAAATCATTTACTAACAGAAATAAAAAAGAAGTACTCACTCAAAAAAAAATATAGAATTACTAGTGATGAAATATATGGAAACACTTCTATTTCTATTTTTTGTAACTAGGTTAGGGATTAAATTGGAGACAATTTTTTTTAAGCATAGAAATAAAAATTAAAATAAAAAAAGTACAAAAAGTTGAGGGGGCAAAAACCATACCCAACAAGTAAAGGGCCATAATTAAAGTTTAAAATAAAATAAAAGGAAAATATAAAATCATTTTTTTTTTACAGAATCATTTTGTTTTGTTTTAAACCTTATGATTTGCAAAGTCCGTTTCATCCAAAAATCAAACTCGACACTTCCAATAAATTCGACTTTGACTAAAGTTTATTAATCACACATGGATTGTAGTCACTTTTTTTTTAAAATATTGGGAAAAAGAGAAATTTTTTATTATTTATTAATTCTGATGGTCATTTTACAATTATCTCTAGTGGGATTTAAACTCAGCACATTGTTGAAGTTACAATGTTAAACTTTTATCAAAGAGGTATCACTTCAAGTGTACATGCATGTAGTTACTTGGTTATATTTATAATCCTTGTTACAATACAAATAAAACATTTTTCTTAATTATTGTACCAAAAAATAAACATTTTTCATAACTCAAACATGCATTGTCCTCAAATATTATCCAACCACGAAAACAAATTTAAGAAACGAACACTTTTCAATTAATTATAGTCCTCTAGATATTCATAAATCCAAATAAAATAGAGCCTCAATTTCTTTTTAAATGAACTAGAACCTCAAACTTAGATTAACTATATATGTGACTCGATCCTTCTAGTCCTCATTATAAAAAAAATATTTATTTTTGAGTTTATTGAATAATTTATGATATATCTGATTTATGACATATATAGAATAAACATATCAAAGTAAAAGTATTTAGTCCAATTATTAAAAGATGCATTTTAAAAATGAATAAAATATAATTTTTGACATTATTTTAAATTAAAAAAAAGCTGAAATTTTTTTGATAAGAAAAAAATGCTAGATTTATTTTCACATTTTTAAAAGAAAATGATATTTTTAAATCTATATTCTCTTCACTTATGTGACAAAAATAATTGTTACAAAACACAATCTACATTCACTTATGTTTATCAGTTAAAGTTGAAAATGAAAATATTAAAAAGATACACTTGACGTGCTTACTCATCGGTATGAATTTAACATTATTACTTTAAGGTTTCAAGTTCAAATCTCATAAAAATATAGTTGTAAAATGATCATTAATATAAAAAAAGAAAATATTAAAAACATAAGAAGTAAATGGAGGCATCTTAAATTAATTTTTCTATTTCTTATCCTTTATTTTCATTTCCAAAAGAGAAGAAACTAATAGAATGGGTAAATTAAATGTTACTAGAATTATTAATCATTCCCTATATGGATATTATTATTGAACTGTAACTAAATGTTAGTAATTGACGTAATACTTAATAGAGAGGATTGAAATTTGATATCCCTTTGAATATGACAATTGAAACCATTTAATATTAGAACTTATTCAACATCTAAAATACTAAGATTCATTTTCCTTAAAAATTAATAAAAGAAAGAAAAAAAACTAATCATTGAACTGCAAAAGAGTTGGGATAGGGTATTGAGATTTGAGATGTCAGAAAATGTATGTGTATGTGTTTGGTGCATGTGATCTATATTTTTTGATAAGCGTATTGATAGAAGATTGTTGATCTGTATATTTCTAATTTCCCGGTTGTATGCAGTTTTTGGACAGACAACTACTACTACTTCATTGGCTTCACTTTATATGCACTTGTTTGTTTGATTCATATATCGATTATACACCATGAGTTCATGATTGTGTATACGGTGTATACCATAACAAAAAAAATAATCTAACAATAAATTTTATAATAAATACAAATTTTATAAAATTTATCGTCAGATTAATTTTTTAACCAAAGTAGGTCTAATAATGATATACCAAATTTTCAACCAAAGCATAGTAATAAGTATGGTCTGGTAGAGGAATCCATATTAGAGGGAGCATATATATTTCACATTCAGATCTAAAAGACTATTTGTACTACTCAAGTATCAAAAAGGCCACTTTGCTTAAGAATGTTGACAAAATGTATTCAGTGACGGAGCTAGTTAAATTCTAAAAATGAGGTTGATTTTTTTTTTTAATTTAAAAATATAAAATATAAATCAACAATCAACAATGTTACCTTTTAAAACCCAAGGGGTGTAGTTGAGCGGCATAGGACTCATCCTCCTTTAACCAAGGGTAGAAGGTTCGATTCTCACCTTGGGTATGAAACAGCTTTAAATTCTTGGACCAGCTATCTCACCCTTTGAGGTGCCTCTAATCTAGCGAAGGAATAGTCACCGCGTTCGGCGGTGGATACCCCAGTCTCGACAAAAAAAAACAATGTTACCTTTTAACATCTTTTTGTTGAAAAATATAAATACAAGAAATATGGTGAATAATATCATCATATACAAGTAACTTAGAGAATATTTCACAATTATATTTACCACCAAGGAATACACTTCATAACAACATCATGTTTAATTTTAACCATAACACGGAACATATTATAAATATCAAAGAATTCAAAGCAATTTTTATAAGATAAATTCAATAATAAAGAATATAATCATCAATAAAAAATACATAATACATAATATCTATAAATTAGAATTCGTTGACGCCAAATATTAAAATTTTGACACCAAATCACATTGGTTAAATTGACAAAAGTGTACAAATTGACCAAAGCTCTATGTATATAATTTCGGCCACGCACAAAAACTGTAGCGTATATACGTGTGTGAACACAAACTAATTAAAGTAAAAAATTAAGAGCCATATTTAATTTCATACAAGATAATAACTTAAATGAATTATACCACACAAACTAATTTGACATATTTATAATGATCTATGTATTTGTTAATTTTTTTGGTACATTAAAAATATAAATTGTTCCCACTAAAGTTTGAATCTTAAATTTCTTTTTATCTAACTCATATATCTCAAATCTCTTACTACAGAGACTTGTTAATTTGAATGAATGAATTTCTTTTTTAGTCAAAAAGATAATAATTTAAATGAATTATATAAAAAAAAAATTAAATGAAGAAAAACAATCATATGAATAACGAACCACGTTTCACCACATGGCATAATATAGTTGGTATAAAATAGTGGGTCCCATATGGAGTGTCATGGACCAGCCAGTGGTAAATAAGAGTACATTGAATTATACAAAAACGACATCGTTTCATCGTGTCACCACTTGATAGTGTCTATCATCAATATTTCATAATTTCATGCCTTATAAATACATGTTCCAACAAGTGTTATTTATGCATACTGAATTGCTTTAAAGCATTCAATTTCAAAACCATTACAACTACATATACATATGTTGTTGTATTCTTCTTAATTAATTTTTCTTATTCTATATATAAGTTCTTTGATTTGATTCTCTATTTGATTTCATCATTATCATCACATAACAATGTGTGGTATACTTGCTGTGCTTGGTTGCTCTGATCCTTCTAGAGCTAAGAGGGTTCGTGTCTTAGAGCTTTCACGCAGGCAATTATTCTCTCTTTCTATTTACTATTCTTAACTTCATGTTTACTCCATCTGACCATAAATATAAACATAATTATCTTTTTTGATTAGTTTGACTATTGATGATTTGACTTATAATATGGGTCAGATACATCAACAGTCTAATAAACTAAATAAGTTATTTTCGACTTTGAGACTAGAGAGAGTATTCTTTTATCGAATTTAACTTATATGCATCGACTGTATTCAGTCATATGTAACCGTTCGATCATTAGAAACAAAATTGACTTTGATCATTTTTTTTGGTTAAAAAAAGAGGGCATAGCCCTGACTTTGATCATTCTAACTTAAAATCGTATAAATGATAGTTTGTATTTTGATTGACTGTATAAAAAGTCTTACAATAAAGTAAATTCTGATTATGTTATTTTTGTTTACAATGGAGGTAACGAGGTTTGATCTTAAAATTTCGTGTTTATTATCTAAATTTTTTGTCACTAGACCAATTCTAATGATTATGTCATTTTATTTGCTATTCATTTATCTTGTTATGTGAAGAGTCGTAGTTTGTACAATTTAATCTTTAAAAAAATTCTTGTTCACATTAGTCATACCTCAATTTATAAAATAAATCAATCCATTCAAAAAGACTAATGTGAACCAAAGTTTACATTAGTTATTACTTGTCCTTTTAATTTAGACTTCTAAAAAAATAAATGATATTATGATGACTTTTAATTATTAAATTAAATTACCTAGATGATTTAAATTAATTTATACTTTTGTTATAAAAAAAATTAATTTATACTCAACTGTGACTTTTTGGGTGTTTCTATATACAAATTTCGTGTTGAATATTACTATGTGCAACAAATAAATTCCTTGTTAAGAGTGGCTGATTAAGATAGCAAGACTTAGACAGGGCAATGCTCTGTTAATTTAGGAAGGTTGTTAGTGATGATCTTGTCATTATGGATGATGATTAAGAATAAATATGGGACTCAATGACATAATCCATATTTCTTGTTTCAATCGTCATAGTGGTTAATTAGACTAAAAAAAGTGACATGTCATATTCACTAATCAAATAAAATCAATGATTGAATTTTTAAGTAATTTTATAATTCCCTTAATACAAAATATGATGACAACTTGAGCAATTGCTTTCTTTTTTATTATTACTAACTAATAATCACAATTTCACAACACTTAGCTTTATTTAAAAGTGATTCTTTAATTTATTAATGAAAATAGAATATTCAAATCTAATTACTTTAATTAACCATGTCCACTTTATATTGGTCTCCATGCCCATCAAGTTTTATAAGATAAGTGGGAATTTATTTATCAATTAGAACAATCATGTGTGGTATGTGGGGTCAACATTAAAATGAAATTATTGGTAAACATAGTGGGAACTATGAACAATTCAAAGAAGAAATGACCTTTGATAAAAAAAGATTAAAAGGGGTTAAATAATTGTAGAACTAGTTCCTTATGCCAGCAATACTTATTCCAATAGAAAAATATCTATTGAAAGTTACATATTCATTACCTCATAAAACAATATTTAGTGACAAACTATATTGGTTCAATCATGTTTTTTTTTCTCTTCAATTATAAAACATATATCTAATATCTTATAAATATTTAAGTTAAACTTTGACATCAATTAAATTTTTAGTCATTTATTTTTAGGTTTGTCTAGCATGCAAAATGGGATCAAGCTACGACATTTGATACAGTTTAACACAATAGGAGATCTAGACCGTAAATTTGAAATCAGACGACACTAATTAAAATGTCAAAAAACAATTATAAAGAATCTTAGCCATTCATTTGAAATTGAACAGTTATGATTTATTAATGTATATTTGCAATTACGGTCGGTAAGATATCCATATCCGCATAACTGAAACAAATCTTTCACTATGCATAGTTCTTTTTTTTTCTCTATTATTATATTAATAAATTTTACCATTAAATTAATATGTTACATTAGATCTCATTTAATACAATAGTAAAATATAATGATGTAATACTAAAAACAAACTACTAGTATATAATGAAATATTTGGCTCACACTTGTGCATTGACGTAATTGAATGGGTCTATGATGGATTGATCATTGATAATTTGTTTGTTATGTAATGTTGATGTAACAGATTGAAGCATCGTGGGCCTGATTGGAGTGGGCTCCACCAACATGGTGATTGTTTTTTGGCACACCAACGGTTAGCCATAGTTGATCCTGCTTCTGGGGATCAACCACTCTTTAATGAAGACAAATCTGTCATTGTCACGGTAGGCCATTCAACATCACTTGTTTTTTTTAAGACGACATTTTATATTAAAGACGTGTCTGAGTGTTAGTGTAATGTTTCGAATTTTGATCTAATACGTTGTGTAGTAACATTATCGATTCATAAAGTAGCACGGTAGGTATATCAGAATCACGGTGTATGATTCTCATATATTCACTAAAATACCAAACATTATGGTTTTTTATGATTCTACTTTTTAATGTTCATTTAATGCAATTATATGGTACTATTGCTAATTTTAATAAGCAAAACTGGAATCTGACATATACCAGCATGATGTGTTCTTTGGCTTTAAGTTGTTATTCTTTTGCTTTTACTTAATATTTAGATTAATAGTTATGTTGGTACTTTACTAATTTAATGACTGTAAATTTTGGTGAATGATATGTGCCCTTATTGAAAAATCAGGTAAATGGAGAGATTTACAACCATGAAGATCTGAGGAAAAAGCTGTCTAATCACACATTCAGAACTGGAAGTGATTGTGATGTTATTGCACACTTGGTAATTAGTCCTCTACTATGAAGCACAAACACAAAAAGGCCACGAATGCCGGACACGACACATACACGTTGACACAAATAAAAATTTGAGGAAATAATATAATTCAATGTAATCAAAAGTGTCTGTTTCGTGTCAGTGTCGGACACCAATCTAATCCGAGAAGTGTTCGTGCTTCATTGATCCTCTATGATTTTGATTCATTTTTGAAATTGTGATTCTTATGAACTGTATTATGGTACTGATGTTAATTGTTTTCATTAGTACGAGGAATATGGAGAAGATTTTGTGGACATGTTGGATGGTATCTTTTCATTTGTTCTGTTGGATACTCGTGACAACAGTTACATAGTGGCTAGAGATGCTATAGGTGTAACTTCCCTATACATTGGTTGGGGATTAGATGGTAATTGTTATGTTATTGGATTTTTTGTTTGTACTCGAAGAAATTTAAATTGAGTAATCACTGATAAGTTTGGAATATGTTTGGATTCAGGTTCTGTTTGGATTTCATCAGAAATGAAAGGTTTGAATGATGATTGTGAACATTTTGAATGTTTTCCACCTGGTCATTTGTACTCTAGCAAAGATGGTGGATTTAGAAGATGGTACAATCCTCCTTGGTACTCTGAGGCTATTCCATCAGCTCCTTATGATCCTCTAGCTTTGAGGACTGCCTTTGAGAAGGTATGATTCAGAAAGTGCGTGTTTAGTTTCACGGTGCATTGTAACATGATTGATCTTGATTCTTACATCATGTCAAACACGATTTTAGTGAAACAATATTTGGCCAGACTTTACTTACCTGATGATCGAACTCTGGATTACTACGGCCAACTGATACTCGTTTTGTTTGGATTGAAAACTTCTTCATGATTTAAAATGACACATCGATTGTGATTAATTACAGGCAGTGATAAAAAGGTTGATGACTGATGTGCCTTTTGGTGTTCTACTATCCGGAGGTTTGGATTCATCGTTGGTTGCATCCATCACTTCTCGTTACCTTGCAACCACGAAAGCTGCTGAACAATGGGGATCAAAATTACACTCATTCTGTGTTGGCCTTGAGGTGCATATATTCACTCAAATTTATGAATCACTTTTACAAACTTTATGTACTTTTTAAGTTTTTCGAAAAAAAAAATACCTTTGATGTTGTCTTAATGTATGATCTTCTATTGTTGAGTAGGGCTCACCAGATCTTAAAGCTGGAAAAGAAGTTGCAGACTACCTAGGAACTGTCCACCATGAGTTTACCTTTACTGTTCAGGTAACCAGATCAAAGATCGAACCGATAAAACATCTAGGTCATGGTTTCATTAGTTCGATGAGTTGAACTCGGTGACTTAATAAATAAGTGTAAAAATATAATTTGAAACAAAAAACAAACCGGTTGAACCAACAATGGTTGAACTCGGTACAATATGGTTTTACAAGACCGAGAAACGACTGTAGTTGAGCCAACCGGCAGACTAGCTTACAATTTGAGCTGCTTCAATTTTTGAAATCAATAATAATAATAATAATATATGATGTTTTGTTATGTTATGTTATGTAGGATGGTATTGATGCAATTGAGGATGTTATATACCATGTTGAAACATATGATGTGACTTCAATTAGAGCAAGCACACCTATGTTTCTTATGTCAAGGAAGATTAAATCACTTGGTGTCAAATGGGTTATCTCTGGTGAAGGATCTGATGAGATCTTTGGTGGATATCTGTACTTTCACAAGGCACCAAACAAGGAAGAGTTTCACCAAGAAACATGCCGCAAGGTCATTAAGAATTACTCCCTGTATCCTTAATTATACGCAAAAGTTATCTTTTTAGATTCATTGAATAATTAATATATCTGTTATTGAATGAATATGAAAAGTAGATTTTTGCATATAATTAAGGATTGAGAAAGTATGATGTTCAAAGTTATAACATAGTATAAGGGTTTGAATTATAATGATTAATTCATAAGCTTAATTTTGCTTTATATGCAGATCAAAGCACTTTATCAATACGATTGCCAGAGAGCCAATAAGTCAACATTTGCTTGGGGTCTAGAAGCCAGAGTTCCATTTTTGGACAAGGAGTTTATTAATGTTGCGATGAATATTGATCCCGAGAATAAAATGGTATGAGTAAATAATGAGATTCAGTGAAGGTCGAATTGATTGGGAGTACCTGAATTCGAACTTTAACTGAAACAATCTTTTGTACAAATCTTTGAAAACAGTAAACAAATTAAAACGTGAAATATTTTCTCAAAGTAAACGGACCCTTACTAAGCTGGTTTATTTAAAACGTCCAGATAAAAAAAGACCAAGGACGAATTGAGAAGTATATTCTGAGGAAGGCCTTTGATGATGAAGAGAATCCTTATCTGCCAAAGGTACTAAACTACTTTGCTGCAATGTCTATTGATATCTGCAAAATTACTCGACTAAACTAACATAGAAAAATTCAATATCATGCAGCACATTTTATACAGACAGAAAGAACAATTCAGTGATGGAGTTGGTTATAGTTGGATTGATGGTCTTAAAGCTCATGCTGCAAAACATGTATGAAATCCAACCTTTTTCCTCTACAATTCAGTGATAAATTTGCAATCGTCACAAAGTTTATGTTGCTTATAATTTCTTCTTGATATTTTCCAATAGGTGACTGATAGAATGATGCTTAATGCTAGTAATATCTACCCTCATAACACTCCAAACACCAAGGAAGCATACTACTACAGAATGATCTTCGAGAGGTTCTTCCCTCAGGCAAGATAATCAATCAACTCTTCTTAATTTCTTGTAACCGTAACCTATGTAGCACTGACACTTTAGATTGAAGGTGTGTCAGTTGTTTGACACTGCCGGATACTGACACATATGACTACATATGTTATGCTCTTAATTTGACACTACCGGATATTGCCACATATGATTACATTCAATTCAATCAATCATTTCTATTTTTTAAAACTATTACCACCTTTTGTGTTAGTATCATTGTCGTAGGTAACAGTTTAAAAAGGGTTGATTCAAATATTGATGATTTTTTATTTTGTTTTGCAGAACTCGGCAAGGCTAACTGTTCCGGGAGGACCAACTGTTGCATGCAGCACAGCAAAAGCTGTTGAGTGGGATGCTTCTTGGTCCAAGAACCTTGATCCTTCTGGTAGAGCAGCACTTGGAGTTCATGATTCAGCTTATGAGAATCAGAACAACTTAGTCAACAAAGCTGTAGAATTCGAGAAGATTATACCTTTGGAAGCTGCTCCTGTTGAGGTCGCCATCCAGGGCTAGTGGCAAGAAGTGACTATGCTAGAATGAAGATAATAATTAACATGAATGAAGCATTAGCCTGCTGTAATATTTTATCCGGGGCAATTAAATGATGCTATATAATATAACTAAGGCTTTCAATAAGTATTGCATCCTTGTATCATTTTGAATTCTGTAATTTGAACTGTTATCTTAATCTATTTGGTTTTGAAGCAATGTGTAACCTTTTACAAACTGCATAAGGTTTTATTTATCAGACAAGCTGCGACTTTTATTATCACACTGAGCCTGTTTAAAGTTGTTGATATTCACACAAGAATTATAATTTAATTTATCCGATACCTTAACCTTGGCCGGAATGAGCCTGTTATATCCTAGATGATTTGTACACCACGCAGATAAACTATCAAGGATTTATCAAGTTTCAAGCTACTTGTTCATGGGTTTGCGTTTGTGTAACATTAACTTGTTTGTGGTTTGCTGAATTTCTATACAATGCTTGACAACACTTATAATGCGATAATAAACAAACTGAAAACAAGAATCAATTATCACCAAACTGAGGTTATGCAAATGTCACTAAGGGAATATTAACTAGGCAAGTCTTTTTCCAATTTTAGCTCATCACAAGTTGTCATAATTCAGCCTAAGACTACTATCTGTTACATCAATTCATATTATACTTTTTCGAGGAATTTACACTGTAGTGATATAATTTACTCTTAGTACTATATATGACTACACAGTTGCAAAGTGACATACTAATCAAGTTAATCAATATAGTAAAGCAACATAGAGTAGTTGATTCCAAGTATCAGGCAAACCAGGAAGACACCAATGACTACAATCAGCTGAACGATCAGGGTTAGCTCTTTGTTGAGGACTCAATTCACCACTGTAAATGGAAGGGTGTCCATCTTTTCTCATTTCTGATAACTTTGTAATGTCAAGAAGATATGCAGGATCACGCATTTCTCGAATCACCATATCCACTACTCTCATTTGTTGATCAGTGTATGTTGCTCCTCCTCCAAGGTTTGTTGTTGTGCCGCTGATTGGTGCTGTTTCACCATAGCAATTCTTTGTTGTCGTCATACCAACAGCTGCATTCCATTCGTTTTCGCTACATATATATACCAGTCAGTGCAATAAAATCTTAGCATATATTTGGTTTAAAAATCATATATACTAGCTTAACCAAATATTAATGTAATGAATTCATGTTATATTGTTACTGTTAAATTTGAAAAGCACAAATTGCTGTTCTTGGATTTTTATTACATATCAAGATTGTATTGTAAATAAGGTATTTTTGTTGTCAATGTATATCAATTGGACAGAATCTGTCATTTGGTATTACTTAACTGAACATCTTCATGTGTCATGTTGCCACCCTGGCCCATCAGATCATGACATAGTTTTTTTAATCATTTTTTGGTAAGAATGTCATATTAATGCTAATAAAATGATATAAGTAACTTAATTGTCTTGAAATTTCTTGAGCATACTTTCTTTTCTGACCAATTTATTTACTGAGTATACTTTATACAGGAAAAATCATTAAAAAAAGATTTGAAGATCTTTTTAATGTGTAAATTGGGTATCATATGCGCACAACTGCAGAGATTACTACTCCCTCGAGCTGAGAACTAATAGTTTTAACGCTGCTCCATTCTTAGTGTGATTGTGAAGTGTCTCATCCAAGTGCTCTTGATCGAAATGGATTAGGTGCAGTCACCTTTTCCGTGCAGTCACAACACTTTCAGTCATCCGATCAAGATTGAACGGTTAAAACAAATGCATATTTTATGGTTATTTAATAATATATTAAATAATCAGTACTTAAATCAGGTCTGCAACGCATGACTGCAGTGACTTTAGGACTGCACCGAATCCATATTCGCTCTCGGTGATTTAAAGACTTTTTTTTTTTATCACAAACCATATTTTCCCTTCCTAATTCTTTCTCTTTCTATTGTTTTTTTTTCATTGGATCCCTATCTAGGCTGACATATTTTCTTGTATTGTAAGCTTTGCACATTGAAGTATGGATTCATGATTCTGTGACAAGATGGCACCAACAAACAAGCCAATAATTTTCAACCTCAGTCAGGATAGAATAATCAAATTGCAACAAGATATGGGCATACTTGCAAAGGATAGTCAAAAGAAAGGTCCCACTTCAAGCTCTAGAAGCAGCTCATCAGATGAATGCAAATGGGAAAAATGAAAATTTGTTTGACTTGAGGGAAAAAGTTAATTTGGCATCTTGCTTAAGTCTCTGATGAACTATTGTTCATGATTGGATTAGCCGTAAGCTTGACAGAAACATGACATGTCGCTGTAATTTTGATAAAAACTACCCTTTGGAGTTTCGACAAAATCGCAGTACTACTGTGATCTCGTCAAACTCACCGTGATTGCAAACATACACACGGTAAATTCGTTAGATTCAATCTACTTTTACAAAACTAGAAATTTAATGAATTATTTACTTTTATCTAATTATTTAATTTGAAAGTGTTGGTTCATCTGTTTCAATAAAAATGTGTCATTAAAATTTTGAATGATTATATTCTTTCTCTTTATTTGTTACTACTTTTAGTAAGATTAATTTTTTATATTTACAAAATATTCTACATAAATACAAAGAGAAAAGTTAATTTGATTCCAAAACTGCCATCATATTCTAACCAATGTCTTATAAATCGGACCGAACCAACTAGTTTAATCAGTTGAACTGGTCAATTCGTTGGTTGATTCAATCTTAATGTGAACTGCAGTCTAATTGAACCGAATTAAATCATAGTTGAACCAATTGAATCACAATAGGTTCAATCAATTTTTTTAATCATTTTTTACTTTGAAATACTTTTTTTCTCCTATTATTTATCTATTTATTACTTATCCAATTCAACCGCAGTTTAATTGATTAAACCAATTGAACCATAATCTTGATTTGTAGGTCTCGCCACACTGATCTTCGATTCAGTTTTTAAAACATTTGTCCTATGACAATAATATAAGAGACCAAAGAAGAGTTCTTACTTGTAGTGTGTTGGAGAAATTGCTTGAAATAACACTTGAGTTCTACTTCTGTCAATATTTGTATCCACCCAATTAGCCCATGTTTTCATACCTTTTTCCAAACCTACCAACCTATCCATGTCAGGGTAGTATTTCCCTCCTAATTCAACATAATCCCATCTGCAAAACATTCCAAATAATCAAATTTCTTAAGAACTTAAGTTTTTTTAAAGGGTCATTTTCTTATAGTATTTTCTTCAATAAGCTTAATGTAAAAGTGAAAATATTATTCTTGCCTACCCTTGAAGTGATCCTTGATGAGTCCACCAATGTCCTGTGTTGAACAACAGCACATCAGCATTCTTCCATGAGTCACCATTGTTTTCTACCTCATCAAGCCTCAAAATTCTCTTCCCTTGTACCACATCCACATCAACCAAATAAGGAGCTCTATGAAATGAAATGTTCACACCATAGTCCTGCATTTACCATATGAAATCCAATTTTAACTACTACTATAAAATGTTTCTCTTATTTGCATTTGCATAGTCAACATTCTATGCTCTATGGGATAAATCACAAAGGTGATGTATGCAATATGTAACTATGTATCAAAATTCTTGAAAATATTTTGGGGCCCCTAAGATGCATACTATTGGACCCTTACATCCATCTAATGATTCAATTGACATTGTTTTACTAACACTTTTTCAACAACTTCTTTGTCTTATTTATTACAAAAAAAAACATATTCCTTTTTTGATTATGAATGAAACTTTACATAGAGGGAAACAACTATTTTGCTGCTGGAAAATTAGAACAGTTCTTAGCTCTTATTTACTTTTTTCTATGAACCAAAACTAAATCTTACCCAAAAAAATAACTTGGGAGGGATGTGGCATTATGGTTTAAATCTTCGTAGCAATCTATGAAAGACGGACACAGACACTGACAAAAATTTGAGAAAATGATATAATTCAATGTCGGTGTTGGTTTCGTGTCGAACACCGACGCGTGCCGACACCGAGACATGTGTAATCCGATGAGTGTCCGTGCTTCATAACTAGCAATAGAAACAATGTGAAATACAAAATGGGGTATTGGTAGTTATCAACAAAATATGAAGCACTAAGATACAAACACCAAAACACGACACCTACACACCAAAACATGTAATAATTTGAGAAAATGACATAATTGAACGTAATCACATGGGTTGATGTTGGACACTGACACATGTCAGACACCGCAATTGCAAATGAGACACATTTGACACATATTCTTCATGATATATCAATGATCAAAGCCACAATTTAAAACCTTTAATTAGAAATTAACTTAAAGCTCAAAACTTTTTGTTAGACTCACCAAGAAAGTGAAAATGGAGAGAGGATCTCCCCTAACAAGTTCAGTCTGAGCATGAGGTGCAGCAGCAGATAGCATACAAATCAAAGACTGCCATTGATTCCTTCCAAGTGAATCCCCAACAAACATTACACTTTTACCCTTCATCTTCATCAAAAACTCAACCCCATTGAACCTATCATTTCACAATACCACAAAAACACCACCATAGCATTAAGTAACTAAACACTACATTTTTTTTAAGAAGTTAAATTAGCCCACCTAAATTAGCACTGGAGAGAATCGAACATGAGACCTCGAGGAGGAGCACACTCCCAAGTCCCAAGCCAATACCACCACCAGAGTAACTAAACACTACATTATCTTAAAAATACAATCTTTTGTTGTTTATGTACCTTGGAAGCTCACAACTAAGGGGTTTCCAACGGTATTTAAGGTAATCAGAATCTGGGCGACCATACATTTGACAATTAAATTCTGGGTCTATGATTTCACAGCTAAAAGATTCATAAAAAGGGTAACTTTCATCATAAACCCAACTTCCAACAAACAATGCACAAGTACTTTGATTGTTGTTTACTTTCAAAATGGGTTTTTGATGGTGATGATGATGATGATGAAAAGAAGAAACTTTTTGGCATTGAAGAAGAGAAAGTAGTAAAAAAAGAGAGAAAAATGAAGCAAAAACAGAACAAGAAATTTGAGAGCAAAGAAGTGCCATTGATGATAGAGAATAGAAGAAAGTGAAAATCAAAAACCAGAAGGCATTGAAAGAGAAGAAAAAGAGGTAACTGTTATGAGAGGAAAAGTATAGAAAGAGTGTGTGGGGAGAGAAAAGGTGATTCTTTTTTTGTTGTTGTGTGCATGTGAAGGTGGATAAACGTGGTCACGAATATGCAAACATTTTAACGCGGTTCAGTAAATTTGAACAATGAAAGAGATGATATAGGATAGGATGCATAGATAGAAAAAAATGTAAAAACCATAATTATAGACTACTCCCTTCCCTTTTCGGTCATTATTATAAGAAGAAATTTACTTTTTAGATACATAGAATGTTTGATGTATATAAACTATAATAAAGACCGAAGGGAGTACTACACATTTTTTTTTCATGTTTAATCTAGTTTAGAGTCAATTCATACATCAAATGATTTCAAACTCTTTTAAATAAGGGTGCGAATAATTAAAACCGACCTGCTGTAGCTTGCGACCTAGCCTATATAGACCCAGGTCATATCAGACCTTTTTTGAATTAGGCAAGCCAAATTCTTTTTATAAAACTATTTAGTTAAAAAGGTTAAACTACTTATAAAAAGCTCTTCATGGATTATTTTCTAAAATTTGAAATTGATCTTTTAAATTTATAGCAAATTATACCGTTGTCCTTTTTTTTTTGTCGAGACCATTATATCCTCCGCCAAACCTAGTTTCTATTCCCCTTGTTAGATTGGAGGCACCTCAAAAAGTAGAATAATTGCCTTTATTTGTTAAAAAGAATGTTCATAGAATATCAAAAAATAAAATGTTCATAAGGTTGTTTATCGTGTGACATGATATTGAATGCTTATATGACCGTTACAAAAAATACTTACATGTAATCGTTACCTAGAAGAATCTATGTGTCTTGAAAATTGTGAATACAATTTCATAAATTGCATTATTCAGTTTGATGAATATTTTTTATTTTTTAAAGGGATATTATGGTGGTACGACACTTGTGATTGTTGATTATGATCAAATATTGCCTGTAGCAATAAAAGTTGTTGAAGAGTAACAACTACATAATCATTTTTTGTAATATATGATCATTGAAAGGGTAACGACGCAGTCTTCAATAAAGTTAAAATACTAATTTGGTAATTAAAAAAACTAAAAGGATCAATATGATATTTAAAAAAAATCAAAAAGATTAATCTGATACAAACTTTAAACTTTTTCTTTGGGTCTTAGATGAAGTAGAAATTCATTGAAATTAAACTTTCATACAACTGTGAGATCCAGGTCACGACGTCCGGCCTAACAATTTCGACATTTAGTCAGTTGAGCTAGGACTTATAAACTTAAAGGACTTCTAAATGCATTGGTCTTTTGATAATAACAACTTCAATTCATATCATTAACCAAATAACTGTGAATATTTTTTTTTAGGCAAATAGGGAGTAAATGGTAATCCATTTACAACACTTAACATTCATTACGAAAGAAAAATGATAAGATACAAAAGACTGGGAGACATGCATAAACCTGACCCAGTAAAATCAAAATACATAAAAAAATGTTAAAAACAACTAGGTAAAAGACAAACAAGTCAATCTTAGACGCACCACAGACACAACTCAGCGAACCTGCGTACGACTCAAAACCGAATTGTAAAAAATGGTGCATAAAAGATCGCAAGCATCAACCAGAGACGAAAACAAACTCTTGAGATACAACGAATGAATCCTACCGGCAACACGAAAGATCCACGTACCGCCAATTCATTGTGACAGAACCACGACACAACAAGTGGCCCTAAAACGACCTGAAAAGCTCAAGATCACAAAACCTAGCCCTTTTGAGCATTTGACAAAGTAGAGAACAACAAGTAATATGATTAGACAACACGACAGACATGATCAACCCCATAAAACCAATCTAACCTACACAAACCACTATATCTAGTAGAACAAGATATCGCACAACCAACAAAAATAGCGAAATGCACCGGTGCGAAAGAGGCAAACAAAGATCTTAAAAGCCATCTACACACCACAACAATCAAACACCACTGACCAACAACCACCACTGCCACAAGGGTGCGGTGCCGGTTGAAGCAAACACTAGTACCAAAAAAACAAAACACCGGTCACCGAAGATGGAAAATCACACAAACAAGGATGATCTACAACACAAAAGCATCACCAAACTAGAACTTAAAAGAATTGAACACGAACAGAGTGTGACAGCACGCCGACAACCACTTGAAACATCCCCCATAAGGGGTTAAATGAATTGACTAGAAAATACAGCGACTAGTCCTAAAATATGCCACTCTAGCTAGATTATGGACTACCATATTCACTCGACGCTTGACAAACTTCACCTCGAAGTTGAGAACTAACAATAAAAAAAATTTAATATGAGAAATTAAAACACTAAATTCACACCATCCTTAACAACTAAAAGAAATAACATAAATAACAATTTGAGAGTTGCTTTCAAAGATAACATGGGAGAAGATTCTTTGCAAAATTTCACTAATTGCATCCTTCAATGCCATAGCTTCACTTTCCATTGTATTGAATGACATTAGACCCTGCAATAATAAATCTACCTCGGTGATCGCGTAAACACCGCCCTCAACCTGTTGCACCAACGGTATGAAAGAAACTAACATCCACATTGCACTAGAAATAACCTTGGCTAGGCGGCTGGCATTGCCGCACAACAACACCACCATTAGCTTGGAAAACAAAATTTAAAATTAATTGAAGAGTATTTTATAGAACTTACAAACATTGATAAACATATTAAAATTAATTGAGATTTTCTTGTATTTCGGACAACCAAATTTGAGAATATTTGAAACTAAGAAGTATTTACTAGTAATAAATTGTTTTGAAGTTTAAGATTATAACACACTCTAACAAATACTTTCTTACTTACCAAATATTAGTTGGTCCAGTGATGATTGGAGCTGAAGTTGATAAGGAGGACCACAATTCGATCCCTCGCAACTATGTTTGGGAAGAGACTGAAACTACTTGACGTCAGAACTCGCTCTGAACTGGGTAAGTTGGCCTAATGAGCTGGATACTGGTGGTGAAAAAAAAAGTATTTTCTCACTTTAAAGAGTCTTGATCATTAGGAAAAATCCCATAACAAAGATAGTTATATTACCAGTACATTAATTAATCATGTCAATAAGACCTAGATTATTTTTCAAACATGTAAGATGCTAATATCACTGTTCAGATATTTGATATGCCCAGAAAACATCCCAAGAACATAAATCAAATTGGCAGGAAAATAAACTTACCCTAAAGACTAAAGTTCCTACTTTACATTCAGAAGAATTGTTTAAATGCAATTTTCTTCTACAATTTTATTTTTATTCACCTCTTTTTCTTTCTCCCTCCAATACTTCAAGTCCAAGATACTCTTGATCTATGTCTCTTTCACAAAAAATCTAATTTAACTTCTTTTCAGGTTAGGAATCAGGCATAGTTCGATCTCCAAACTTGTAAATCCATAATTCCACTCTTGCCAATTCCTTCGGCTTGATCCACTTCAGAAATCGGACTAGCCTTTTCAAAATTAATTTTACATTTGACCGAGAAGCTACCGTCTTGTTTTGGAGTTGCTTCTGCAATATAAAACAATAAGGTTGTAATCCATAGAAACAGTTTGAACATGTGCATGTTTGAATTGACAATGAGTATGGAGAAATCACGCTAACACCGTGATTTGGTTCAGGCTTCAAAGTGTAATTTTTGTGAAGATCACGGTAGCATGTCATGATTTTTCCAAACTAACCGCCAATCAGGGACGAATCAAGACATTACATATTGGTGTGACTAAATAGCACACAATGCAATGTCATTTTTACCTTAAATAGCTCACAAAATGCAGTATATTTTTCACTGTCTCATTGGAAAGCATAAAAATTACTATTCAAATTTATTTCATAGGTATAAATCCTTAAATTAACAACTAGAAAAAGAAACAAACAAATTTTCAATTAATCATTCAAAAAAAAAAAACACAATGTGGTCTTGCATCGCCATAAAGCTCATTGCTAAATTTGAGTATAACGAATAAATAAGTTCGCAATTGTGTATATTCATTTAAGACATTCAAAACCTGTATAGAAATTTTAGTACCCCAAAACACTATAAAAGTATGGTATGGATGAAATTGATAGTAAGCGGATAAAGCTAGAGACCAAATTGATCGAAAGTTATTAAAATATACGGACTTAATTGATAGTAAGTGGCTAAAAATAGAGACTGACTTGACAGATTAATAGAAAGGTTATGACCTATTTGAGAGTGTTTACAAAATCAGAAACCAAATTGGAGATTTACTCGTATATTAATATATTAATGTATATAAAAAAATAGAAATTTTTTTGGTTTGGCTTTAGCCACACAAAGCCTATGAATGGATCGGCCCATGCCGCCAGTACAAGAACAGGGTCGGTTCAACGCATTTCGAGGCCCATGACGAATAAAAACATGAGACTTTTTGAACATAAAAAAATTAGTACTTTCTATTAGAAGAGATACAAAAATGCAATAGATAGAACTTGAATCCACAACTATGCACATATTTTCACATAAGTAATTCAACCACTAGACCATTAACTGCATAACACATTGTACTATTTTGAACATTTGATATATACTTAAACATGTACGATAAATATTTTGAAACCCCTTGACAAATCAAAAGGTTTGAGTCTCCTAATTTTTTGAGTCCCTGGGCAAAGGGCCGTCAAGAATTATTAACTTTTACCTCTAGTTACAACAGATTCCGGAGATGGAATTCTTGTCAACAGTTTTTGGCACATGACAGTTCCCTGAAAATCTAGGAAAGAGTAGTCCAAAAACATTGATCTTTCAAAGTTTGTCATTTGCTCAAAGCCGAAAGCACTGGTCCATGTCTCAAGCACACCAGGAACAGCAGGTAAGACCAGTCTCTCCACTCCCAGTTGGTTTAGTTTCTGATGAAAGAAAACAATTCAAGTGAGAAAAATCTTGAGCTTTTGATTACTATAAGCTTAGACAAGAATTGCTGGTAAGAACGTTTTACGACTTTGATTGCAAAGAAAAATTTATACATCCGAATCAGACATGATTTCAATTTGAATGCCACATGCCGTATCAAGATCATTTTATATTATAGTTATTAAAACAAAAGGCTAAAATGACGCATTCGAATGATTTTTATGTTACCTTTTCAAGCTCGTCCATTAAAACGCGACACATTCCAAGTCTTCGATACTGAAATCTTGTGCCTACAAGGGGCACTTCTGCTATCTTCTTTCCAAATATTCTACAAAATGAATTGGCAAGTTATGGAACCGTAAAATATAAATTAAGAAAAACTGCAACTTTAACAGGAAACTCAATCATAGAATCGGCAAAACCTACTATTTGATTTGATTCTTAGTAATAGAAGATCCTATACTCACCTAACAGTTGCCACACTAATCAATTCTTCATTTCTCTCTAGAAGTACGGTATAGAAACCATGGAAATTCAACCGGTTGAGCTCAGACCTGTACGGTTCCAAAGTACATATATCAGGCACCATAATTTAGAGAAAAAATATCATTATCACAGACAATGTATACTTGCGAACAAATCCATTAGTACATGATCCACACATTTTAAATGAAACAAATACCGTTCAGAACTAAGGCTTTAAGGTGCCAACAAAGTTTTGATCGACAAAAATTAAGCACATCAATAGTTAAAAGCTCTATGCTCAATCAACCCATTAGAATCATCTTTGAATCAAATAACCCAAATAGGCATAAATTTCTTTATTCTTCAATCACTGGCTTAACATTCATGATGCAATCCACAGGCATAGATTTTAAACAATAAGCTGGAAGAGAAGAACGTTGTACAGAAAAATAAGGAAACTTTTTTATTAGTATCTTCAAATAAATATGTCTACAGTCGCATCAATTCAATCATGCATGATAAACGTAAAACTTACGAACTTTGCACTAACTAATGCAAGAGATTTTTTATCTAAATTCTAACATATCGATGTATTGTATAATAATAGTAAACTTTTTCTTACCCCTTATGCGAAAGTTGCTAGATCATAGAATCCACAGTAATGATAATACGAAATTGATTACTTTCATTTGTGTTACCTGAATATTACCAATTTATCGCCACTAGGTAATGGAAAATTCTCAAAAATGAAGGTAAACAAATTCTATTTCAGGTTGAACTCAGAATGCTTTATGCAGGAACTGCGAGTATGCGACAAACACAGTATGCAAAAAATCCTAATAAAATGTTATGAACATGAATGGAAGGATAAGAATGATGTACCTGTGGTTGAATATAACTTCTTCCACGATATCCCTTCTAGAGAAAGGGTTATGTAAGGGCTCAAAAAATTCATGCATCACTGAAAGTGCCACACTGAGTTTGCTGTAACTCTCTGCCATTAAGTCATTTTCAGCACTGCCAACACGACAATTCTCAGAGTTCGCAAACTTCACCAATGTCCAAGTTAGATTTTCCTCGCCCACTGAAACCGGCTTTCCCAATAGATTTTGGATTCCTGTATAGACCTGCGAAAGTGCATACGTGTATAAGCATTTTCATAAAACACAATTCTTTCTAGCAGCATAGATTGAAGACACAGAGCCTTAAATGTCACCCTATCATCAAGCATAAATCTATTATGCCTGTGATGTCTCAACATTTATCGATCACTAAAATCATGCATTGCGGACTAGTAGCTAATAATCAGCTATAAAATGAAATCCATTAATAAATGTAACCATGATATGAATAAAGAGCTCATTCGATGTCGAACAAATTTTTGATTTGATAAAGGAAAAAAAATTGAAGTAATGCTTCCAAGGATTGTAAAATCAGAACAAATAGAAACATGAGATGAAAATTTTCTAAACTAGAAGAAAAAAGGAAGGTGGATTTAACTTACCCTTTCACAATCATCTCCACAAAACCAATTTTCCCGATATCGTCTTGAAATATCATTTTCTCCATTTCTGAGGCACTCAACATGATCTACATAAAATTGATGAAAATTTTCATTGGTCAATATATGTAGTTATTATGCAATACAAACAAAAACACATTCACAAAGAAATGGATGAAATGTTGAAGCAAATCTATGCATGTTCACATTTAGCTTACATTTATGTTCACATTGAATGCAAGTAAGAAAACGTGCATCCTCGGTCTCTTTATTCTTGTTTTGGCCGCAAACCCCGCAACGGCATGATGGACAAAACCAATCACCATCAGGGATGCCCTACACATGAAAAATGAAATTAGTAAATATGGCATTAAAGTCATCTGACTTGAAGGAGTTACATGGACACAAAATAGAAAGGAAATATAGCAACAAGATAGAACTTAATATGGCACGATTGAAAAGGAAATTAGTTAATAATCTACCTCCAAATTAAGACACTTTTTATGAAACGACGAGGGGCATTGGTCACACAAAATGAGTTTCCCCCCGTAGTTACAAACAGAACAAATGTTGTCATTTCCGCCTTCAAACCGATTATTGCACGGTTTCTCCATGGCTTCCCTTGCCTTGTGTTTTTGCATTACTTCCCTCATGCAGTCTAGCAGTGACTTACCGTTCTTCAAAAAGATACAAGCCGAAGGCCTGCGGTTACTGCTTCCACCAGCATGGTTTGCAAAGCCGGTGAGTCCATATAAGTTCTGACAACAGCTACATCTGATTCCTTCACGAGTTATCCTTCCCTCTACCTTGGGAGAGTTTCCTCCTTCTGTTTCCCAGTAAAAGACCTTGTGTTTTGGTAAAACAATATTGCAATCTATTAACCAAGAAATAACATTCTGTGGCTTTTGATGTGATAAATCAAAGACCTTTTGGACCCTTTTGCTCGATCTTAGCACCCGGGTAGTATGTAATTCAGGGTCCTTCTGGAGCAATTGGAACACACTCGGCAATAGATCATCATCATGAACAACTTGATCCGAGTTAGTCCATTCTGGAATTTTTTCTTTAAGGTATAGTCTGCATGCACCTCGAAGTGTACCTAAACACTGATTTTCTGGAGATTTGTACAATGTTGTCTTCCTTCTTTCAGTTGGATGGTCTAAGATCCATCCTTCTGCTAATAGATGACTTCTCGCCTTCAAATTCCACTCTCTCTTATCAGCCGAGTTTCTTTCTAATGAGTGAAAGTAGTATTTCACGACGGCTAGAGGACAGAATTCTGGCTCAACTTGAGCATGAACTGGAGAAGGCACCTTAGTGGGTGGACAAACAACCAAATCTCGGTTCACTTGGGGTGGATCAGAGAGTAGGTGTGAAAGAGTTTTGTCATTTTGGGGCGATACAGAATCCTTGTTGGAGTTCTCCTGCAGAACTTTAGTGACTTGAAAAATTGAAGTGTAGTACTTCGGGTCACTTTTATCGGGTGACTTGTACCGATACCGTCTGTTTTGAGGACAATTGTTCTCGGTCCATTCAATTGTCCATCCAAGAAAAGCAAGATGTTTTCTTAATTGCGTCTTCAATTGTTCCCGAACCGTCTTGCTCCTACATTCAACTGCATACTTATTAATAATATCAGGACAGCATTGAACTCCAGACAGTACCAAAGGTTTCCAAACTATTGATGTAGAGCGTCTGCGCTTTCGGCTTTTATCCGTATCTAAGTCATCAGCCTCATGGCACGAAACTTCTTTTCGTGATTCAGGCTCTTCATGTAAGAAACTATCCTTCTCAAATCCCCCATCCACCAAAGGATTGAGGCTAGTGCTTTCACAATTTTGATTTGTATCCAACATGTTTGAGGAATCCCCATTTTCCTTAGGCCTATTCGCAGTAAACTCTTCAGAAGGTTTAATATTATCAGATGGTTCAGATGACCCTCCTTCGAGTAAATTCTTCGGAAGGTTTAGTGCCGGGAGAACTTCGTTTAATGTGAGGGTATAATAATCACTAATTACCTCAACAACCATTTCACTCCACAACTTCTTCACATTACAAGTCCATTCTCCAATGGTTTTAGCAAAATCGTTTCGCATCCTAACATCATACCAGATCTGTTTCACTGAGACTGCAACATAGGAAACCCTCTCACACTCCTCAAACAATTCAAGAAAAACCCATTTCCCCCTTGGTGACCAATTGTCAGTGGATTCATCCCAATCCTGAGTGATCCTCAATTGTTTAATTTCAACCTTCATTTCATCACCCAAATCTGGGAAGAATATGCTTCTCTCCTTGGCTCCATCGCAGCGATCGAATATCACACCCTCCCACCAAGCGTCCTGATAATTTACATCGACACAAAGTCCGAATGGAAGATTCCCTATTTGTAACTCGATTGGAGGAGGTAATGGTCTAATCAGGCCGCGTTCATAGCCACAATCTGAACCAGATGAAGGATTAACACCATCAAAAACACTAGACACATTCACCACTTCAACAAGATAATTTGATTCATCATCATTGAGAATATTGTCATATTTGACATATCGCTTCTTCCTCCCGCAGCGGACAATTTTCCCCGGATGCCATGATCCCAAAAAACCATCTTCCAAACTCCTCAACTGTAAGAAACAACAAAACAAACAAATAATCTCTTTAAAAAACAATCATTGAAGTAAAAATTTCAGATGAAGGAAATCACAATTCACACAACATGCATGTTTTGTCGAAAAAACGCAAAATTGTTATTAAAGGTAACAACATTGAGTCCACATTATATTACCATAAACAGTACCCCATTCCCAATTCATCACATGCATGAAATCCAAAACATAGTTCAAAACAATAAAACTCAAACAATTTAAGCAAAGTTGATGAAACCAACATAACAGAATTGAAAAACAACAATTAAACGAGGTCACATCAAACCCATAAATCAAAAACACAAAATCAAAGGATCATAAATACCAACACAAAACACGTACAATGAAAAAAAAAACTACATAGATTCTTAACATAACAGAATTGCAACAATTCTGTAAAAAAAAAACCTCACAAAAAACCCTAAAAACATCAAATCAAAAAACCTAAATCAAAATCAACAACCCAGAAATTCATAAACAAAAAAAATCCAACCTTTATAACAAAAAAAAAAAAAACCAAAAACAAAATCACATAACATAACATTACCTCAACTTTTTCATTGACAAGAAGCTTTCTTTTCGAAAACCCTCTTTTCCTTTTTCGATTTCCATTACTCTTATCACCACCATCAACCTCCATTGAAGACTAACACAACAAAATCCAGAAAAAATAAATAAAAAAATCGATCAATGCAGAGAATGCGGCACTTTTTTACGTATACCCTTTTGTTCTAGAACCAAGAAACCAAATCCTCAAAAAACACAAAATCAAACCAAACGGCAAATGAACAACGTTAAACAAAATCGAAAACCCACAAAAAAAATAGTGTTCTTTTTTTTGTGTGTGTTTGTTTGTTTGTGTTTTTTGAGTTGAGTTTCTGTTTCTCTTTGAGTGTTGAAGTTTGATCACTTCAACAAAACAAAAAGATTGAATAATAATAAATAAGATTTTATGAAATATTTAGTGTGTTTAATTTTGATTGGTCCACGTGTACTAACCATGCACGTTACTAATGTGTTTTGAAGGAACTGTTTAATAATCATGTTCCTTTCCTCATGCAATTTTTGTTTCTGTTGTGTAATAGTAATAATAGAGTGTGGTCCAATGTGAGAGGGTGTATCGTGTGGGTTTGAATTTGACGCCGGTTTGTGAGAGGACCCTAGTGAATATATAAACTCTAACGTTTCTTCTTGAGGACTAATGGAAAAGATTTTTTGGTTAAAAAGAAATAATGGAAAAGATTTTGTTATTTTGTTTATGGAGATGAAATGTGATTTTTATCTTTTATTAAAATAAGATTTTGTAATATATTTAACTTTGAGAAACTAGTTTTTTTTTTTTTTGTCGAGACCGGAATATCCACCGCCGAACGCAGTGACTATTCCCTCGCTATATTGGAGGCACCTCGAAGGGTGGGATAGCTGACCCAAGGATTAAAGCTACTTCATAACTAAAGAAACTAGGTTTGAGACTGACACATATTTGATTTTGAAATAAAATTAATTAAAGCATTTTGACTAAAAAAAATTAAAGACATCATTTTGACCAAAAATATTGCATTGTGCATAAAAATAAAAAATAATTTTTTTGACACAAAGAAATAAAAATTAATTGATTTCAAAGATTTTTTTGGCACATAGATTAATTAATCAAAACTTTTTTTTTGGTAAATTCAGCTAACAATGTGGAAGATGTCATGTTTTTTTGGCACATAGACAGCAGACATTGAATCTGTCATGAACATTCGACCTAACAATGTCGGCATTTTCAGTTAATTCAGCTAGAATTTATGGATTGATTGCAAAGATTTAATCAAATGATAAAAAAACATGTCTTAATTAAATTCAAAAGTTGCATAAGTTTGAGTCGTTTTTGCTTTATTTAAAATAAAAACCAATATTATTTATGTAAGTACAGTATATGTTAAATTATCAATTATCTCTTCTTTATCAAAAAAATCATCTCTTTGTATCCAAAAAAAAAATCATCTCTTCATCTACAATCTATAATTTTTCTTATAAAAAGAATAAATTAATTAATCAAAACTTTAAAATGTCAAGCCATATGTTAATAATTAATCTATTTAGTCTATATATCAATTGTTCAATAAATTTAAAATATTTCATATTTTTTATAAATAGGACTGGATTGAGTATTAGATATGGATGTGAAAAATAGGGGTGGGTTGTATTGGAAAGAGAAGAAAAATACTCCCTCTCTCCATCCTTTTTTATAAGACCACGTTTGACAAAATTGTACTATTCATTTATTTTGTATTGATCGTATTTTTTTTTAATAATACATAGATGTATATATTAACATATAAGATTTTGTTTGATTTGTTTTGATGAGTACTTTCAAAATATCAAGTTTTATAAATTTTACTATTAGATAATTAAAGATATGTGTGATCAAAATTATATATTGGTGTACGTGCATTGATCAAACTAGATCTTATATTTAAAGACGAAGAGAGTATTAGTAAGAAATTGATTAACTGATAATGTATGAACATTTATTGAATTTTCTTTTTGACAATTTATTTTGACTCAAATTTTCTTTTTGACTTGACATTTATGGATATTTGTTTTTTTTTACAATAACTTATGGATATTTGTTGTGATGATATGATTTAATATATTTTTGGAATATTAAGGAAGCAATGAATCAAGACATGACTTCAAGTGTGAATTCTGAATCGAATAATTATTGGTCAAACTTTGTTATTTTTTAGTGTAATAATTGTTGGTCAAATTTTATTTATTTTATGGTACAATTTTGTATTATACTTATCTCTGTCTCTATATCTATACCTATATTTATCTCTATCTTATATATTTACGAATGTATCTTTCCTTAGCATAATTTTATATGCCAAATTATCAAATACTCATATATCTATGTGAAAAACTATGAGACCATCTCCATAAGAAATTAAATCTTCTTTAATGTATCACTCTTCGATTCTCACTCATGACACATTTTCAATTATGAGACATTTTATTTTATTTTTTAGACTTTCGTAATGTAACATTCTTTGATTCCCACTCATGACACCTTTTCAATTATGAGACATTTTATTTTATTTTATGTTTTAGAGATACTTTTGAGACACAAGGTTCTTGGGATCAAGATAGGTGTGAGGATCAATTGTTGGAATCAGAGGTAGAAGTCGTGATCATGTTGAGGTTGACGCAATTCACATTGAAGCTACGACAATTTAGGGAGATCAAGTCTCAAGTAATTTCATATTGTATTCTTATGAATTGTGTGTTTGTATTTTCAAAAATTATAGTGAAAATCTTAACTTGTCCGTTTGATAAATTGGGGGGAGATGAGTTAATATTTGGGAGGAATAGATCACAAAGATTTTAAGGCATGCAATTTTTTTTAAGAAGAGCAACATATTTCAAATATTTATAAATATGTTTGTTTTCATTGCATATTCGGGATCAGGATAAAATAGGAGGTTTTTATTTACAAAGTTAGAGAAACATAACTTTTTGACAAATATATGCCACTTTAATAATCAAGATGGTTAGCAACTTTTTGAAATTTCTATTTTATACACTTCACTATTAACTCATCTTATTATAAGGCCTCAATATAATGTAAGATATTTTTGGATAATTAAATGAAACAAATTCATATTTAAAATAGACCAATTATATATAAATTACACACATTAACACAATAAAAAAAGCGGACATATAAAAAAGATAATCCATCTAATGAGATGTCCGCATTATTTTCTTCCGCCAACGAAACATGTGCAAGGAGGAGTTTAACCAATCAAAAAGGCATGTTGTCGATGGAAGTTTGGGCGGCTTGAGACAGAGGTCGCGCGGCATGCGTGGAGGATGACAAAGATTGCGTGACAAGGGAGACCGTGGTGTTGGCCACAAATACACCCATATGGAATGATAAAGCATAGCCGATGAGAAGATGTTACCGTTTGGAAAATGGGAATCTAGGGTTTAGGGTTTTGGATTTTTTTTTTGATAAGTGATGAGGGCTTTGCAAGTGAATGAAGGATTGACAAAGTAATTGCAAGTTACAATTAAAAGTGAGACACTTTAGATATTTTATGCCGTGGCACTTATACGCAAACGTGGATGGAAAAAAGGTGACGTGCAGCAGGAGAACTGGGGACTCAGATTTAATTTATTAAAATAGATAGATTCATAAACTATGAAATTTGTTAACTTACATTATTGTGCTTTCTATATCTGCCCTCAATTATTTCTTCCATTATTGTGCTTACAAAACTTTTAAATTGTTGTTTCTCGTTGTAAGGGATTGAACACCTCTTGTATTCCCTTATAATAATAAATATCTTTGCTTATCAAAAAAAAACTTGTAAGAAAGAAAAACAAAAATAACTTTCAATTACCGGAACATTTATCATCCTTCAACTCAATAACCATTCGTATTTCAAGCAGAATTTCCTCTTAAGTTTTCACACCCCCAACCCAACACTTTTATTTTCACCCTCCAACATTTCATTAGTTAAAAACATAAAATTAAGAAGTAAAATCTAAAACACAGAAGTAAGACTATATAAAATACAAAATATATTTTTGCCTCGCATCCAAATCCTAAATGGTTACTTCTTTTCTTCTACTATTGATTCTCTCGATAGATTGCAATTTTAGTACTTGATATTTCAAATTCTAATTTTGTTGTTATAAACTTTAAGCTCAAATGCTACTTGCAGTAGCTTCTCAAAAAATACATTATGCTCGTGAAAATATACTGAGAGAAGACCTTTATCAAATAACTCTACTTTGATCGGACAAGCTTATAAGCTAGTATAAATTTTCCACCGTAAGCTTGCAATTTGGATTTTAAAAAAAAATTTCTTTCTAAAAGTGACACTATTACTGGGACAATTTCATTTTGTGCAAATGTGGGAGTTATTATCGATGGATGTAAAATAATTAAATTACTAACTAATTATTTTTCTTGATTGATAAATTATTACCAAAAAGCTACCAAAATTTAATGACAGTGCTACCAAAAAGCTTACTGTCATAAGATATATACCAAATTTATATATGGTTGAATTGAGAAACTATTAATTATCTTGAGATTAGTAACAATAAGCATGCTTAAACATAATAACTCCCAAAACAAAATCACATTATCAAATCATGCATGACTAAAATTGAGCAACCACACCCAAAATTCAAATTCAGAGTGACACATAATCATTTGGAAGGAACAATTCCAACTTCCAAAAGTGTAGGTAGATTTTACCCTTTCAACCATTTTCAATGACTAACTCTGTTGTCCAATTTCTTGTAAACAATCTATTTTAATATATTAAATTAGAGGCTCAAATTATAGTGCTGCCATCTCATCAATAATTCTCCAAGTAAATTTCAATTCGCCATGTCAGCTCAAAATCCTATGTGTCTCATCTAAAAACTCTTCTAATAACAAATTTTCCTCCCACACACCTTATTACAACAAAATCCTATTATGTCTATTGCTTAATTTACCGTTTCTATTTTTATTTTTTTTTGACAAATTTACCGTTTCTGTTATTTATTTTTGTAACAATTCATATAGCATTCAATACTCTTAGGCTACGTTGCATCTATCATTTAACATTCAAAGACCCCGGTCCCTTCATTGCTCAAATCATGTTTCATAAGTTTTAAGCCACCACAGTTTGGTAGACGGTTTGTGTTGTGATCCATGTGCATCTCCCTTCCTTACCATAAGTCATTAAAATTAAATATGACATTAATTATTTTACTGTTACAAATTCTCATTAACTACTCTTTATCTCCTAATTAATCTGACCAACACATAACTATCATTTATCTCTCAATTAATTTCACCCACACCAGTTTAACATTATATGTGCAAGAGTAGAATTCCAACCCAAACATTATATGTGCAAGGGTAGCCCCTTCCCTTTCGTTGTAAGTTGCAACATCATTTTTTTCCCTCTATTATACCTAAAATTTGATTGTATCCAATCATAGTGCATACATATTACTCATTTGTTTATTCTGTGACATTTTCCATGTTTTTTTATAACATCAAATTCTGTTGCTTGTCACTCCATACATTTAATTTTCTATCCTTCCTACTTTTCAATTTATTTTATACATTTGAATTTGTTTTAGTTTTATGTGGAAATCTATAGACAATTGAAATAAAGAGCACACAACTTTGGAAGTGTATAAGAAACTATTGTTGTGTACACTGCCTCCATTCTCAAGCATCATAAGCAGAGGTTCTTGAAATGGATGGGAGTACAAGCGAAAATTCAACTGTAAAGAAAATGCAATCGAGAGAGGCCATGATTTGTGTTCTTTTTAATTTGCTTTAGTTAATATTTGTGGGTTTATCTTTTTGATTGTTTATTGGGGCAACATGTTTATCGCTCGAATTGATGATCTTCAAAGTTCAAATTACTTACATAGAGTGCAACTCTCTTGATCATTTTGTTATTCCTGCTTCTCTTATGTATATTTTACAAGCATCATAGCTCAGTATAATTATGCCAACAATGCATTAGAATATATTAATTTAAATTGAAACTATCATTCTCTCACATTCACACTAAAAATTAATAAGACATAGTTTTTTTTATTAATTCTTGACAATTTACATTTAAGTTGACCTGTAGATGCTTATTGAACTTTTATTCTTTTAAATTTACTCAATCTCCTACGAAGTAATTCCAAATTCACACTTTCAAATTCAAAAAAACAAAAAACCAATCATATTATATTTTGAAAGTGTTTTATATGCTAATTTCTATTTAGATTATCAAATATAAAAAAAAATTAAAATTAAACCGCGCAACGCGCGGGTCATATTCTAGTTTAATATAATTCTTGTATTGCATCTACAACATTTGTACATACAAATCAATAACACTGAAACTCTCAAATCAAAAATCAATTAAACTTCTACTTAGATAAGAATTTTATGACAAAAAAAGCTGCTGATCTTATTTACCATTACAAAGCACCCTAAATTAGCAGACTGAAGTTTTGACCGAAGATAGAATTGTGCAGCACAATCTTTTGGAGGAGCATAATCATAAGAACTTCCATTGCGGCATATAGAAACTAAAATGGTTCCTGTACATAGAAACTAAAATGAGAAAATAATATGGTAAAAAGGACGTGCAAGGAAGAGACAAAACTAGCATACATATTCTTGAATTCTTGCACCAATGGTTCATTTGCTAATAAAGAATTCACATCTAACATTTAAGAAAGAAAATTACCTTTCAATGTACTTGAAGATTGGCTTTCATCACAGAGATCTTTGTCATTTCAATAAAACGTTGATTTATCCGATTTTAACAGTTGCTACAATGAGGTGAACATCATGGTCCTTCTGACAAAGTTGAGAAAATAGTTACAATATCAATTCTCAACACAAAAAAAGATATTCACTTACTAAACTAACAAGTAAGAAAATGAATACATAAATAAGAAAGAATATAAACTAATAATTAACAAATGATTATTGTTGCGGGTTTTTTGAGACATACCCCACTACAGTTGATTTTTTCATTTCTAAGGGAGGGGAAAATATCGAAAACCTTTTGTGGGAGATTCTAGGTACGGGGGTTAATTGCGCAAAAGGAAGGTGTATGCACCTTAAGCGCCCATGGTACTCCATGGTAACCTCTTGAAATGCTTTTTGTGCTTTAAGAATGAGGAGAGAAGATGTAAGAAGTGAGAGAGAAGTTGTATAGAAGAGAGTGTGTGCTTTTGTGTTTGTGTGTTTGTGTAAGAAGAAAATAATAGAGAAAATGTGTGAAAGAAAAGAGATAAGAAAAAGGTGTATGTTTCTTATTGTTTTAAATTCGGAAAAGGGTATGTATCCCTCTTGCCTACGTACCATTTGTAAAGGATCAAAACTCACGTAGTTCTCTAAAAAAGAGAATGTGTGTTGTATGTTTTTTATGAAAAAAAACAAGAGATTGATATCATTTTAAGTCTCACTTTTTAAATGTCAATATAAACACACTAAACCATATTTATCACGATTGGGAGATGTACGACCCAAAATCAACTTCGGGGACACCCTTCCCCAACAACGACAAATATGATTTAAGTCTTGCTAATGTTTATAAGGACAATTAAAATTTGAGACAAATAATGATAAAGATCTAATGTTGTTTAAAGAGGCAAAGATGGCAAAAAGAGAATTGTGTTGGTTTGTGTCTTTTAATTGTGAACAACTTTAAGTTTGATTAGAAGGTGTTAAATAAAACAGAGAGAATATTTTTGAGAAGGTTTTGTAATTATGAAAGCGGTTTGATTTTGAAAAGAAAGTGTAAAATGTTGTTGAAAAGAAAATGTTGTTTGTAAAAGAAAAGAAAATATTGTTGTTTTGAAAACGGAAGTGTATCCGTTGTTGTAAAAAAAATGTGTTGTGAAAATGTAGAAAAATGTAATTGTTGTTGTAAAGCGAAAAAGGTTTGTAACTTAGCGAATAAATAAAAATTATACTAACGTTGCGACTAAATGGTCCTACGATTATTTTTTGTTTAAAAGATCGCATGTTGTTGAAAAGGTTTATGGTCGTTGGAAAAAAGTCTCGTAATCAATTGAAATTTAATTACGAGTCTCCCCCCTCAGAAATGAAATATTATTATTTTTTGGTGTTTGGTGTGAGTGCAACCTACGAAAGCGATAAATAAATATAAAGCGATAAATAAATAAAATTCTACGCTATTACAACCATATCGAATAATAAATTATTTACAACCATATCTAATCAAATGAATGAATAATATATGATATAAATAAACAAATGCAATGCATAACAATATAAATAAAATGCAAGTGCGGAAAATAAACATGATGCACATAGGAAAAGAAGAGAAAAAACATAGCAAAATAATATCCTAATTAAAAGTGGAGTGTGTGTTACAAAAAAAAAAATGTGTCGGAGGTGAAAACATGAATATGACACTTTTGAAAATCACTCATAAGAAGAACAAACAATTTTAACTAAAACACACAAGCAAAATGCATTTTAATTTAGCAAAAGTAGAGTGTTTTTTTTTTAGAATGAATTTAGACCAAAAAAAGTCCTTAACTATTAGTCTAAGAGTTTGAGCTCAATAAACTTAAAATAAACTATGGTTCCAAAATAATCACTTATGAAATAAGCTACTAAAAAAAAACTAAAATTGTAATGATGCAACAATAATTAGGGAGTGTAAGAAAAAAAAACTGATAAAAAAAAAATCAGAAAAGAAATAGAAAGGCCTAAACAGATCCAGCCCAAAACTATATTGAACCGGACCGGGTCGGTTAACCCAGACCCAGTCAACAACACATGACCACACTAGAAAACAAAAACGCGCGCGCCAATGGAGGCGCGACACGTGGCATAGAAATTTTCTTCTTCCTCATATCATAAACATCACAAATCGTGAAACACCATTGAAGCTTCAAAGAACAACACAAAAAACACAAGTCTCTCGAAAGGACACCAAATCAAACAAATAGATACTCCATTTCATAGGATTTTTCACATAGATCTCAAATATGCAATTATATTTTGAAATAGATACATGGGTTTTGAAAAGCAAAGCCCCAAAGTTCAAACCCCAAAAATGAAAAAATGAGATTCATGTAAAATTAAGAGAAATTTCTTAAAGGAAAACATAATACACTATGTCATGAGTTCACAACAACAAAAATCATGCAAAATTATGGTCTATGGAGTTTGCAATGGTTACCTCAAGTTTGCTCAAAAAGTGGCTCGGATTGGATACTTTGTAGCTCAATTTCCTCGCGTCTTGGTGTTGTTCCCTTCTACTGAGATGTTGTTGAAGCCATTTGAACCAACGAACCGAAGCTTTACCCAAGATTTGATGAGTTTGAAATTTCAAAAAAAACCTCCAAAAAGTGAGCTCGGGTTTGAGATTTTGTATGTGTTTTGATGATGGTTTGTTGTTGTTTTGAGTGTTTGAATGTGTTTTGAAGATGATAGATTGAATAGGAGTGAGTTGGATAGAAGTTTGTATGAGTTTTGATTTTTGAATGTGGTTGAAAATATGGATTTTTGAGGAGCTTGAAAATGGTGCTTATGGTGGTGTTTTGTGATGATAATTGTGATTGGAATTGATTTTGATGAAATTTAGTGAAGCTTGAATGGATTGAAAAATGATTTGAAAGATTTGGAAGATGAAGGTTAATGGAAAGATGAAGGAAGAAATGTTGTTGTTGTTAATTTTTTTTCTCTTCGTCCTTCTTCTCTCTTTCTCTTATTTTTTTTTGGTCTATTTTTGTTGAGAGAGGAATTGGTGGTGGCTAGGTTTAGGTGATTTTTTTTTCTCTAGGGATAGGTGAATGAATGAATGGTTAGTATTTATAGGGTAGGAATTAGGGTGAATGAATGATATTTTTGTAATAAGATGGTAAATGGTAAATAAAAATATTTAAAAAAGAAAATGAAAACGGTTATGAGATAGAGATGGTGAGGCGGATGAATGTGATTGGTAGATGTTGAAAATTCCTTTTTACTAATTTTGGTAAACTTTGAGATAGAATTGAGATAAAATGCAAAACTAAATTAATTAAAATAGAAAGATTGAAAATAAAAATAAACATGTAAATGTTTTTTGATATTTTTTTATGATGTGTGATGGTGAAACATAAAATGAAAATAAAGGTATAAAAAGATCATTTTTGATATTTTTGAGCTTTTACGCTAAATAAGAAATTGTTTAAAATAAAATAAACTAAAACAGTAAAAATTGTCGAAAAATCAAAATTTCGCGAATAAATAAAATTGTAATAAAATGTTTGTGAAATAACTATTTTTGTAAGAAAGAAGATAAAAGCTATTTTTCTAGAAAAAAGTAATTGTAAAGAAATAAAGAAAAATGTGAGAATAATAGCAAAAAAACATGCGTGAAAAATGATGTCAAAATACGCGTAATAAAACATATATATTTTTGTAAATTTTGATATAAAACATTCAAATTGGATTTTTGGTCCAAAATTCGGGTAGAACAATTATGAGTTATGAGTTATGACTGAATTAGAAACAAAATCAAAATAATAGAGAGAGAGAGAGGCTACCTGTTGTTTAGGTCGAAATGCAACAACATGGAAGCATCATCGAATCTCTAGTTTTGGAATATGTGCTATCTTGTACCAATCCTCCCCTGTTCCCTCCTTGCATCGTTCCTCTAATGTTGGACAATCATAAATTTGCATAACCTCAAGAGAAGTGAGGTTTCGAATGCCTTCCGGTAAGCATCTCAATCCATGACACGTAACAATCCGCATGGTTCAAAGGGATTGCAGACTTTTCCAAATTTGCTCTGGTAACGACTCAAGCTCACCACAATTAGTGATATTCAGATGCTCCAAAGCTGTATTAAAGTGTAGATTTGGCAACTCCTTCAACTTTGAGAAATCAAATATACCGAGCTCTTGAAGACATGTAAGGTTTCTGAACATTTCCTCTGGGAAGGATGTTATATCATAAATTTGAAAAAGAAGAAGGGTGGTAAGACCACAGAAGGTAGAGATTGACCTTAGTAACTCATTGTTACCTCTGATGACATCGAGGTATTTAAGACACGGAAGACATGGCAGTCCAAGTTTGGGGCAAGAGTCGATTTCCAAATTAGAAAGAGAAGGAAACATCTCCTCTTTTTCCACTTTCAATAACCCCTCTAAGTTTGGTAGGTTTTTTAATTTCAGTACCTTCAGAGATGCGAAAACCCTCACCTCCATACCATAATGACATTCATCATCCAAGTATTTTAGATTATCCATATTGTTTAATTTCAATTCTTTTAGAGATTGTAGTTTACCAAGTGACGGTAGTCGCGCACAATTCTCACAATCCCTAAGTTCAAGATTAACTAAATTACTAAGAATACTTATCCAACTTGGAAAGAATAATCCTTCATAGTAACATATTTTCAACATCTTGAGATTTGAGTGAGGTTGAAGCACTTCAAGTACTTGCTCAGCATTAGTAGTAAGGGTCTTTGTAGAGTCATCCCTTCTTATCCATGACAAGCATAATTCTTGGAGGTCTTTTTTACATATCAAATTGGCCTCTTCAGCTTCAAATAAACCACCAACATTATTTAAGCCTTTGATACTCAATCTTCCACCGAGGTTTAGATCACGTAACTCAGCCAAACTATTACCTTTTTCTAAACTAACAATGTATAAACTTAATGTTTTTAGGCAAGATATTTTTCCAATGTTTGGAAATAAGTGAGACAGTGACGAACAATCTTCAATAACTAGATGTCTAAGATTTTGTAAGCAAGCCAAGTGTTTTGGAAGACAACTCAGTTGACGACAATGTCTTATTTTCAAGATTTCCAATTTTTGTAAGTTGCAAATTGAGTCGGGCAACATTTCAATATCAAGGGAACCAAGTTCCAAATACCTTTAATGAATTAAACTACCTAGTGATGGTACCTGGGATGTGCATAAAACCCGAAGAGAACTTGGAAAGGAATCATGTTTAGTTTCGTAAAAATAATTCAGCTGAAAGAAGGATCGCAAGGATTCAACTTTTTTGAAGGCACCCTCATTGATTGATAACGAGCCATATGAGGAAACACTTACGTGGTGTGTGCTTTTTGACAAACTAGTCATGTTTCCACACTCCAAATACAAACATTCTTGCCCCATTATTGATTGAGCAAGATCATGGACAAGATCATGCATCTTGAAAGAAATGTCTCCAAAATAGTTGTCCATCTCAATGTCTTGAAAGAATGATATTTGGCACAGTTCATTCCAAATCCTGCAACCAACATCTTCAACCTCCAAATTTTTCCTAGATGAAATAAATCCATTAGCCATCCAAAGATGAACTAATTCTTCCTTCATGAATTCTGTATCTTTGGGAAACATGGCACAAAAAGCGAAACATTGCTTTAAGGTCGGCGTTAAGTAAGAGTAGCTCAACCTCAAGGCTGGCATAATATAACTATCACTCGATCAATCCCAAAATCTGCTCTCTTTAATTTCTAGCCATTCCTTTTCTCCAGTCCTTGAGTGCATTAGTGCTCCCACTGCTTGTGCAGCAAGAGGCAATCCCCCACACTTTCTTGCTATCTCCTTGCCTATTTCCACAAGCTCTACTTGTTCTTCTCGGTCATGTCCAAATGCATATTGTCTAAACAAAAACCAACATTCATTTTCAGATAGACCCGACAAATGATGGGCTTGGCATGTTCCCATGATTGATGCAACATCCTCGTCACGAGTGGAAACTAAACAAGAACTACCTTGAGATCCACAGGGCAACACTGATTTCAACTTGTTCCATTTCTCATGGCTCAATCCAAATTCTAATTGTTGATTTTTCTTCCACACATCGTCTAAAACTAGCAAATATCTATTACCTTGCAATAGTTCTTGCACCTTTCTTTGTAATACATCTAAATCCAAGACATCGCGCTTCTGACCGTTGATTGATTCTATAATGGAACATAGAATCCTCTTAACCGAGAAAACTTCAGAAACACAAACCCAAATTTTTGTATGAAAATTGCTACTCACCCTTTGATCATTGTAGACCAACTGAGCAAGAGTTGTTTTTCCAACACCGCCTAAACCAAATATGGGATAGATGGAAAGGAAGTCAGAGTCCTTTGCTTGGTTGATAAGATACTCGACAATCTTCTCTTTATCATCTTCTCGTCCATACACTTTGGGTTCAACAATAATTGAGCTGGTTTGACGCCATTCAGCCACTTCACTTGAGCTTTCCATGACAGTAACACCTTCTTGTAGAACAAACTTATTCTTACTTTCGGCAATATCATCAAATATCTTTGTAATATCTTTCAACTTGTTACCAATGCGATGGCGAAACATGATGTTTTTTGGGTTGAAATAGGATGAGACCTTAAGTCGATTGGATTCAATGGAACACTCATCAAGGATATCATCAAGCACATATACAGCATCTTTGAGTTGTTGTAGCCATACCTTAATAGAACGGTTTGTAACTTGTTTCTTCTCAGCATCTTCAAGAACAGCCTTGATGAGATCTAAGGTGGTTGATAGTTTTTGAGCCTTTGAACTGATTCCCGATATGGTTGAAAATTCATTTTGAAGTAGAGATGTCAAATTCTTAAACGCAACACCTAGCAAGGCTTCGGCCATCTTTTGAGAAAAGAAAGAGTTTGGAAGATTAGAAAGTGGTTTAGATTGGAGTAAGAGAAAGAATTGGAAAGATGAAAAAGTGGTTTCCATTGAGTGTGTGTTGAAGGAAATAGAACAGAATGCAATTATAAAGAAACATTCACTAAGATACAATGGCATGTGAACACAGACGGTTATACATACTAATAAAATATAAAACAAATGCACTTTTTAAAAGACTAAGAGAAGCCACAATGCAATTTTCAACGAGAATTTGTGAAGAAACATCCAAGAAGCCACAAGGCAATTTTCAATATTGTATGCAAGTAGAACTCAAATTTTGAATCACAAATTGATTATTGAACTTCTTTGTCTTCATAGTTTAACAAAAATAAATAGTTTGATTGAGCCATTAGTTAACCAATAAGATGTGGTCAATAGAGCGATGAAGTAACATTGCTTTATAATAATTTTGAATTGATTGGGACATGTTATAATTGTATATGTGAATGTTTGTTTACATAGTTAATACAATAGAAAATTCATGTGTAAGACCATTAAGCTGTATTATGTATTTACTGGCCTAAAAATCATTTAGTTGATTTCCTTTTCTACTTACCATGGAATTGTTGGCTTGCAACAAGTTTTTTCACTGCTCATTCAACCAACTCTTCTCAGAAACATTCCACTTCTTTTGAGCTATTAGTTGGTTCATTATTTCCATGCAAAACTTCAAATACTTACCAGCCATCATTGTTGGTGAACCAGCTATGACAAATGTACCAAACAGCAGCTGATATAGGAAATTCAAGGACTTGGGAGATCAGAAACTATAGCTCTTTGAAGAATCATTGACTAAAACACATTCATTTCCTTTATCAAACTTTACCATAAATCTACTATATACTGTTTTTGTTATCGGACGAGTAGTAAAACTTTTAAATATATTTGTTCGACGTGTTTTCTTTTCAAAATCAGTGCTCTTTCCAAAAATTTGTCTTCAAAACAAAGGGGAGACATCATGCTAATATACCATGACAACTATGGAGAATCATAGTGAAGAAGTGAAGTTACTTGCAGAGCAAGTAACTGAAGAACACTGTTGGGTTTTTGTATGTTGGCTACATTTTGCAAAAACAACTACTAGCCAAATGCTGCGACAAATGCTGTAGCAAGTGGAACAACATTGTGTTATCTGATTGTTACGCGCCAGCTCGCGTTATATTTCTGTGCAAGATCTTCTGAAGATTCTATGAAGTTTTATGTTTAACCTAGCGTGCTGATCAAGACGCGCAGGATTAATGAGCTGTATAAGGCTGTCTTGCCTTGGTGTATTTCCATAATTAATATTGATATATTTTTGGAAACAATATTCTTGCTCATGAAGAATTATTTGCTGGACCTGACAACGTTCAAGCTGTGTGCTGAAGCCCAAACCAATGACTGCTCAGTATTATATATATGTAAACACAAAGCCTAGTTTTGTGTGTGGAAAACCGTGTGTGTACTAAAGCGTGTGTCTTAAGGTTTTAGGTTTTCTTGTTAGTTGTGAGGCTTGATTGTATCACCCTGATTCAAGTCAAGTACTCTGTGTTTTGTGTTGTAATGGTGTACTACTCCTAAGCTTTGAAGTACGGAGTTAGTTGTGTTCTTTAGAGTGTGACTCTTATTCAAACTATAGAAACAAGTGTGTGTTTAACAGTGCTGTCTGCACTGTTAGTGGGAATTGAGACGGGGTCTCATACCTAGGAGTTCCTAGGTAGAGCAGCCATTGGTAGGGTCGTGGTGCAAAGACAAGTAGTGAGTCTACGTTGTGCTTTTCACTAGAACTATTATAGTGGAGTTCATTCCTGGATTGGTATCCCCCAGACTAGGGCATTTTGCGCCGAACTGGGTTAACAAACCTACTGTGTTATTTATCTTTCAGTCACGTTTATTTTACTTGCTACGCTGCGTTTTATTATTATTGTGTGACAAGTGCTCGGACAAGTGCTCTAACATTGTGCACAACATTTGTCTATCTGGTTGCCAGAATTTCAAACACCATAGTTAATATGCATCACATGTAGCTTAGTTTAGCAAATGGCAGTTAGTCAGTTACAACAACTTATGAGTTAGTTGCAACAGCTTATGAGTTAGTTATAGTTGATTAGAAATGTGTATATATAAGCAGAGCTTGTACTTGTAATAATGCATCTTTTCTCATTTTTCACATAGTTGAATAATACAAGAGTTTTGATCATTTTATCTCTTTTCTTCATGAACATTCTCAATCTTTTTGCTTCCGTTGCCATCTTCAAGATGGTATCAGAGCTATACTGGCTCTGATCTTCACCGTAACCGTTTCCTCTCTCCGCCATAACTGTTTTCTCCACCACACCGGTTTTCTAACCGTTCTATCTTCATGACGCGTGCTAGTACTTCTGGTGCGGCGGTGCCACCAATTCAACCACCGCAAGATCCTTCACAAATTCCTGGAAATGTATATCATGTTCATCCTTCCGATGGACCTTCTTCCGTCTCTGTTTCACCAGTTCTCAATCATTCAAACTACCATGCATGGGCGAGGTTGATGCGTCGTGCATTAGGTGCGAAGAACAAACTTGATTTTGTTGATGGCACGATTCTTGTGCCTACTCCTTTTGATCCTAGCTACAAAGCTTGGTCACGGTGCAATATGTTAGTACATTCATGGATTATGAACTCAGTTGAAGAATCAATTGCGCAAAGCATTGTTTATCTTGATAACGCCATTGACGTGTGGAACGAGCTCAAAGAAAGGTTTTCTCGTGGTGATTTCGTTCGCATTTCAGAATTGCAAATTGAAATCTTTGGACTTAAACAAGGTAATCGTTCTGTTTCTGAATTCTATACTGCACTCAAGATTCTTTGGGAAGAGTTAGAAGCTTATCTTCCTGCACCTGTTTGCAATTGTCCACACAAATGTGCGTGTGTTACTTGTGTACGAAATGCAAGATCTCAGCATGATTTGATTCGTACAATTAGGTTCTTAACTGGTTTGAATGATAATTTTGACTTGGTTCGTTCTCAAATTTTTCTTAATGATCCATTACCACCTATAAACAAAGTGTTTTCTATGGTTATTCAACACGAACGCAAATTCCTTTCTTCTGGAATCACTTCAGATTCTGATGATTCTAAAGCTTTGATAAATGCTGCTGATGTTAGAAAGGGGTATGGGCGTGGTAAAGGAGGATACAATGGATCTAAGAAGCGTGTTTGTACACATTGTGGTAGAGATAACCATATTGTTGAAAATTGCTATAAAAAGCATGGTTATCCTCCTAACTATGGCAAGAATTCTAGTGCTAACCACACTAGTGTTGATGATAATTCTGAACATGATAATAAATCCAGTTCTAAAGGTACAGATTCTTTTGGTTTTACCAAAGCTCAATATGAGAAGTTAGTGAACCTTCTTCAAGCTAATGAGGTTTCTTCCAGCACAAGCAATTCAACTAGTGTTAATGCTGCCTCTACAAACACTAGTTTTGCTTATTCAAGTATCTCTTGTTTGACATATTCATGTCACAATTTCACTTATGGTTCTTGGGTTATTGATTCAGGTGCTAGTGACCATATTTGTTCAAGCCTAACATTGTTTGATAATTATAGAGAAATTTCTCCTATTCAAGTTAAGATGCCTAATGGGACTATAGCTTATGCTCATATTGCTGGAACCATTAAATTCACTCATGATTTCTCTGTACATAATGTCCTTCTTGTACCAGATTTTTCTCTAAATCTCCTCTCTGTACCTAGATTAACTCACAATTCACAATCGATAGTTTTATTTGATGGTTTGAAATGTGTGATACAGGAAAAGAAGAGCTTGAGGATGATTGGTTCGGGTGAACTGCTTGATGGATTGTACTACCTCACCACTAAAACTAAACCCAACATCATCTCAGCAAATTCCACCAATTCAGATCACACTTCAAACACACATATCCCTAAACAAGCTCTATGGCATTTTCGTCTTGGGCATCTCTCAAATTCTAGATTACAGCTTATGCAATCTTCATTTCCTTTTGTAACTTTAGATTGTAATTCTGTTTGTGACATTTGTCATTTAGCTAGACAAAGAAAACTAGCATATTATCCCAATGTAAATAAAGCCACTAAATGTGGTGAATTAATACATTTTGACATTTGGGGCCCTATGTCTACATCTTCTATTCATGGTTTTAGATACTTCTTAACTGCTGTAGACGATCATAACAGATTCACTTGGATTATCATGCTAAAACACAAATCTGAAGTTAGTCTCTTGGTCCAACAATTCATAAACATGATTGAAAAACAGTTTAACACCATTGTCAAAACTGTTAGAACTGACAATGGACCAGAGTTTCTCATCCCTCATTTTTTTGCTAATAAAGACATTGTACATCAAACAAGTTGTGTTGAAACTCCCCAACAAAATGGGAGAGTTGAAAGAAAACACCAACATTTACTCAATGTTGGTAGACCTCTCTTATATCAGTCTAAACTCCCTAAACATTTTTTATCATATGATGTTATTCATGCTACTTTCATCTATTAATAGAGTATGCACACCTTTATTACAAAATAAGTCTCCATATCATATTCTTTATAATACACCCCCTCCACTTGACTAGCTCAAAGTGTTTGGTTCTTTGGTTTATGCCTCTACATTACATAATCACAGAACTAAGCTTGATCCTAGAGCTAGAAAATGCATTTTTCTAGGCTATAAATCAGGTACTAAAGGTGTTGTCTTGTTTGACATGCATAACAAGCATATTTTTGTCTCAAGAAATGTCATTCAACATGATCATATACTACCTTATCCTAATAATTCAAATTCTGTCCAATGGACTTACCATTCTACTTTTTCTAATCATGACTTATCAGATAATAGCTTATCTGCTCATTTTCCCTCCATTTCTCTCAGTCCATCTCCCACCTCCTCACCTAACCCTACCTCTCCTAATCCTACATCATCACATGACCATAATGACATTTCAACTCCTCCTACTCCCTCCCCTTCTCCTACCATCAGAAAATCCAGCAGAACTGTCACTAAGCCTACCTACTTATCTGATTATCTGTGCAATAATTCACTCAGTTCATCCCTACCAACTAACTCAGGTACTTCCTATCCTATTTCCAATTTTCATTCCTATTCAAATGTTTCTAAAACACTAGGCAAGTATGCAGATTCTCTCATACTTCATTCTGAGCCTACAACTTATGCTGAAGCTTGCAAGCATTAAAGTTGGATTGATGCTATGAATGCAGAAATTGCTGCATTAAATCAGAACAAAACATGGGTTTTTGTGGATAAGCCTTCTGCTGTGAAACCAATAGGCTGCAAGTGGGTTTACAAAGTCAAACACAAAGCAGATGGTTCAATAGAAAGATTTAAGGCCAGACTAGTTGCCAAAGGTTATAATCAAATTGAGGGATTGGATTTCTTTGATACTTTCTCTCTAGTGGCCAAAATCACTACTGTCAGAACACTCATTGCTTTGGCTTCCATCAAATCTTGGCACCTTCATCAAATGGATGTGAATAATGCTTTTCTTCATGGAGAATTGCAAGAAGATGTTTACATGACTGTTCCAGAAGGTGTGGATGCACCTAGGCCTAATCAGATATGCAAGCTCATCAAATCCCTTTATGGCTTGAAACAAGCTAGCAGAAAATGGTATGAGAGGCTTACTAGCTTGTTACTCAAGCAATGATACACTCAATCTGTGTCTGAAGAACTTTATAATGTTGAAGAATATGTTTGATTGTTAATATTTTTTTTTTTGCAGTTTAATTTCATGATGATATATAGTCTAGATTATATGGAGAGTGATTGATCTTACTAGGGCCTGTTCATTTTTTGCTTGTGCATAGGAATGTCAAACTATGTAGGACTCTTCGACATTTATGTTACCATCATCTATAGTCAAATTCATCTATTTAATTTGTTCTTGAACATTGTCTTCCATTTCAATAAACTGTATTATGGCATATATAAAAATTTTCTCAAAATTGTCCTGTCTCTTGTTGCGTATCACAATAATTGTATCTGACAATGCGGTGAAACATGTGGTACTCTTTCGGACCGATTCTACTGATGACTAATCTTTTATTTTCACTAACATAAGGGACTTGAACTTATTTAGCACATAAAAAAACTAACACATAATGAAGAAATGGTTATGTTTCTATTTTTTTTAGGCTTAATTGCACTTTTGGTCCCCCTATTTTACATGTTTTGTAATTTTGGTCCCCCTATTTCAAAATCAAACATTCTAGTCCCCTTTATTTTGATTTTTGTTGCACTTTTGATCCCCCTGATCCATTTTTTTCACTTAAAAACAATAAATAAATAATAGCTTTGAATAAAAAATATAATTCTTAAAAAAATTCAAACAAATAAAATTAGTAAATAAAGTTAATATTTATTTATTTTTAAATATTTTTTTTATTTGTTTTAAAATTATAATTTAAAACAAAAAAATAATAACTTTATAACAAAAAAATCTTAAAACAATTTAATATTATAGTTAAAACAAATATTTAATTTTAAAACAAATAAAAAATAACTTTAAAACAAATAAATAATTTTAATACAATAAATAAAAAATAGTTTATTTATTAATTTATTTGTTTTTTTTTGTTTTGAAACATTGTTTTATTTTTTTAAAATTATATTTTTTATTCAAAGTTATTATTTATTTATTTATTTATTTATTTATTGTTTTTTAGTGAAATAAATGGATTGTCGGACCAAAAGTGCAACAAAAATCAAAATAGGGGGGGTTAGAATGTTTGATTTTAAAATAGGGGGACCAAAATTGCATCAAAAATGAAAATAGGAGGGCTAGAATGTTTGATTTTAAAATAGGGGTACTAAAATTGCAAAACATGTAAAATAGGGGACCAAAAATTAAGCCTTTTTTTTATGTTATTTTACTTTATTAAATGTGTTCTTGAATTTGACTTCCTCGCTCGTTCATTTCATTGATCATTTTACTTTTTTTGTTTTATTTTTATATGTTTTTATTTTTTACGTTCTCAAATCTGATACCCTCACTTTTTTTACTAATCATTTTTCAACCTCTAATATTTTAACTTTCGTTAAATTGATTCTCTTGATTTCGCCGCTTCGAACCCATCCAAATCTAGGGTTTCACTTGACGCGAGCCTATAAAACCCAATGAAGTGATCTAAACATAATCAAACTTCTCCTTTTCTTCTCAACAGCTGCGGCGCTGTATTATCTCTACTCACTCAATATTCCCTTTGCAATTCAATTTTCTCAGCCTCATCTAAAACTCAATCTTCTCAGCCTTCATCTCAAACTAAGTCGTGGAAGGGGACACATGACCAAATAGCCAGAAATCATATAAAGCTGAATTGTATCGATTCGTAAGTTATCCATTCAATTAAAATAAACGCTTTGTTAGGGTTTTACTAAAAGGTATGGACCTTAAATTCCTTTATCTCTGTTGATTTTGATTGGCATGTGCATTCCCTTGATCCAATCTTTTTTTATTGTCTGTTTTTATCTCGATTTGGAAAATAGAAATGAGAAAGAAAAATAAGTCATATTAGATCCAACTTAGATGCCCTTTATTGATTTTTTCTATCGAGAAATTGACAAGTTTGAGAAAGAGTAAAGACAATGTACACCATATTCTTTTTATCTAAAATGTGTATATCTTACCTCTTTCTCAAATTTTTCTATATCCGGATAGAACAAAGCAATTAAGGGCATCAAAGGTGGATCTAATATGATTTTTTTTCCTCATTTCTATTTGATCTATTCAGCAAGGTGGCTCATGTCGTTTCAATTAGGGTTTGTAGGGATCAAACTAGACGATTCTCTCTTGGTTACGCTTATGTCAACTTCACTAATGCTCAAGATCATAGCGGCCAAGGTGAAAGAACTTTATTGAACTTCACTCCTCTGAATGGGAAACCCATTCGTATTATGTTTTCTCCACGCGGAGTTGTGGATCTGGCAATGTGTTTATCAAGAATATGGACACATCAATTTGTCACAAGGAGTTGCATGACACATATTTTTGCTGCCTTTGGCTCTGTGCTGTCTTGTAAAGTGGCTTTGGACACCAATGGTCAATCAAAAGAGTACGGTTTTGTACACTTTGATAATGAAGAATCTGCAAAGAGTGCCAGCAAACTCTTGAATGGCATGTTGATAAACGATAAACAAGTATATGTTGGATTTTTTTGTCGCCACCAGGAAAGGATTAGGATCAATGGATCACCCAAATTCACTAATAATGTGTTTGGGTGATCCATTGGTCCTAACCCTTTACTGGTGGCGAACAAAAAAATCCAACATATATTTGTTAATCGTTTATCAGCATGTCATTCAACAGTTTGACGGCACTCTTTGCCGATTCTTCATTATCAAAGTGTACAAAACCGTACCCTTTTGATTGACCAATGGTGTCCAAAGCCATTTTACAAGATAGCACAGACCCAAAAGCAGCAAATGTATCATGCAATTCCTTGTGATCAATTGATGTGTCTATATTCTTGATGAACACATTGCCAGATCCACATTTCTGAGTACTTGGATCTCGTTGGGAAAACATATGTAATTAAATGAGATCATATAGTTTATTTATTTTGGGAGTGTAGACTGGTTTTTAAATGGAGATTTTAAGTTCTAATTGCAAGTTTCTCTCATGTATTATTAATTTCATATGGCTTAATTCTAATTGATTATTTTTCCAAATATATACACGAAAATGGACAATATTTACATAGAAGAAAATGGACCCATAAACAGCTTACACACAAACACCAGAACAGGAATGAAATTACATGTAGCATTATCACCTTTTCCAAAAGCTAAATGAAGCTATTTCATTATTAATGGTTAAATAAAGTGGCTCTCAACCAAACTCAATATAATAGTCATTTATGATCAGCAAAATGGCCATGCCAAAAGTGGAACAAATTAAAATTATAATGTCCAATTACCATTAGCACAAAATTATAATGTCACACCAGTAAATGCATAAAACAAGAGTAATTGGACCCAAGGTTTTAAGTAGTGGTCGCGGTCACGGTCGCATTAAAGTTTTTGTGATTTCAGCCATTACGGATGCTGCGTTACAGATTAAGGTCGTAGCGGTGTGAGTTAATCACAATATCGCACAAATCGTGATAAAAGGATATACATTATAAACAGTTGCCAATTGTCCTTGATGTTTCTTTAAAAAATCTGTCAAAAAACAAAGTTACATTATTATAATCTCTCCTAAAAGCTAAATAACATCAAATTGTTATAGAATAAAGGCGGTTTATGACTTTTTGATATAAAAGCAAATAAAATGAGACGAATAAAGTAAATAACAAACCCTCCACTCTCTCAAAATGTGATTCTGCAAGCAACAAAACCTTCTGTGTAAGTGTTTATCACATGTCTAATATGGTATCAGAGCCTATTCTAGATCCATTTGTTGTTTGTTGTAGAGACCTCCCATATTTGAGGCACCCGTTATTGTTGATTCCACGTTCCAGCTTGTTCAGTTCTGGACGTGAGAGGGTGTGTTAGAAGTCCCACATTGGCTAGAGTGTGCAAACCTCAACTCTCAAGCTAGCTTTTGTGGTTGCGTATAGGCCTCCCAAATTCTAATAATGGCAACGGAAGCAAGAGAACTTAGAATATTCATGATGAGAAGAGATAAAATGATCAAAACTCTTGTATTATTCAACTATGTGAAAAATGAGAAAAGATGCATTATTACAAGTACAAACTCTGCTTATATACACATTTCTAATCAACTATAACTAACTCATAAGCTGTTGCAACTAACTCATAAGTTGTTGTAACTGACTAACTGCCATTTGCTAAACTAAGCTACATGTGATGCATATCAACTATGGTGTTCTTCAGTTACTTGCTCTGCAAGTAACTTCACTTCTTCACTATGATTCTCCATATTTGTCATACCAAATACTACGAATCAAAAGGTAATCTCAATGTGATTTCTAATCCATTGATCACAAAACATATTCTCCAAAACATATCAATATATCACTCAACTAATATTTTGTTTATAATCATTAATCAATGATATAGAAGAAAGTAAAATTTTCTAACAGAAAGAACATTCTTTTCATTGTGGATATAAGAGATGTAGTAGAGAGTAGAGACCTTCTACAGTTCTTATTTCCTACATTGTTATTAACACTAATTGAATACAGTTATGATTTATGACTAATTGAATGATATAATACACATCTAAGAAACAATTTACAGATTTTTTTTTTTGAACGGCAAATAAATTATTAATGCCGACTCAATTTGTTATTTGATGCTTGAAAGTAACTAATGCGGACTCCACTTTTTTCTGTCAAACTAATTTTCAGGCATGCAACCTTCTGAATAGCGACGTAAAATTTTGCACACTACTTCACAGATGCTCAACAAAGGATATTTTCTCACATGTTCTTTGGTTTGAAAGAGTTTTAGCCTATAAGTTGAGCAAACTCAATTGAATACTCATCAAAAACATCATCTATCACAAATAATACATCATCTGTCGCTTGTTTCTGCTCAGCATATCTTCAAGAATGGCCCTGATCAAATCTAAGGTGGCTAATATTTTCATCTTTTAACTTGATTCCAAAAATGGTAGAAAGTTCATTTTGAAGTAGAGAAATCAAATTCTCAAACACAGCTTCGAGTAAGGCGTCGTCCATTTTTTGCGAAAAGAAAGTTGAAAAGATAAGAAAGTGATCAACTGATTTAGATTGAACTTCGAGAATAATTGATAGTTGAGCAAAGTATATACTTTTACATCAAAGTTCATGAATCTTGTCAACACTGGCTTATATAAATGTTGGAAGAGTTTGATTGAGCCACTTTAAACATTCCATATGTGGAAGGTTATTTATTTCAAGAGTCCAATTTTCAGAGATCATGCAAAAAACATAACATATCGTCTAGGTCCATTTTTCAGAGTGCTTAGTACAGTTCAAGAGTACTTAAAAATGAACAGATGAAATAACAACAACTAAGCCATGATTACTATTAATTTATTAATTGAATGTGTAAAATTATTTTACAATATTAGTACATATCCCTATTTCTCATTTTTAAATAAAAAACAAATATTATAAAAAACTAAAATATAAATATAAAATTTCAAAAACATATTTAATCATATTATTACCAATCATTAGTTGGTTTAGTGGTTATTAATGCTGAACTTGATAAGGAGGATCACGGTTCGTTCTCCACAACTGCGATCGGGAGGAGGCTGAAATCACTTGATGCTAGAACTGACCTCCGAACCTGATCAAATTGGTGGTTAAAACAAAATAAATAAATAGTATCTCCAAAATAGAGTTGTCAGAGTTGTTGAGTTGGTGAATTTTCTTCCTAAGTTAAGGGACCCTCAAAGTGAGCTTATTCTACTTCGTTCATGTCTGTCAACCAAATCACATGAAAGATGCATCTATTTTGTTTGATAAAGGGTTGTGTAGTGCGGTTCAAGATATTGTGGTTGGTGGAAGTCCTTTCTTTGGGGACCTTCAATGGAGGATAATTTCCTTACCTATTAAGATTGCGGGGTTGGGGTTATACTCAGCAGTAGAGGCAGCCTCATATGCTTTTCTAGCTTCAGAGCTTAGTCTTGGGTCTTGCAAAATCATATATTGAGAAGTAGTGGAGTGTGTGGTATGGATTTAAATTTTGACAATGCTTTGGATGGTTGTCATGATATGATTCCAACTTTTGACTTTAGTGGTTTCACTAGCAATGACACCGCCCCCTCAAGCCCAACATGTTTTGGAGAGTGCCATGTTTTGGCCCAGCATGCAATTCATTGTCGAGAGCTTTCAGGTTTCAAATACAGACATGACCTTGTTCGGGATGTCCTTTTTGATGTGTTTAAGCGTACAGGAGTATTTGTAAAGAAAGAGTCGCTTGTCAATTTCTTGACTGACCCACTTGAGGGGAGATATACATTGAGGCCGGCTAATGTTTTGGTGTACGAATGGGTAGGAGGAAAACATGCATGTGTGAACCTGACTGGAGTTTCTCCACTTGTTGGATTGACGTCTGAGAATTTTACTATAGGACAGACGACCCTCAAAGCTGCTTCAAGTAAAATGTTCAAACATGAGAGAGCGTGTTCTGACAATCAACATGCGTTCATATCTTTTGCTTTTGATACTTTTGGTTTTCAAGCACCAGAAGTTGTGGATATTTTATAAAGAGTTCAAAGAGTCGTGCATAGCAATACAGTATCTCCTTAGTCTCAAGATGTAGTTTTTAAAAGGATCGATTTTGCCATCAAAAAAGGGGTTGCAGCACAGCTAATTGCTCGCTTACCTTTCATTAAAGTGTAATTATATTACGTATATATCGAAAAGTTTATTGGCAGTAGCAGTTTTGACCCCCCCAAGTTTCACAAATGTGCAATTTTAACCCTTCAAGTTTTAAACGTGCGATTTTAACCCTCCAAGTTTCTTAATTGTGTAATTTTAACCCCCCCAAGTTTACCCCTTTTGCAAATTTCACAACCCTTGACTATTTAGACCAAAAGTTTTCTTACATATAATTTTTTTTACAATATAAAAGTTTTGCAATTGTAATTATACGTAAGACATATGACCCTAAAATTTTCTATTTTGTTGTTTTCCTTAGATTTTTTACGTGACAATTTTGATTAAAAAAACCCTAATATCTCATTGTTATATAAAAGATTTTTTTTTGACAAAAAATAATAATATTAAAACCTTTTAAATATTTTGTCTAAATATTTGTTAAAAAAAATTTAGTCAAAATAGTCAAGAGTTGTGAAATTGCACATTTAAAACTTGGGGGGTTAAAATCGCACGTTTAAAACTTGGGGGTTTTTATCGCACATTTGTGAAATTTGGGGGCCAAAACTGCAATTTAGCCTTTATACATCAACAGTCAAATGAATCAGAAAAGTCAGTTTTGCTTATATTTGTGACCGGATGGAGTACTATTATTCTTTTTTTTTTGTCGAGACCGGTTTATCCACCGCCAAACGCAGTAACTAATCCCTCGCTAGATTAGAGGCACTTCGATGGGTGAGATAGCTGACCCAAAGATTTAAATCTGTTTTATATCCAAGGTGAGTATCGAACCTTCGACCATTGTTAAGGGAGGATTAGCACACCCCTTGGGTCATGGAGTACTATTATTCTCCAAAACAAAAAAAAAAAAAAAGTCAAATTGATCCTTGATTAAAAAAAAAAAGTCAAATTAATCCTAATCCAACAACTATCATCACCATCATCAAATTCATATTCATCCAATCCAACCCATCTCAGTCAAATACCCTTCTTTATTTCATCATCATCTCACTATCACCATTAAACTATAAACTAAATCTAAAATTTTCAAAAAATATTTTATGTCATCAATCAAGTCAAATTGATCTTGATCCTCCCAACCTACATTTTTGGAGCTTAATTTCTCTTCTTTTTCCTCAAATTCACTACAACCTCGTACCTTAAACCTTAACAAACACAAACAAAAAAAACACACTCACCATGTCTTGGTTAAGAAACCTAACAAAATGTTACTTCTCCACCACGAAACAACCACTTCACAAACCCACTCCTACCTTTCACCACTTCCCATCACTCACTCTTCTCTCTCGTTTCTCCACTTCAACTTCGGAACCCGGTTCAACTCCTCCGGTTCGGGGTCTCGGACCCACCAAACCAAACGAGAAGCCACGAGTTGTGGTTCTTGGAACTGGTTGGGCTGGTTGTAGATTCATGAAAGGGATAGACCCTAAAATCTATGATATAGTTTGTGTTTCGCCACGAAATCATATGGTTTTTACACCTCTTTTGGCTTCTACTTGTGTTGGAACTCTTGAGTTTAGATCTGTTGCTGAACCTGTTGCTAGGATTCAACCTGCTATTTCTAATGAACCTGGTTCTTTTTTCTTTTTAGCTAATTGTACTGGTATCAATGCTGATAAACATGAGGTGTGTATTTGTTTTTATAATGTCTGTGAGGTGTTTGATTTTTTTTCCTGGTTTCAATTTTATGGTGTGTTTGATCTGGGAGGACTGCATGTATACTCCAATGTTGGATTGTGGGAATATCTATATGGTTTAGTTATGGTGGGAGGGAAAAAAAAGGTTTTTTTTAGAGATCTTATTGACTGGGATTGAATTACATTGTAATATAGTAAATAGGCATTTGGGTTGTCCTGAAGTCCTAACTCAACTGGCAGAAAATGCTGAAATTGCTAGGCCGGATGTCATGATCTGGGTTCAAACCCGAGATCTCACAGTTGTGTGTGAGTTTAAATTTAGAGGATTACCAGTTCATCTAAGACTATAAAAAAAAAGGCATTTGGGTTCTTGACTATGTGATGCGGTGACACTATAGTCTCTCAAAGTATTCCTCGAATGTGTCTTTTGTTGGTCAGTTTGGTTTTTAAATGTGTTTTTTGTTAGTTAAATGGGTGTTAGAATGTGTCTTTTGTTTATTAGTTTGGTCTATGAAATTACTCATTGTAACACTTTGAATTCTTGGTTGTGGCTTGGGGGGTCGTTGAAGAAAAGCTAAAACTCAATGTTGCTTATTATGACATGAATAGAGTTTATAAAGATTCAATGATCCTTACTTAACATTTGGTTTTGTGGGGTTGAGTTATGCTTGAAATCTAAGAATCAGAGTTAGCAATCAATTCAAGGTATAAATATGTGTTGATTTTTATCTCAATAAAAGAAATAGAGGGATTCAACTGGAGTAGTTGAAATGGAGAAGGGCTGCAAGTGTTTTGTGTAATAAAAAGGAATCGCTCATTCTGAATGGAAAATTTGATTATATAGCTGTATGGAATAGAGTGTTAAACAGTAAATTGCCAACACGAGAATAAACTCAATGTAGAGAAATACTAGACAAAATAGGTTCAGGAATGATAACTTTAGAGAAAGAGTTGGGCTAGCATAGCACCTATTGTACAAAAGATGATTGAATCTAGACTTAGGTGGTTTTGACATGTATGGAGGAAACTTGTAGATTTTGTAATATTGAGCGTAGATCAGATGGGAGTTCAGCTCAATCATTAGAGACAAATTAAGGCCTAGAGAAACTATTAAGAAATATTTAGAGGCTAATTGTTTGGCTAAGATAGAAGATTAGGGTGTAATTTGGTCTAAGTAGCCAACCCCACCTAGTTGAATAAGGATCGGTTATTGTGTTCCCCAAACTGCTCCCTCGCAGTTCAGTTGGCATAACCAAGATGGTGTTGTGATTTTCCTTACCGCATCCATAGCTATTTTGCATGTTGACTACAAACTTCTTCCTACTCCCTCCGTTACAAAATGAGTGTCATTTTCAATTTCCAATGCAACATTTTCCAATTTTACCCTCTAATTATTACTTTATACACTATGCTCAAGGAAACAAATCAATATAATAGGGTTAATTTAGCATAAGTGCTATTACTTTTGACATCATGATTGCATTCCTTAATATGTGCAAAAATCTTAAACGACACTCATTTTGAAACAGAGGGAGTAATAGTTTAGTAGAATATTTTGAGAAATGTAGTTTTTTAATGTATAAAACTGCATTCTTTAGCCTTAGCAGTTAGTACTGTTCTGTGTTCCATTTTATGTATCTTACATTGTGCAAAACTTCATATTACAATTTGTATAAAATAGAGTGAAGTGTCATCTCTTTTCTGGTTTTTATTGCACTGTTTGTGTTCTTCAAATGCTTACTCCTTTAGATACAAGAAACAAAAGGGTGTGATACTACTTACTAGTATTAGCTGAAATAAATGTAATCAAAGCTTAATTTGTGAGAATCTAACACATTGTTTTTAAGGTGCAATGTGAAACTGTAACTGAAGGAATACAGACACTAGATCCTTGGAAGTTTACAATCTCCTATGACAAGCTAGTAATTGCTTTAGGGGCACAGCCAACCACTTTTGGAATTCATGGAGTTCATGAACATGCCATTTTTCTTCGTGAAGTTTACCATGCACAGGAAATTCGTCGGAAGTTGCTCCTGAATTTGATGATGTCCGATGTTCCAGGTTTGCAATAATTTTCATATGTTTGCTCATGTGGCTTTATTTGGATAAAAAAAATGCTTGTTATGCATTACCTCTATATTTGATTTGGATGCAGGGATTGCTGAAGACGAAAAGAAAAGGCTGTTACACTGTGTAGTTGTGGGAGGTGGTCCTACTGGAGTTGAATTTAGTGGTGAACTTAGTGATTTTATCATGAGAGATGTTCGTCAAAGATATTCTCATGTGAAGGATTATATCCATGTTACTTTGATTGAGGTATGCTTCGTATCAATATAGATATGTGATGCAATTAAATAGATTATACACGTGTTATGGACATTGGCAACAGTTGTAAATTGTAATGCTCTTGCAGTTGTTTATCTTCACTGTCAGCAATTTATTGTAATAATAGAATGGCTAGAAACACCTTAGAGTTCATAAAAGCCATTTATTTTTGTAAATTTCTTTCGAAGTAATTTGTGTTACTAATCAATTTATTCATGTCTCTTTAGGCCAATGAGATATTGTCTTCCTTTGATGACCGGCTCAGGCATTATGCCACCAACCAGTTAACAAAGGTGAGCCTTATGTTCAAAGAGTTTCTATACTTTTTGTTGAATATGTTTGTGTTGAACTTATGAATATTATACGACAATGTTCCTATCTGTTTGTTCAATATGTTCCTTTCCTTATGTTGAAATTTCTACCAGTCAGGAGTAAGACTTGTTCGTGGCATTGTGAAAGATGTCGAAGAAAAGAAGATTATACTTAATGATGGTACTGAGGTTCCATATGGGTTGCTGGTTTGGTCTACTGGAGTTGGTCCATCACCTTTTATCCACTCGTTGGATCTCCCTAAATCTCCTGGTGGAAGGTTTGCTTACTCAACATAGTACTTGCATTTATTTGCTTTCCATAGACAACCGTTGCAAAATTTACAATCGGCTTCTGATTTCTATATGGATACATATAGTATTCAGATCTGTATTATCAGGAAATTAGGATCACATTGGTCCAAATTTATTTTTTTATCAATGGTCCAAATATATTATGTTTTAACACTAAAGCATGAAGTATTTATTTAAAAAGTTCTCTCTTCACAGGATCGGCATTGATGAGTGGCTTCGTGTGCCTTCGGTACAAGATATCTTCTCAATAGGTGACTGCAGTGGATTTGTTGAAAGTACCGGAAAACCAACACTTCCAGCTCTAGCCCAAGTAACTTATATTGGTTTCATTAGTTGCCCCAGCTCTTTAATTCCTGTCAATATGTAGTTTTGATTTTAGTTTAACACTGTAGACTTAGTTTGTCCCTAAACATATTCTATTTTGAATGTGTTGCTTTCTAGACTTATTCATGTTAACTTAAGTTCTGTTTGGACTGACTTATTTGAACTTATCTGTTGGTATAAATACTTGTTAGATTGTCTCGGAGAGCTTATGGAATTAGCTTACTTACGCCCATAAGTTGTTTTCAATTTATTTCCATAAACTCTCCAGGATAGCTTATGAAAGCAGCTTATACATTATATGAAATGAAAGCAGTTTGGCATAATGCATTGCTTCATGCATTTCCACTTGAATTTCACAGGTGGCAGAGAGGCAAGGTAAATACTTAGCAATCTTGTTAAACAAAGTAGGTAAAGCCAATGGAGGCCGCGCAAACAGCATGAAAGACGTTGACTTGGGGAATCAGTTTGTTTACAAGCACCTTGGAAGCATGGCTACTGTTGGCAGTTACAAGGCGCTAGTGGACCTCAGACAGAACAAGGTGATTTCTATCATTCCTTAACCTTATGTTGACACTTTTGTTGTTTTCACGCATCGTTAAAAACATAAAACAGTTTAATTTACTAACTTATATCTTACAGGCTGCAAAAGGATTGTCTCTAGCAGGTTTTCTCAGTTGGTTTGTTTGGCGCTCGGCATATCTAACTCGTGTCATTAGCTGGAGGAACAGATTCTATGTAGCTATTAACTGGGCTACAACTTTTGTTTTTGGCCGTGATATAAGCAGAATATAAAAAAAAATTATGGTTAGGAATTGTTCCGAAAAACTTAAAATCTCAGTTTTATGATGTTTTTTATTCAGGCTTGGAGATGGTAACATATTTTTTGCTTTATTGGTTGTATTGCAGGTTTATTTCAGTTAGCTGAACAACAAGGGATTGCACTTGTTCTTGATATTTGCTATATGCATGTTCAATTTGGTAGAAGTTAATAAAATATGGCAGTGTTTTGGTCTATTAGTATCAATAATGTATAAACGTCATGATTCAATTTTAGGTATATCATGTACATTAGTTACTGTCACAACAACAAACCAATTTTCATGTTTATATATAAACTGTTCACCATCAAGCAAAAATAATAATAAGTTGTTCCTCAATTATATGTTCAAAATAATGTGTGAAACTCCAATTTGGTACCTAAAATTGTAGGGGACAGATTTTACATGTTTATATAAACTGTTCACTATCAAGCACACAACTTTCATGCCTAAAACTGTATATTTAAAATAGTGTGAAAATCCAATTTGATGTCTAAAATTGTACGTGACAGACGAGTTAGTTAGCACCTCAAAAAAAGAATTTTGAAATTATAAATTGTTAGGTCTTATTCAAGAAAATCACGATAATTTTATTAGAGGGTTTCTTTGCAACATGAATCAGGAAATCGCGATATAGTTTTTTTTTAACAGTTTTGTTAAAGTTAAGAATCAAAATTTGAAATCCCATCACTCCACTCTCTAACACATTCACTCCGGTCACCAAGTCATCCATATATCTCCCTCAAGTTATAATAGAATCTAATTCTAGCCTAAGTTCTCGCATTAGACATCCACCTAATGATGTTCTTTCCCTTATTCATATATTCATGTTTCACAAATTTATCGCAAAACGAATATTTTAGACGTCACAAAGTCAATTTTGAGTTACACGTTTTGCATGTTCTTCCAACTAGATTAGACTTTTATTAGATTTGGACCTCAAGGGGAGCTTGTTCCCCTAGAGGAATGACTTATATCTTGTTTGATTTAGTTCTCAAAAACTATTTTTTATTTATTTCAAATACTTAAAAAGGAAAAAAAAAACATTTGAGAACAATTTAGACCAAAACTAATTCAAACATGCCCTTATACTTACAATAATTCAAATTCAACTTTTCACGTAGTAGATGGAATTTACTTGAGCTGACAATAGCAAGATGCATAATGTCCAAAATAGTAAAATGACAATGTATCTTATATCTATAATCTATAAACTCAATTTAACTGAATTTGGCTTTAGATTCTACTTGGTTATATCTATATCTGTGTACCAGCTTCTGCTTCACAATGCAATGGTAGGTCCATTTAAATCATCTTTGCCTGTTCAAATTAGAAGTCTAAAGCCCCAATTCTGAAGCACTGCTAACAAGTCTAGAATTTGCCATCCTTTTGGTGATCAGATCCTTTAACTCTATCTCTCCGGGAAACCTTCCTTCCTTCAGTTTAGAGAACACCTTCAAAGACAAAAGTGTTTGAACGGGTTAATATATTAGCTCAGAAGCATTAAAGATACCATATACATGCCTTCCATCTAATCTTACTATCATCTTAGTAACGCTAGAGCCAGAGGGGCAGACAGCGAGGTAAGAGTGGAGTCAAAATTTGAAACACAAATGAGGGCATGTTTATTCAAGATTAATTTACCGTTGGTCCGTATCTTACGTGTTTTACAAATAAACCTTATAGTAATGATATACTATAAGTTATAACAAATTATATACCAAAGAAACTCTAACGAAAGAAACTAATAATCAAAATCATGTCGCCAAACCAAATGACTTGTTGAAAGTCAAACAAATGCAAGAATTGGATGTTCTAAATTATAAGGTTTTATATAGTAAATCAAAGGGACCACAATTATTAATTGGCTCTAGGTAACAAAACTTAGGCCCCAGTTCCCCAGAGTCTGGCCACTGTCTCATATTAATATTATCTTGCTGCTGAAATCTTAAAGATTTAGTTTATTAAATATAATATCACTTAAATAATAAACATGCATTTGACAACAACAACAACAACAACAACAACAACAACAAAAACAACAACAACAACAACAACAACAAAAAATAGAGCTCCCTGCAGAAAGATTTATAAAAATATAACTTGTATTTGCAAGATCGGTGATGGTTGCTAATATGTTATATGATAGTATTTATTTAATACTGTCCAAGTAAATATTCAGTAAGCAGAAAATGAAGTGATGTGGTAAAATGATAAAACTAGTCCTGCAACACACCTATTCAATCATGATTGATTATGTCATTTATGTGTGTTTACAAAAGAGTCAGAAAGCATAACAAAATTTGAGTTCATTGGAGAAAGAACAGACGCTCAACTAAGAAACATTTACTACAGTGCATATGAAAGTAAAAGATAAGAGAACACCAACCAGATCGCCGTTGAAGTAAATTTCAAATGCCCCGGAGCTCTGTAAGAATGACTGCAAGGCGTTCCCAAGAAGCCAGGTAGTGGCAACAGTTCCAAACCTATTACCACGCAAGCTGTAATACCAAGGAGGAGGTGCAACAAAACCCAACATTGGAAAAATCTGTTCTCCTGCAAATACAACACCTATAACACCAATTTGAACAACTGGAACCACTTTGCTTAGCAGACGTTTTGGAAGTGGAGGGGGATAATTCGCAAGAATAACATCAACTCCAGGAAAGGCAATCTCCAACATATTCTTCATTGTTACCGCTGCTCCCCTACATACAACAAATACACACGTTTACACCAACTTTCCCGTCCTAAGAAATAGGAAACAACAAGCAGAGCAATGATCTTGAACAAGTAGATTCAGGAATTATTTACTTCTCAAAATTGCAAGAGAAACTAACTAGTGAACTAAGGAATTGGTCTCTAGTTAATTAAGGAAATCCACTATGAATTTCCTAATAATAACTTAGAAATATCTCAAAACTGATATGCATGGAATGATTTATGTTCCCTATGGATAAAACTACAATTTGCTTTCCAATTTCTACATTCTTTATCTCATTCACATTACGATTTAAGTATTTCAATAGAACTCTCTTCCTTGGGTCTTTCTATTCCGAAAAATTCAAGTCCCACATTTACAAGAGATAAAACCCGAAAAAATAGTTTATAAAAAGTGACATCTCTAACCTTATAAATCAATTTTGTAAAGATTAACTAAGCTCAATATAAAAACCTAACATCCTCATCTCTTGAGCTATGACGATAACCAACTTTAGTATATATAGGTCAGATAACATCAGTTATTCAATAAACCTATATAGTGCATTTTCGCTTATAATGAGGCCAGAGGGAGTATTTTCTAAAGTAAATGAATTCATTAAATTATTTTCTGCAATTAAGATGCTAGACTAACTATACAAATTTTCAAATACTTTAAGGGTCCATTTGATCTACAAAATATAAATACGACAAATTAGTACTGGACAGTATAAGACAGAGCAGCCCAGGACAAGAATTTAAGGTATTGAACAAATTTTGTCCCATGCGATGTTTGGTAGAGAAAAAGTTATTTTAGCATGTAAAGTTATGTAATTTCTATGAGTGCAACTTAGATCACACACTATATATTTTTAATGAGGATACAATAAATACTAGAATGCCTAGGAATCATCTAATCATTCTACACACATTTTTCTTAATTTTAACATAGGGCTCTAGACAATTTGTACCGAGGACAAAAAGTTGTTCTGTAGTTCAATAAGGAACAAGAATATCTGCTTTTTTTGTCCAGTCTCTTGAACCCCAGTTTGCCATGTCTCAGGAACCGTTTTAAAATCAAACACAGGACAACTAAAGTTGTTCCGTCCCTTATTTTCTAGGGATCAAACGCACCCTAAGGCTAAATTGACATGTTATAGTATATTTAAAAGACTAATTATTTTTATATACCTACCTTAGCACTAAATACTACTAAAATGACGGTTAATTCAATAAATATATAAAATTAGGGTGAAATGAGCAACAATAAACAATAGTGATGAATTAAAAGGGAAAGTAAATTACTTGTAGGAGCAAGAAGAACAGAAATTGATGTTGACAGTGTTGCCGAAACCTACACCTCCAACATTAATTCCGAGTTTCTGAAAAGAAAAGACGAATTTGCAAATAATTATCATACATGTGATGATGATAAAATAAGACGATGAAGTAAACTAGTTGATGGAATGGAAAATTACCACGGATTCGGAGGGGAATGGTGTGGTTATGGGGTCAACAACTGGCTGTTGTTGTTGGTGGTGGTGGTGGTGATGGTGGTGGTGAGATGGCTTGGGTGGTGGAGGAGATGATGTGAAAAGTGAAAAGAGGTCGGAAAAAAGGAGGAAGAGGGGTAAACCTAGTAACAGAAGCTGAGTACGATCCATGGCTGACTCACTCTGATGAATGGAATGGAATGGATGGTAGTTACTTCAAAATATCTCAAATTACCAGTCATATACTCACTCTTATAGTTATAACATTTCACATGGCTAGAAATTCAGTCCAATTGGTAGGTCAGTCATCGGTTGTCGAGACTCGGGTTCAAATCTAAAATTGCACAATTATGTTTACGTGTGAGTTTGATTTTAGTGGGTTATTAATTTATTACTTCATATTAAAAAAAAATGTTTTGTTAGAAAAATGTTAAATATTTTGTCATCTTGATATAATCTTTATTTATTTGATATAAAAAATGACTTGAGTTTAAAAGGTATCTTGTTTTAGTCAAATTAATATGAATCATCTCATTGTGACTAAAGATGGATATATGGAATATTGTATTTGCATTATATAAAAAAAATTAGTCTATTTGCAAAAAAAGAAATCATTTTGATAAAATAAATTTAGGATGAGGGATGATTTGCATATATGTTTTTCTTTTTTGATAAGATAAATTTAGGGTGCATGAAAGTACTTCAATTTAAGGTAGAAAAGAATTTAGGTTTTAAAGAGTACTTACAAATATATATATATATATGACCGATTTCGGTCGTCTTAGTTCTCTTGTCCCCTATGTGGATATACATGATACGGAACTTTCGATAAAAGATGTGCTCTCTATAGGAAACCTGCATACTCATTGTCTCTACACCAGCTCCCTCCGTTGATTTCTGAAGTCATTGACAACACCAACCTCAGGTTCAACGACTCTATTGAAGACGCCTTCATTTGGGTTAATAACAAAAATGGCACTTACACTACTAAAAGTGGCTATAATTGGCTACTCTCTCGGAGGGATCTGGTACCGTCTGATAACCCTCTACACACTTGGTCTTGGATATGGAAGCTTCAACTCCCCGAAAAGATCAAATTCTTCTTCTGGTTGGCTTGTCAAAACTCTACACCAACCCTCTCTCTACTCAACCACCGCAAGATGAGTCATTCAGCCACCTGCTCTCGATGTGGCCTTCAAGATGAAACTTTTCTTCACTGCATACGGGACTGCGAGTACTCCCATTGCCTTTGGAATCACTTTGGTTTCAATAACCCGGATTTCTTCTCAAACATGGATGCGTATGACTGGTTGAAGCAAAATACCACAGATGCACACGCTCTCACTTTCTCGGCCACTGTTTGGTGGTCTTGGAGACACCGAAATTTGATGTGTTTGAACAATGAGACTTGGCCCTTAAGTTGACTCTCCTTCAACATTCGAGCTATGGTCGAAACTTTTAGAAATTGCTTCTCTCCCACTTCTAACGACGAGTTAGTAGAAAGACATATCAGGTGGAACAATAATAACTATTCTTGTACCATTCTAAATGTGGACGGAAGTTGCCTCGGTACTCCTGCTCGAGCTTGATTTGGCGGCATCATTAGAAGCACCTTCGGTCACTATCTTGCAGGCTTCTCAGGTTTCATTGAAGGATCATCTGACATTTTGCTCGCGGAGCTGACTGCTATCCTTAGGGGCCTATTGATGGCCAAAGACAGGAATATTAATGAATTTGTCTGCTACTCTGACTCTCTACTCTGTGTTAACCTCATCAAAGGCCCACAAGTTAAGTATCATATTTATGCTGCATTGATCCAAGATATCAAGGAGTTGCTCTCTCAAGCCAATGGTGCTCTCCATCACACACTAAGAGAAGAAAATCAATGTGCAGATTTTTTCGCTAAACTTGGAGCATCATCAAATGCCGACCTCGTGACTCATACATCTCCTCCAGAAGGCCTTCGTGAACTTCTTAGGAATGACGCAATGGGAACTTTTTTCCCTCGTGTTTAGTTTTTCTTTTTAGTTTTCTTTTTTTTCTTTTTATTAGCTTCTATACCAAAAATATATATATATATATATATATATATATATATATATATATATATATATATATATATATATATATATATTCAAATTCTTTCAAAGGCACTAACTAAACTCAAATCTGGGACTTCTCAAATTCAAAACATATCTTTTTACCACTAGATCAAACTTTTGAAGTTTTTTGTAAAAAAATTTAGATAAACAAATGTTATTATTATGTTAGCATTTTCATCTTTTGTTAGGTTTTTAGTCACAAAAGAAAAATCTTTTGTTGAGGTTTAACCTTGATCTTTTAGGCCCTATTTGGTTCGGAGTTTTTAGAGGGGAAGGGAGGAGAGAGGAGGAAATATTTTAAATTTTTAGGTTTGGTTCAACTTTTTAACGAAGGGAAGGAAGGGAATAATTAATTTACTTGTTTGTCTTTAACTTTATAAATTCAAAATAAGAATTAAATTATTATGGATATATTACGTACAAAAAAATCTGACTTTTACCTATAGTCAAAAACAATTATAGTTGAGTTATTCAACCTCCTAATTTGTCGGTATATCATAAAGAGTTGTGATGCGCTTAGTCTAAATCAGGACTACATAAATTTATATGTAAGACAAATACAAGAAAATGTGCAAGACTATTGCAAGGTAAAAAAATAGTTACTAGTTTTGGATGATGTGTGGAAACAAAAATCCAGAACTAGGATTGAAATTAAGCCAAAACAAAAATAGTTATCTTGTTTGTTCAACCAAGTAAATAGTTACTATTTACTTGTTTGTTCACTTGGTTAAAATCTTCTTCATGCCCAACATGGTTTAAAATGTATACACGTCCGAAAAAACACATTTGATGCTGTCTGAAAGTACAGTTCTAAATAAATTATGTCGTTCAGAGATATACAACCGAAAAAACACATTTGATGCCGTCTGAAAGTACAGTTCTAAATAAATTATGTCGTTCAGAGATATACAACCGAAGTCATGTGGGGTGGGGAGAGTTTCCCGTAACAGTTTGATTATATTTTTTGCTTTGTAAGAGAGGTAAAAGGTGTTTGTATCGGTACAAGTACAACTACAAAAATTGAAATCTCAGATCAAACCTTGAGGTACAAGAAATCAGCACACAAATTACATTATTCATGATTGTAAAGAAAACTGTTCTTATGATCAGAAAACCACACCAAACTAAATATTCAGAGTAGACAAGTAATCATGCTCTCATCAGATTACATTCTGTTCATATACTTTGTATTTTTCTTAACATATTATTATTAAACTAAAATTTGAAAGTTGAAATTCCTTGCAACACTTATCCAAATGCCATAACACATGTTTTGTTCAAGCATCATAGATCAAAAACTCAAAATCGTTTGAAGAGGGAGGACCTTGAAGTTTTCTGATTCCCGAGCCAGTGTTGCATATGGAGCCCAATAGCATCCAAGTACAAGCTACTCCTCCCATGGAAACCCACCACCTTCCCCTCTGTAGTCGTTGAGGTGAAGAATTTCCCTACTTCCTCACCATATGGACCGTACTTACCGCGACTGGTGTGGAATGTCAGTGACTTTACGACTGTATGCTTCTCATCTTTTGTGATCGGCCCATAATAGCCTGATATACAAGTCAGTACCTCATGTGGATACTCCAGTTGTATCTAACATCACAATGAACATGAGTAGGTATAAGAGTTACATTTTGCAAATTAATTAACACACACACACATACACACATATCGATGTACACATCCGCTTACAATAGTTACTTAGCTTAATAATTCAATGTAGACATTGAGTTGTACCGATTCAATTGTTGAATATCGTCATACTATATTAAGGATCATGGACATCAAATTTCAGATAAATTATATTTATAATTTTACTAATTCGATCAATGAACCATGAGTGAAACAGCGGAATGTGCTTAAAGGAAATGAAAACCGAGAATCATACTCTATGCATTGTGTCTCCTCCATTTCCGCCATGTTTTACAGACCACACAGATTGCCTGTTTCGATCATACTCAATTTGAATAGAGCAGATGCCTTCTAATACTTTTGTCAAATAAATCTGCTTAATCGCAGAAAAGACTCCATCATCCCAAGGTCTACCTCCATCACCACCCCAAGGGCCTGGTCCACATGGAGCTGGTTCTTTGATCAAACCATAAGAAACCTAGGAAAGATGAGACCAAAGTGAATAGGACAAGTCATACATAAAGATAATCAAATTCTTGAATGTCTTCAATATCTTCTAATGTTTATTATAAAAAAAGTAATACCTCTTCAGCTGCTGCTGGCTTCGTAAGTACAAGTTTGTTAGGCCATTGAGCACTGCTGCCTATCTCACCAACATTTGTTTCTCTAGGGATAATTTCCTTTGGAGGTGTTGCCACTGGTACTACTACTTTTCCTTCAACTACGTGTACACCAAAAGCATCAAGGAACAAACCTTTTCTCCCATGAATGCCAATGATTTTACCTTCTTTCGCCTTTGTGGTGAAATAAGTTCCTTGTTCTTCACCAAATGGTCCATATTTCCTTTTATTGGTGTGGAAAGTTAGTGATCTTATAACAGCAGGCCCCATGTACATCAAAGGTCCGTAGTAGCCAGATATATATGTTAGGACTTCATATGGGAAATCAAAGACTATCTGCAAAATGATGCATGAAAAATGCTTAAAACTTCGATGCAATTTTCTAGATGATTAAGTAAAATAGGCTAATTTTGATTGGATGCTCTTGGTTTACCTTATCACTTTTAAATCCTCCTGTCCCACCTTGTTTGCATCCCCATATGGCATCCCCATCATGATCATACAAAACTCTAATCCATACAATTCCAACGCTGCGTGACAAATTGATTTGCCTGATTCCTTTATAGGTCCCATCATCAAATGCATGTCCGCCAAGGCCACCCCAAGGACCGCATACAAATACACCACCAATCTTTGCGGGTGGCATTTCTGAATGTGTTATCTGCAACATAAATAGATTTTAAGATTCATTTAGTGTAAAAGCAATATTTTTGACAGATAAAAATTAAGGAGCACTTCAAAGACGGAGATCCTCCACCACAAAGGTTGCAAGCTATCTTACCTTTTCTTTGTGTTCAGTGTTGTAAGATTCTTGTACCGTAGAAATCTTCCCTGATACCTTGTTTGGTATAGGCTTACCAAAATCATCTTTATGATTTTTCTGTCTAACAGCAAGAACAATATCATAGTTCTGGTTCACAGTTCCTTGTATCACAGAATAACCAAAATTCTCATTAGTGCTAGTAATGTGGCCCAAATGATGCAAACCTTTGGATAGATTTGGTTGCTTCAACGACTTCATATAGACTCCAATGGCATCTAGGTACCAACCGCACCTGCCATGGAACCCAACAATCTTAGCCCCAGTCATTGGTACCGAAAAATATGTCCCTTGCTCGACACCAAATGGTCCATAAGTTTTCTTGTTACTCTCAAAACTCAGTGACCAAACCAAGTTGTGCCCCCATTGATTTAAGCTACCATAGTATCCATGAATTGAAGTTAGGAACTCATCTGGAAAATCAAGTTTCACCTACAATACAGTCGAAAATGGTTAGTTAATATATGCTCATAATTTAACTGAAACCAACTTCACAGATTCTTTGATCCTAATGTTGCAAATTAATGTCACAGAATCAGCTTAGTACATGATGATGCCTTTACCTTGTCGATTATATTTCCTCCACTTCCACCATGTTTCTCTGACCAAATAGAGCTTCCTTTCTTATCATATTCAATCTGGATGGAGTCAATTCCTGTTCCGTGAACTATCACCAATTGCCTTACTCCTGAGTATATTCCGTCATCCCAACTGGATCCTCCATTACCTCCCCATGGCCCAACAGATGCTGGTTTTTTAATAGAATCCTCAGAACTCTGCATGCAAAACATACAAAGGTGTTAAAAAATGGGGAAAATACAGTATTTTAACATAAACTGTAAGGCAATGTATGCAATGTAAACATGAGATATTTTAAAAGTACACTACCATCTTCTTCTTGGAGGAAGCGAATGATTGACCTTAGAAAACTGCTGGTGTGAGTGTAAATGTGGATGCAGCTTAGGGAAGTTGTAAGCGGAATTTATGGAAGCAGAAGGTTGGTTTGTGGAAAGGAAATTTGTATAGAAAAATATTATAGAACTGTTAGAAGAAGCTAATTCTGGTACCACCTTGGAGGGAAAGGATTGAAAGTCGGAGTATCAGATTCCAAACAGAAATTAGTCTTTTGCTTTCATTAAGAAAGTTTCATACACTTTTTATGGTCAAGGAGCTAACATTTTCTTTCCACATCTCATTCCATCATTTTCAGAAAAAAAAAAATGACTTGAGATAAGAAAAAAAACATATTATCTTCTGCTATATTCCATTTTTGGAATTTAGGCAGGAGCACTCACTCTGTTGCTTCTGCAGGCACTCAACACCTGGTGCAACTAGTGGTGCAGCTTTTATAAGATGATGCTTATAAACTTTTTGTGGATGCTTATTCATGAGACAGTTTTGATTCTACCAATATTTTATAGCTCCACCATATTTCCCATCATTAATCTATAAGCATCTTTGAAATGATTACAATGATTGATTTCATAACAAAATTTAATATGTTCTCATCAGAAATTTCTAACAGGACAGACATTCAAATCTTTCGTCAGCATAGTATTATAAAATGCTTGAATAATAACCAAATGAAGTTCTATACAATTTAATTTGATACATGATGTGAAAAGGGGAAGCCAAAATTTTCAGTTGTGTGAAAGGTTAATCTTATAAACATCAATGTATGTAATGAATAACTACACCTTAAGACAGATTTACATATTTCCGGCATCATTGATTCTCTCAAACATCATTTTGTCCTACCAATAGTCGCTACAAGAACAATGGCCACCTTTAAAATGGTGTAAGCAATTTGAATCACTTAAATATATTTCACACCCATATGCCAATGATATATATTTGGCTGTGTCATGGCAATCTGTACACATTTTCAAATTTTTTACAATCCGTAAAATTCGAGGTTTGTTGTGAGAATCTATCAAAGCAAAAGCAAATGCAAGTTTTTCACTATGCACACTACTAGTATTTTCCTTCTCCTCTTCCTCAATGCAAAGTTCATTGTCGAAAACACGTGTATTGACATTTACAGCTACCCGTTTTAGCCATGAATGTAGCTTATCCGAATACGGGTTTGATTGATCACCAACTACAAAAGTATGGACTGTGTTATTCCTTTCAATCCAGCATTGTCCAACAGGTTTATTTACAACCTTTTCTTCCTGTGGCTCAAACTTCCCACATAAAGAATATGCCTGTGAAAGTATATATCGAGTTATATTATTTCCAGGTTCCAACTCAAGCAGACGATTTCCTGCAAGGACTGCCCCTCTGAAATTTCTATGAATTCTGCAAGCAGTCAGCAAGGCATACCATACAGAGGAATTAGGCTCAACGGGCATGTTTTGAATAAACTCCAGTGCTTCCGCAAGTTTCCCTGAACGACCAAGCAAACAGACCATAGCAGAATAATGTTCCATACCTGGTATAATCAGGTATTCTTTAGTGATGTGGGAGAAAAGACTCTTCCCCTCATCCACCATTCCAGCATGACAGTAAGCCAAGAGAATACTCGCAAAAGTACCTCTATTCGGTCGAAGTCCTTGATTCCTCATCTCATTAAAAAGATCAAGTGCAGACTCTGAACAGCCATGTAAAACATAACCAGAAAGCATAGAGTTCCAACTGACCACATACTTCCATGACAATCCATTGAAAACAATTCTCGAGTACATTAAATTTCCTGACTTGGCATAACTATCGATTAATAAATTTGATACAGGAAGTTCAGACGCTAAATTTCTACGCACTGCAAAACAGTGGATCTCTTTCACTTTATTGCTGGCCACTAAATTTGCACAGGCAGGAAGAATACTTAGAATTGTGACTGAGTTGGGAGCTATGTCGGAAAACTGCATATTCCGGAATATCTGTAATGCCTTGTCCTTTTGTCCACTTTGTACGAAACCAGATATTAACGAATTCCATGAAGCTACATTTCGCTTAATTTTCCCATCTTTCTCCATGCTTTCAAAAAGATCCAACGCCTGATCCTCGGCACCACTCTGCATATATCCTGTTATCATTACATTCCATGTAACAACATTAGGTGGTGAATCAGACTCCTGCATTTTCATAAATAATTCATGAGCTTTGCCACAGAAACCAGCTTGGAGATATCCTCCAATTATTGAGTTCCAAGAATATACATCTCTCTGTAACATCATATCAAAAATGCGCTGAGCAACTTCGATATTGCCACACTTGGAATACATGTCAATCAGTGAATTACCAATTAGCACATCACCAACCAAATTCATCTTAACAGCGATAGAATGTATTTCTAATCCCATGCTCAATGATTTTAAGGCTGCACATGCTGAGGCAGCACTTGCAATTGTAATGCTATTGGCCTCAACTCCCGCTAAAAACATCTCTCTCAACAAATCTAAAGCATGACTTATTCTACCCTTTTGAGTAAAGCCAGAAATCATTGAAGTCCAAGTATATACATCTGGAGCAATACCAAAACGCTCCATCTTTTTCATTAAATCAATTGCGATATCACAATGCCCCAACTGACTATAACATGAAATCAAAATGTTCCAAGTTACCAAACCAGGTTCAACTCCTTCTTTCTGCATTGCATCAAAATATCTCTGAGCTCGATCAATCTCACCGTTCTGGCAAAACCCAGATATCATTGCACTCCACGCAATACTATTCCTCTCACCAATACAATCAAAAATCTTCTTAGCACAATCCATCTCCCCACACTTGGCATACACAGCCATAATAGAATTATGCAGATGATTAGAATACCTCATTCCACACCGAATCACCAAAGAATGAATCAACTTCCCAGTCTCTAAATCCCTACACTTCCCACACGCTTGCAAAACCTTCGGAAGCAAAAACTCATCAGGCAAAACCCCATACTCTATCATTTCATAAAACAATTCTACAACCGCCCCCCAATTCTTCTTTCTACTACAACCACCAATCATAGCAGACCAAGTAAACAAATTCCTCACACGCATTTCATCAAACACCTTACGTGCCATATCTAAACACCCACATTTAGCATACATACTAACCAACTTAGTCTCAACAAAAGGGTCAACTTTTTCCACCAACCCAATTCTAGCATGCAACTCCTTACCCATAAAAATGCAATCTTTATCAATACATAACTGTAACAAATTCATATATGTAATGGGTTTAACCTTAAACCCTTGTTCAGCAATGGAATCAAGAATTGCCACAGCTTCAATAAGGGAGCCATTAATGCATAATTTGTTCAATTGGGTATCCATTAATTTTGGATTTGAAGGTTTGGTCATTGAGACATTGTTGGAAATTGAATGGACCCTTGTTAAGACATTGCAATCAAAATGCTTACACCATTTTAAAGGAGGTATCAATTTAGTGGGTATGATAATATTAATATTTTCCATAGAAAGTTTTTTTGCTATATCATTTGTTTGTGGGTTTTGCAAAGAAGTGTTTAGATGAGGATTGAATTTGTGGTGATAAGATGATGGTGGTGGAAAATGTAAATCAGTATCAATCTTATGAGAATTTGTCTTTGTGGATCTGTTTCACTTCACTTTGTATTACTTAGAAGAAAATGATGTATGGAAGTGTAGGAATTGGGGTTCGAACCCGGTATGCCTACTTATTCATCTTTAAGGGGTGAATTTCTAACCACTAAGCTACCTTACCTGACAAAAAAAAACAAAAAAAAAGAGAAGAAAATGATGTTTTAAGTTCATAGAATATAGAATATAGAATAACGTTTTATATATCTAGTTTATAATACAGTTTACTATATAAAATTATACGTATAGAAATTATCATAAATATAAAAGACCATTTTAAAAAATTACCTTGTCATTTATATAAGACCTATATTAAATATTAGAAAAAATATATTTAACAACAAAAAAACACCATTGTCCGCTCCAAAAACACAATACCATAGTAAGAAAATCAATTTTATTTAAGTTATTAAGAAGATTTATATTTTGTATCAAACTTGGGAGTATGTTACCTTACCAAAAAAAAAAAAAACTTGGGAGTACGTTTCTCTTGAGTCTCAGGTTCGATTCTTTCAAATGTCAATTAAAATAGATTAATTTAACTTTTTCAAAATAAAATTTGTACCAGAAAAAAAGATTAATATCCATATTTATTTAATAGTAATTATCTTTGTAAATATTTCTTATTTCAATAGACTAAAAATTTTTGGATTAAATAAAATGACAAAATTATCATTGTGGTAAGAACATACATATTATTAATATTTTTATGTTGAAATTTAATACCAAATTATATTCCTTTTAATTTTTTACTATAAAAAATTAACATATTACTCCGTCCGTTTGTAAATAAGTGTATTTAAGTTATGTGTGCACTATTTATATAATATATTTTGATCATATTTTTTTATTGATATATAAAAATAAATATTAGGATATACGATGTTGTTCAATTATTTCTCGATGAATATTTATTGTTATATGTAAAAAAAGAGGTAAAATAAGTAAGGAATTTGAAATACTAGTATTTATTAATAATAAATGTAGTTGAAAACTGAAATAATACTTTATAAAAAACAGAATTTGTCAAACAAAATTTTACAAGAAATAATGATTTTATAATATGAATAAATTTTGCAAAAAAATACCTATAATGGAGTATTAATGGGAACCCTTAATATGGTTCCTAATTTTAAGGTCCACTGTGGTGATCCTCACTACTTGACTGCCTCTAATTAATTTTTTCTTTCTTCCAGCTCTTCTCTCCTCCGTCGACTTCTTATCCTAAAGGCTCAACTATCTTCCACTATATGACCAACCTTACAAGGTTTTGTTTTTTTTTTTATTATTAGTAAACACTAAGGTTCTGTTTGAAAAAAACAAATTATATCTAATGGTTGATAGTTTGTAGTTAATGGTTTATAGGTGATAGTTGATAAATTAATTGAAGTGTTTGATAAAATTAACGGTTAGATCGACTGATATATGTATAATGACATAAAACAATATAAAGTTAATTCATATTTAATTTTTTTCAATGATAGTAGTAAAATTGAAAGAAAATATCATAAGTTATAAGTTCATAAGTTAATTGAAATAGTTTATCAAAAATAAACTACATAAACTAATAAAATAAACTATAAATTCTTTTTGAAAAGTCGTTACTAAACAATTTTTTTTATCAAATGAGTTTATGTATAAGGTATAAACTCAATCAATCGTTAGTTAGTTCTGTGGTGGTTGACGCTGAACTTGATAAGGAGGACCATGGTTCGAACCACGCAACTGCGGTTGGAAAGGAGTTGGAACCACTTGTCAAAATTGACCCTCAAACCAGATTAAGTTTTCTCATAATTTGATTTAAGTTTTCTCATAATTTGATTTTCTTGGGGTTACTTATTTATGGTGATGGAATGAGTTTGAAATTTTGATTACGTTGATGAAAAAACCAAGGCAGAGGTATGTTGAAGAGCCACTTCAGCGAGGATGACAAACAGAGTGCAATAAAATAGAAAGAAAAAAAATTGTATCAAAAATTAAAAATATAAAACAAAATTAGGTGATACATTTGGTAGAAAGTAGAACTACTTGATCCTACAGTTCACAAATATGGTTCACGATAGACTACATAGGGCTCTTTTTCTACCATAGCTTTCACTTATAAAAATCTAACTGGCTATAGGAAGCCAAATACAGAGGATCATAGGGGAACACTTAAAATTGGAGATAATACTAGAGCCACCCTATATTAGTTTAATTTTTTTTTCTTTTCCAAATTCAGAGTATTCATTGTAGGGCTATCAATAAGGTGGAGAATGTGGGGATGTTGTTTCTCCATTCTCCGTATCGCCCCCACACTTTTCCCCTTTTCCGTTCTCATCCCTGATGCGGGGGAAAATTTCCATTCATCCCCATCCCCGCGGATCTTCAAACTATATACGGAGCTCTACGGATATAAAAAATAAATAAAATTGCTATATATTTTGATCAAAAACACACGACACTAATATCTTTTTTTTCTTCCTTTTTCTAAAAAAAAAAATATTTTGTATGTTACATTTTAAAATAATAAAGTACATTTTACATCAATAACTAAAAAATGCAAAAGCACTTTCTTATATTTTTTTTTGTCAAAAAAATAAATATTCAATTCCACTTTTTTTTTGACAAAAACATATTAATTAGACTTGTTACCATACATAATCATAATCTTTATAACATATTAATTATTATTTTTTATAAAAAAAATACACATAAAGTTATATAATTATTATATATTATATATACAAATTAAATAATATAGTTTAAGGGGGGTTATTGGATTAGGATTTCGAGAGATTATTTTGACAAAAAAAGTCTTGAAAATTTTAAAAGACTTCGTGGGATTTTGAGAAACTTTTTTTAAAAGATATTTTACAATCAAGATTCTTAACATAGGATTTTGTGAAAATTATAATACAAAAAAAAAAGTCTTGATTAAAAATCTTGATTGAATAACAACGGGTTTTGTGGCATTGAAAAAAAAAGTTTTGATTGAATAACACAATACTTTTGAAATCCATTAAAATCCATCAAAATCCATTAAAATCCCTTAAAATCTCAATCCAATAACCCCCCCTAACTTTCTAGAATTATAGTATTTTTTTTGCTTTAGTTTTTAAAAAAAAAATCTGTTTTTTTTTAATTTCCTTACCTTGTATTAATATGTTAGTATAGATGGAGATGAATTCTTTGTGGTCCTATCTAGCTCAAGGAATTAGTTTATGCAGTTACGCTTAAAGAATATCTGTTTCAAATAAAAAAAAATAAAAAAATGTAGTTATTTATATAAATGACGAAAAAAAGGTTTTCGAATTAATATATAAGTAGAAATAAACTCTCATAAAAATTACGAAAAAATAAGTCTTTATATTAATATATGAGTATCTGTAGAAATTAAAAAAAAACTTGGCACCCATAATAAAAATTAAAAAAATTAGGTATCCTTATAAATAAAAAATAAATCTTTGAATGAGTAATGTATAACTAAAAAAAGTAGAAAAGAAAATTAGGTACCCGTAGAAACTAAAAAAAAATATGAATAATGTATCTGTTGAAATTAAAAAAGAAAATTACGTACCCGTAGAAATTAAAAAAATTAGGTAAGTGTAAAAATAATAAAACAAATTCTTCCTATTAATTGTATAACTTAGGCTTCGTTTGACCCAAGTTTTTTCAAGAGTAGAAGTTGTTTTAAACTTAAAAGTAATAAAAAGAGTTTTACAAATAAAGTAAAAATTGTTTGGTAATTTTTTATGTATTTTTTTTTGTCGAGACCGGGGTATCCACTGCCGAATGCAGTGACTATTCCCTCGCTATATTAGAGGCAAATTGGAGGCACCTCAAAGAGTGAGATAACTTGCCCAAATACTTTTTTATTTTATATTTTAAACTAAAATATTTTGATATAGTTTGTACTTATCTTTTTTTACATAGTTTATTTTAATTTTTTTTTTGTCGAGACGAATCTCTATATTTTCTTTATTAGTATTAAGCCATTTTAAAAATATGTGTTTGACTTACTTATGACTTAAAAGAAAAATAAAGTTAAAACAAAATCAGGTCCAACAGAGATTAAGAGTATAGATATTCGTAGAAATCACACACAAAAATAAGTTTATTAACAAAAAAATAGCAAAGAAATTGACTCTCACATTAATATTTGTGTAGAAATATAGATTCCCGTTGATATAAAAAATGATATTGTATGAATAGAAAAATAAAAAATAAAAAACAGAGAAAAAATAGAACTAACAAACAATAAAATTGTATCTATAAAAAAAAACACTATATATATCTATAAAAAAAACACTATATACTGTATATAGCTCGTTGAGAAAATAATTACTCCTATATTTTTTTTTTTGACACATCTAAAATTACTCCTATATTTTTTTTGACGCAATTACTCCTATATTTAAACCTAAAAACCTAGTTTATTACGTCTCTCTATCTCTCCCATATTATTTGATTAATCCAAACGTACCTAAATTCACTTCAATTTGGCACCGATTTTTCCTTCAACCTTCCTATTGCTACGTTTTGAAAATTACACAATCTTCATAAATTCCCAAATTTGCACTTCCCAAAATTCAAAATTATTTTAGTCAATCTTTTACCACTTTTTACATTTTTCTATTATTACTCGTATAAATTATCCTATGTGACACTATTTCGTAACACACACAAAAAGTTAAAACATCTCATCTGAAAACACACAAACACTAAGCCAAGAAACCATGGAAAAAATCAATGTTGTTCATGATGACAATTATTCCGATTTTGACCCTAGTGCTCCACCACCATTTAAAATAGCTGAAATTAGAGCTGCTATTCCTAAACATTGTTGGGTGAAGAATACATGGAAATCTCTAAGTTATGTTCTTAGAGATGTGTTAGTTGTTGTTGCATTGATTGTAGCTGCAATCAAATTTGATAGTTGGATTTTTTGGCCAATTTATTGGCCTCTTCAAGGGACAATGTTTTGGGCCATTTTTGTTCTTGGACATGATTGGTAAATTTATTTATTTTTTTAAATTTTTTTTTCAATTATGTTTTTTTTTTCCTATGTTTTGTTTCATTCATATGATTATGTTATGTTATGTTTTGATATAAACTTTGATGTTTTGTTTGGAATATAGTGGTCATGGAAGTTTTTCAGATAGTTCTATGGTGAATAACTTGGTGGGCCATATTTTGCATTCTTCAATTCTTGTTCCATATCATGGATGGTTAGTAACTTAGTTTCTTATAAATTTTTTTTTGTTTATAATAAGAAGCAATTTTGGTTTTTTTGTTCCTTCTTTTTGTCCATGAAGTTGTTTCATTGGCCAAACTTTTATCTTTTCTGGTTAAATTAAATGAAGTTATTTTTTTTGACAAATTAAATGAACTTTTTTGTGCTTCATTTTGTCCAATAAGTTGTTTCAATTGCAACAAAATAATTTTTTTTATATTATGGATTTTGTAGGAGAATTAGTCATAAAACTCATCATCAAAACCATGGAAATGTTGAAAAGGATGAATCATGGGTTCCAGTAAGTGATTAATTTATTCCATAGTAAATTTTGTTGTTGTTGTTAGTAGTATTTTGGTCCCAACAAAAGGGAACAGAAATGTGTAACTTTCATGAGGATTATTTTAAGTTTTAACTAATTAATTTTGGGTATTTTTTGTGTCATTATCTCAGTTGACAGAAAAGGTTTACAAGAATCTTGATAGCATGACAAAATTTGTGAGATTCAGTTTGCCTTTTCCAATGTTTGCATATCCAATTTATTTGGTGAGTTTTTATGATATAGTCACAAAAAAAAATATTGTTATGATGCTACGAAGCTCACACTTCTCTGAATATATGTATTTCAGAGTCGGAAATGCGTTGTGTCTGACACCAACACGACACTGACATTTACAATTATATTGAAATATATCTTATTTAAACAATTTATCTGTATTGATATATTAATGTCCGTGTCGTGTTTCGTGTTTGTGTTAATTTATCTGTATTGAGTATAGTTAAAGAATAATATAAGAATTGGATTTTTGGTATTTCAGTGGAGTAGAAGTCCTGGAAAATCAGGATCACACTTTCATCCCTATAGTGACTTGTTCTCAGCCAATGAGAGAAAAGAAGTGACACTTTCAACATTTTGTTGGCTTTTAATGTTTTCATTTCTTCTCTATTTGTCCTTCACAACTAGTCCACTTCTTATACTCAAGCTCTATGGAGTTCCCTATTGGGTTAAGTACCCTTTCATTATTTACTTTTTAAATATATTTTTTTCAAATAATTTAGTGATTAGAAAATCACTTTTCAATATTTTGATATCAAATTTTTAAAAACATCAATTTTGAACAAATGCAGATTTTTGTCATGTGGTTGGATTTTGTCACATACTTGCATCACCATGGTTATACACATAAATTACCATGGTACCGTGGCCAGGTAAAAACTTAATCAATTATGTACCTTCAAATGATTATTTAAATACAAAATTTGTTGATTATTTATTTACCTTAGCTTAAACTTTGTTTTGAGTCTAATATCTCATGTCTCTAATTTATCAGGAATGGAGTTATCTAAGAGGTGGTCTTACAACAGTTGATCGTGATTATGGTTGGATTAATAACATTCATCATGACATTGGCACACATGTTGTTCATCATCTTTTCCCTCAAATTCCTCATTATCACTTAGTTGAAGCGGTAATTTTCTTCAGCACTTTTGTCAACTTATTTTTTGGGACATAAGCATTTTTGTTAATATGTGTTTATATAGAATTAACATGATTAATAGTAATAGTACATATTTGTATATGCTATATATACTAAAACATTTGTTAATTTATAAATTTAATTATTATTGAAGGGATAAATTAGAAAAAACCTTATTTTTTTCTATTTATTGCAGACAAAAGCGGCAAAACCAATTTTTGGAAAATATTACCGTGAGCCCGAAAAATCATCACCACTTCCATTTCATCTAATTAAGTACTTAATACAAAGTATGAAACAAGATCACTTTGTAAGTGACATTGGAGATGTTGTCTATTATCAAGCTAATCCTCTTCTCAACAAGAAGAAGAATCACCATCAATAAGCAACTTTTTTGGTTCATCTTTTAATTGCTACCTCCTAAAATAATATCTACATAAATGTATGGTTATTTTAGAGATGTGGTTTCATCTTTGCTATGTTACTTTATATATGGAATGGACATTACTTATTGGAAAATTCAATTGCTACTTAGAGAAAAGGATGATTTTTCTTACTTTTGGATAATTATTACTTTGATTTTTTATTTTGGGAACAGTGATATAGTGACACTTAAGACCACTTACGATGGCCTATGGCCTAGTTGAATAAGATCACTTATGAATGCACACAATGGGCAGTTGAATTGATAGTTTAACTAATGTGTATATCTGTGCCGTGTATGGGGAAATTATTTAAATTATTATTAAAAAATTATGTTTTCTTAAAAATTCAAAATAAGATTTTGATAGTAGACTACAAATTCCAAAAAATGTATACATAAATATTAGAGGATATTTAACCTTTGCGCTATCGATTATTTTATAAATTATTTTTATAAAGTAATGTTCACAATATATTTTTTTAACACTTTTCTTTATCATAAATTTAAACATTCAAATAAAATAATAAAATAAATGTAAATCATTCGTTTTAAAAATAAATTCACATAAAATAATAAAATCCACAAAATTTCAATTAATTAAAAAAAAGAGCATTAGAAAGTGTTCAAAAAAAATTGTGTTGCTATCAATTCTCATTACATATATAGATTATGCATAAAAAAGTTCAATAAAAGATTAACAATAGTCGAGTTCAAGTCGAAGAAATGAAATGAATAGCATTATCCTTTTTTTTTAATTAAGCAGCAATATCCAACTCAAAAATTTTCATTGAACTAAAGAAAAGGTCTTTCCATACCAAAAAAAAAAAGAAAAGTTTTTACCATAGCAAAAATAATTTATTATAAGCAATCCAATAGAATCTTACCGTAGCAAGGAAAAAAAATGTAAACCTACGAAGTGAAAATACATTGGATGACAACCATAAAAGCCTTCCAAATTAATAAATGGTTATCTCTATTAATTAGTATGTAATATTAAAAATTAAGAAATAAAATAATTAAAAATAATAATTTAATGACAATCAAGAAAACATTTGCTACCAATAGAAAGTTTAAAAAAGTAAACCACCTTTATCAACCAACAAATATGAAACTTAATATTATATATTTACTTGTGTCAAAAATAATTATATTTACTTTATTCAAATGTATAAATGTATAGAGTTATCCAAAATTATTCTTGTTAAACTCCCACATTACTTATTGGTACAGAAAGAAAAAAAGTTTATTCTTATTAGAATTTTTCCATGTTGACAGTAATAAAATGTAGTGTAAATATTTAAATTGAAATATTTTAAAAAATAAGGAAAGTGATAAGATAATAATAAAAAAAGTAACAGAACGAAAACTTATTTGTTTAACAAAAAGTAAAATCAAACCAAAAAAAAGTAAAAAAGAGAAGAATAAATAAAGAAAGTTTCACCAATATAATGTCAAACATCCATAATTATATAGTGGAATAAAACCAAACACTACTAAAAAGGACTGTATAAAAATCATTATTAATTAAATCAATATTTCAGTTTAAGAAAATAACATAAAATTGTAAAAAAAAAAACAAAAAAAAATGATCATTTCATCAACCGCAACTCTTTCTATTGCACTCATATTGCTTCCATAAAAAATTTTGTTGGGAATAATGTACACGTACCTGCAATAGAAGGAAAATCAACGCACACAAATATTAATGTCTCATAGCTAACTTTAATATTTGCAGAGGAGATTTGTTCAAAAAAAAATATTTGAAGAGGAGAAGAGATGAAACAGAGGAGAGACAATACAAAATTGTATCAATATGTCTAAGTTTCAACTTTTAATAGATGAATTTGAATTTTGAAATGGTGTTTAGATGAAATCAAATTGAATACTGTATGAATAGAAATTAGTAGGTTTCAACTTGACAAAACTATCAAATAGTTGAAAAAATGGAAAGGTGAATGTTCTGGCCTAGTAATACGTAGAATAGCATGCATAGGTAATATCAAAACCAAATAAATGGTAGCATAGAGAATGTAAAGCACCTGTATGAAAAATGTGCCTCATTCATTAGTAGTCTAGGTAAAACTAATACATTAATAACCAAATATTATTATATAATTAAAAAATAAATTATATGATAAATGACAAACTTGCCAAACATCTACTTTTGCTTTATTATATTGAATGATAATAGGTAGATGAAATAGTATTGAAAATTTTCAACATGTTGAAAGGCAAGTGGGTGGGGAGAGAGTGAGAGTCTCCTTCCTACATTTTTTGACAAAAACTTTTTGGTTGTTGTAATTTTTAGATTTTTAATTTATTATAATCATTTGAGATCAATTATTTTATAAATAGAGATTTAGTTCATCAAAATTTATCATTTTTTTAGTTAAACATATTTTTGGTTCATATATATTTCGAATTTTATTTTTAGTTATTATAAAAAATTTCATCAACTTTTAATCCGTTAAATATTTTTTGTATTAATTTTTGGTCCCTACTTTTAAATAAACTCTTGTATATTTTCATATTTTTGAATGATTTTTTGTACCAATGTTTATAATATTATAAGAACCTCTCCCACAAAAATTTAGAATTTTTTAACATAAGATGAATTATTTATGAATTTTAAACGTAAAAAACTAAAAAATTCATATTAATTTAATCTATTGCTAAAACAATTTTAACTTTTGTAAAAGAGATCTCTATAGTGTACTAAACATGTCAGCGGAAAAATTTAAAATGATATAATCGAGTTGAATAGAAATTAAGGACCAGAAATAATGATAGAAAATATTTGAGGGATTAAAACCTACTGAAAATTATTATAGGGACTTAAAATAAAATTGGTATATTTATAAGGACTAAAAACATATTTAACCCATTTTTTTTTTCTATAAATAGACATTTGGTTCATTTTTTTTTGACAAAAAAAATGACATTTCTCCCTCTAATATTTCTTTTTAGCCTTCAATAAACTCTTCTTTGTAGCTCTAAACATCTTTTTAGTGAAATGGCGATCCCAACATAACCTTTTTATATAGATGTTTTTTCAATTATAAATATAAAATAAAAATACATACTCAAATACATTATTTAATTAGAAAAAATAAAATAAATTATTTAACTTTGAACTATTTTAATGTAATTACAATCGATAATTGTTATTAATATATAATCACAAAAACATAAAAAAATAAGAATATGAAATAAAAGTGATGGAGTAGAGTATTAAATTTTATTAAACAAAACTATTGTAGTGCGTGAGTAAAAGTTGAATGTATATATTGAATTATTAAGTGGAAGAGAAATGATGATGTGGACTATAAAAAATAAAAGAAGAGGGTGTTGAATTTGTAAACCAATGTAAATTGTAGATTGTAGATCGTAAATAGTTTGATGGAATAATAATATTATGTCAAAAAATAAAATGGAATAATAATATTTTTGTAGTACTACTTGTGCTGAGCTTTCACACGGCCAATTTTAAATCAAAATGGTCAAGTTATTTGTTTCATTTCTAGCCACTACTATCTCTTTCCTTTACTAAAAAAACAAAAAAAAAAATGCTTCTACACACTCAAATTATTATAAGAAGGAAGTGAAACCGTGTTCATATACTCCAACTTTCTAATGGGACATGGTTATTTGACAGTTTTGTTCTTCAAAACGAGGCGCAACAACATTATAAGAATCTCTTAAGCGGAATTAAACCCAACCACGACTTTTCCTTCTATAATGGCTTACAGCCTTACACCCAACCATAGATGAAGAAAGAAAACTTTCTTTACTTAGACGAGTCACTAAAGAGGGGGTATTTGCAACCCTCAACTCTATAAAGTATAAGGCCCCTGGCCTAGACGGCTTTCAGATGCATTGTTTTCAAACAATATTGACACATTGTGGGAGACGACATCTTCAACTTGGTCAAAACAGTCTTCCATACAGGTTATTTCGACCTACCATTTCTGAAATTCTGATTTCTCACATCCCCAAAATTGACCCTCCCACTACCTTTAAAGAATTTAGACTATAAGTCTGTGCAACATTGTTTATAAGATTATTACAACAGTATGGATTCTCCGTCTTATGTCGATTTTGGATTCTATTATTGGACCCTAGCAAAGTATCTTTCTACCCTCTAGGTAGAGGCAATTATGATAATGCGATTGTTTTGCCGGAAATCATCCACTTTATGACAAAGTCAAAGCAGAAGAAAGGCCATGTAGCCTTCAAACTCAACCTTGAAAAAGTCTTTGATAATGTTAATCGGGACTTTCTTAAATCATGCTTCCATGATTTTGGCTTCCTCCCCGATGCGGCAATTAAGTTTATCATGCATTGTGTTACCTCTTCCAAATTTTCATTATATTGTTATGGAATTGGAACAAAATGCTCACATTCAACCCTTTCCATGGTCTCAGACAAGGAGATCCACTATTTTCTTATTCATTCATATTATGTATGGAAAAGTTGTCAATTGCCATTAACGATGCGGTCCTACAGAGTACCTGAGCCCCACCCACATCTCTACCAATGAGCTCCGTCTATCTCACATCCTGTTTGTAGATGATGTTCTCCTCTATGTGCAAAAATTCATTTGAAACTGCAAAAACGCAATTTGGGGTACCAAAGCATAATTAAACAAGTTGGTTAAACCATTTTAAAAATATGTGCTAAAATTTATGCTTCTATTATACATTCTTTATATGTTATCCATATCTATGAGGATAACAATATTTGTACATATAATCATAGTAGTACACATTATATCTGGTCATAATGTGTAGCATATGAACTTTCAAACAAAAAACAATATGTAGCATATGACATCATCTGTTCATATATCATATGTGAAAGAGAAGTATATGTCAATGATCATATTTTTATTCAATGAGATGAGGACTTTCATTTCCTCAAAATTCAGCAACAATCCAAGACATATACTTTAAAGAAAACGGTCTCAAATGTTATTGCTAATGCCATAGTATTTGGCCATCTTAAATGCCAAAGAAATCTGCATTGGGCATAAGAAGCCTAACAACTCTTTTGCCTTTAGCTGTTACAAGACGCACAACGCGTAACATCTTGTCTTTTTTGTCAACCTCAATAGAAAGAGTATTTTCTAGCTTTCTCCACATCGGAAGAATGGACCCACTAAAATATATACATCCTATTCAGATGAAACTTCATATTCACGTTCCTAACCAGTTTGAGCCCTTGCTATGAATTTTCTTTTCTTATATTTTGTAGTTAATTCTTCTAGATTTAATTCTTTTGGAAGAATAACCTGAGCTGATTCTCCGGTAGCGGGACAAACTATCTTATACATATATAAAACATAACTTTCCAACGGTAAAAAACATGACGTTTTCCTTATATCTTCTCCGATTTATAAAATCCTTCACCATATCCAATCTTCTGCTTCTCATTCAGCATGAAATTTGCAAATTCCCGTGAAATCCCGCGGCAATCCAAGGTGTAATTGTACAAAACTGTGGAAGCCCCACACTGTTGGTCATGATTGACTTTCACTTTCGATTTCCGCTTAATGGCATTAGCTTTCAAGTCGACAATGCATGTATCGGTGTGATCTTGTCTAACAAGTTGATGCCAAATTCTCACATACAACGAAAATAGCTTATTCTACATCACAGGAGTTATTCCCAATATCCGGTTGAGAAATATTCTGATATTTAATGTATAACATAATTTGTATATTAAACCTCTAAAATATAACTTTTTTAAATAAAAAAAGAAGAATAATTTAAATAATATAATATAATGAAACATAAGTGAGACAACATAAATTTTAAAGAAAGAAAAAGAAAGTGAGATAATACAAAAGAACGAACAAAAACAGAAGTGACACATCGTATGTATAGAAACAAAATGACAACATAGTCAAGAGAAGAATAGACTAATATACATAGATAGGAAAAACCAGGGGCTTCTCTGCATTGAGGTGAGGGGGTGCAGCTGGGTCTTGATATTTTGTACTAATAATATGAATTTTATCGATAATGAATCCCTTGAATTATAGATGTCGCACTTTATTTGCACTCGTGTCATTTTTTTTTCTTTGTTAAAAATATGGTGTAAATATGTGTTCCAGACCATGTTGAAAACTATTCTGATATATGTTACTTTGTCAATAAATTGTTGCCGAAATACTTTGATTTGTATTGTATAATTTTTTTTCCTTTATGTGTTCCTATACATATTATGATTTGCCACTGTATGACTCCTAATTGTTAACCAAATATGAGTTGGCTCTGTATTTCTTACCTTCCACTAAACACAAATTTAAGGCCTTAAATCCTTGTTCATCATAAAGCGGTGAAGATTTTAAAGAGTTCTTCTCTAGTTATAATTGAAAGTCCAAGTTCTACGAACAATATGATACCAAAATAATTTTTCAACACAGTCTGGTACATATATTTACATTATCTGTATATTTTTAACAAACCTGAACGATTTTCAATAGTTCTGGTATGAATGTTTGAAAATTTTAAATTTTACTTATCTCACGATCGAATTTTAAATTATTTGCACCCCCTGACCCAGGGTCCGGGAGACGCCACTGGGAAAAACAACATCCAAATAGTTAATCCATCCGTTCCTTTTTATTTTTCGTTTTAGAAAAAAAAAATGTTTCAAATTATTTGTCGTTTTAAAAATTTAAGGTTATATTTTGTTTATTATACTCTTCTTCCTAATCTTTTTTATTGACTAAATTTTATATAATCTTTTTATTGTATCTATTTTTTTTACTAAATTTTTTCATATAATCTTTTTATTGTTTTTGTTTTTTTTCCTAAAACTATGGTATAATATATTCCAAAAAAGAAAAATATAAAAAATTTGGGTATAATAGAAAATAACGTGAAAAGATACATTTTCTTAATTTGGTGTTACTATTCTAAAACGACAAATAATATGGAACATATGGAGTATAAGTTATATAAACTACTTGAAATTTCTGGTGCACCAGTAAAAGATGTGGTGCATGATGTGCACACATCTTACTAGCGAAAAACACAATGAACAAGTAAAAAATAAATGACAAGAAGGTAAAGTACACAAGTGATTTGTCAACCCAGTTCGGCCCAACGTCCTAATCTGGGGGCATATCAAGCCAGGAATGAAATCCACTAGTGCAATGTTATCCCTAAGCTATTCGGCTGGCCCTCAGTTTACAACTTAGGTATTCGCCAATACTCGTGCTAATTTCTACCTAGGAGACCACCTAGATATGAGAAATTCATCTCACTTCCACTCGGTTTGAAGATTTCCACAAACAAACCCATGTTTACTGAGCTTCGCCCCGGCATTACGGTAAATTCAATCAAATTAGGAGACTAACTCCAATGGAAATAACCTCACTCATACCTAGAGGCTTAGAGTGACTTACAGAAAAGACTCCTTGCTTAAAAGCTTTAGAGTACACGAGTTTACAACTCAATAAATAAGTCCTTATGCAAGCATCAAGGTGACACAAGCAAAGGCTCACAGTAGACGAGACTAAAACCCTAGATTTATCATTAGGTACATGACGACTTTAGTCTGTGAGTTCTCAGGTTCTGAATCTTCCTTTAAATGGCATGAGATTCGTGGGCTTTCTTGATAAACAAGTTTCAGACCCAACAAATATATTTTAGAACCATATAATATGTTTCCATAAATAGAAAAAATAGAGAAACATATTTTACAAAGCAATCAGGGAAAAACGCCACTTCTTGAAGGTTCTAGATAAAAAGGCGAGACTTGGTGCACAATTAATGAAGATAAAACCGAACCAAATCTTTAAAAAGATATCGCCCATAAATACGCGTGCGTCCTCAAGATGTGCCCACATTATCCTGCACATCTTCTTCCTCATTATGTTTTAGCAAAAATGAAGCCAACACCAAAAACACCAACACTACTAATAATTAAATGAGCATCATCTACTGTTGGTTAAGTAGAATGTTTGATTCATTTTATCGTAAGTTTCAAATCCAAGTTTGATTATAAAAAGAAAAAGAAAGACAAAACTTAGGTGAATTTCTTTATGTAATTTTCTTATATGTTTTCGAACATATAACAAACTATTTTCCTCAAATTCATGATTTTTTTTTTCAAAGTTTGTTATAACCACAAAAATTGAATTTTATGTTAAGAATCATATTAAAAATACCTAACGAAATGAACCTAAGTTTTGTTAAAAAAAATCCAATATGTTGAAGAGAAAAAAAAAGTTTAAATATGCAAAAAAAACCCTGTAGTTTGGAATTACTTCAATTTTGGTCTCTGCACTTCGAAAAACTTTTAAATTGACCATGTAATGTCTCCGGGTCTATTTTTTATAATGTGTCACATTTTCACAAACGTGGCACTGATAACTTATATAATTTTAAATGGATGGACAAAAATGCACTTGTTACTTACAATTTGGGAAAAAATCACCAATTTGCATCCAATATCACGAAGAAGGGTAAATGGATAATTGTGCGTTCAATTTCTTTTCGAAAAACGGCGGTCTGCCCATTTAACTCGCTAAATATTTCTCACTTTTTATTTTAAATATGTTTGACAAAATTCATAAAGAAATTTGTGGCTCATCATGATGCAACCCAATAATACTGAACATTAATTTAAAATTTAGGTTTAAATAATCATAAATGTTTGACTTGAGGTTGAATGTTTTAATTTATCCCAAGACTTATGAATTATTTCAATGTTTTTAAAGATTTAAGGTGACAACTTATATACCATTTCAAAATTTAAAAGTATTTATCTTCGATTACTACAAAAAAAAATTAAGCGACTATTATACAACAACATCTAAATAGCGACTATGTTGGATCAAGCACAACCAAAAGTAGTGACTATGTTGATAACATAATTGCATTTTAAAATGGAGGAGTATAATAACCTTCCATTACTCAATCGAAAAATAGTGACTATGTTGGATCAAGCACAACCAAAAGTCACTATCACTTACTGACCACACAACAAAAAAACAAACACAATCTATCAAATGTCTCTCCCTCCACACAAAACTACAAAAAAACTATACATCACTGCCTATCTTACACCATACAATAATCCTCACTTTCTTTCTAATCTATCATCAGAATCAATAAAGTAAAAAAACACCAATCTAAAAAAAACACACTCACCCATTTGAACTTCAAAGGAGGCAGAACTAAAAAAGTGTCCTCATCTATGTACCAAAAGAGTCGTATTTTAATTGACAAAAAATGTTGAAACTGTTAAGTCATCTATTTTATGTTCAAAAAGAAAAAGTGTCCTCATAATATAATGTGCCCCAAGACATGTCTTTTGTTTGCTCTAAACAAGGAAATAAAAAGACAAAAGCATTATTCATCAACAACATAAATGTCTTGTCAAATTTCAATATCTAAAAAGCAAAGTACTCTAAATTCTATTTCTATCTTAAAACTTTCATCTTTTTTCATATTCAAATAAAAATCCCGCTACCCTTCTCTTTATTATATCAAATTTCAAATCTTTTTATTCTTCTTCATAATCCAATAGAAAAAAAGAAAAAGAACCCGTTTCATATTTTTCTTTTTCTTCTAAATCACTATAAAAATGAAGCTTTTTACATCATCTTATTCATCATCACCATCATCTTCATCAACTTTTAGTTTTGAACCAACATTTTGCAGCTCAAAAACTGTTAATTCAGGTTGTTTCATAGCCATTTTTCATAGGATTAGAGATTTTCATTCAAAGTTCATTGCAAGTGAAAAAGCTCAAAAATTGAAGACTAATAATACTACTAGTATTATAGTTTCTTCTTCTCCTGTTGCAAGAATAATCGGTTTGGATTCAATGTCAAATTCTGAATCAACACCAAGTTCTGTTTCACAAGGTTTTCATTTGCATGAAAATGAGAACTTTTTGGTGTTTAGCTTTGAAAGTGGTGATGAGAGTAGAAAATTTAAGTCTAAAGGGAGAAGAAAAGAAAAGGGTTGTGTTGAATTGAAGAAAAAGAAGAGAGAAAAAGTGCATTTGGGAAATGATGGTGAATTTCAATTTGAGAAGAGTTTGTTTAAGGAAGATGGAAATGGTGAGAATGTTAAGAAGAGAAAGAAGGAAAAGAAAGTTGAAAGTGAATGTTGTTTTGAAGATTCTAGTCCTGTTTCTGTGTTTGATTTTGAGTGTGATGTTTCTGGAACAGGTTTGTTTTGTTTCTTTAATTTGAATTTAATAATTTTTGTTTTATGATACTTGTTTATTTAAATCATGATTGAATTCACTTTAATTATATTTAAATATGATTTTTAAAACATGATTTAATGATTTACATATGTTTTCAAGTACAAATTTACAATTGTTCTTGTTGTCCTCCCTATAATGAATTTCAACTTGGAAAATGAATTTTGAGCATTTTTAACCTCAAATAAGGTTTGAATTGGCTTATTTGGGCTTCTATGGTGAGTCTCATATAAGTACTTGTGAGACCGTTTGTTTGTCGAGCATATGGAAACATAATATTCATATCATGTTTTCAACTAATTACCATAAGCTTATGGAAACAACATACCCATAAGTTGTTTTCGACTTATTTTCAAAAGCTATCCAACAAGGCCGGTCCTGAGCAAGGGCAAGACGACCCTTCACTCAGAGCCTATTAAAAATACGGGGCCTCAAAATTTTAGTTTATTGGAATTTATTAAATATTTGTTACGAATGTCTAAGTATTAGTTTAACACAACGTAATCAATGGTCTAGTGATTAAGTCATTTGAATGAAATTATGTCTATGTAGGGTCTAATTTTTTAATTCGCCTTAGACCTCCAAGTTGACCTTATTGTTAAGGGTAACTTATGAAAACAACTTATAATTTATATGAAAGTATGATTTAACATACTTAATTAAGCTGTTTTTCCAAACACAACCTTATTGTTTGTCTCACTTTTAAGTTAATGCATCCAAAAACATATCACTTTATGTTCAATTTCAATCACTTTTAACAAAATCAATTTTACAAAATCTCATTGTTAAAAATAAATTGTCACCGTAAAACCAAACACTCAATAACGTAACCTTTAGAATTTAGATCCATAAATATTCAATAATCTCAGGTGAATAATTAATTTTTCCTTTTTTTCATGTTCTAAATTTGTCAACTTATTAGACATATATAAACTTGTTGCAGAAGAAGATCTTTGTGATGTTGGTATGAGTTGGAGAAGAAAATTGTCACCAGCACTTGAAAATGACCAGCTCTTTATTCTACATTCTGATATTAACTTGAGGAATGAAGAAGAGAACAATGTTAAGGAAATTGAGAACAATATGCATGAAGGATCAAAGAAAAAAGAGAGACAAAACAATGAGTGTGTAGATATTTGGAGTAAAATTTGCAAGTTAGTTGAAGATGAATTTGTTGAATCAAGGCAATTGAAAGAAGTGAAGAATAAACAAAGTGATTTTGAAAGTATAAGTGCTGATTTTGAGGCAGAGATTTTAGATGAATTGTTAGATGAGCTTATAGATCAATTTGTTAGTTGTTGTTTGTAATCCATTAAAAGAATTGCAAATTTAGGATGGATATGTAAAACATGTAAATTAATGAAGAATATAATATTTTAATTCTCACTCTCATTGTTTTTTAAATTTTAGTAAATCCTAAGTTTTTGATATTCCCTTTCAATTTAATCACATTTATTATAGGTAAATGTTAGTTTAGTACTTTAGTTACATTTGTTATACAAGTTAGCTATACTAGTAAGAAATTAGGTGCTCTTTTCATCGATTGAATTTATGAGTCTCGGAAATAGATCGGTTGTGTTTATTAATTCCTCTTGTGCTTCATCTTTTGTTGAAGTAATTTGGAAGCCTCCTTTACATGGATGGATTAAGTGCAATAAGGATGGATCTGTCATTGGTAATTCTGATTCAGGTTGTGGTGAAGTTTTTAGAAATAGTTATGGTGATCATTTGGGCAGTTTTGCAGTGTCATTGAGTAATGCAAATGCGTTCATAGCTGAATTGTTTGGTGTGATGTTTGCAATTGAGGCAGCTTGGGACAATGGCCTGAATTGTTTATGGTTGGAGTGACTCTAAGCTGGCTACTTTGGCTTTTATGTCTCCGCATATTGTTTCTTGGCAATTGAGAATTAGATGGAATAATTGTGTCTTAAAATTTTAAGTATGAAAAAAAAATATTTTCTAACCACATCAAGTTTCAAAAAAAAAAATATAAGTAAAAGTCAAAATATATTTGGTCCAAAATTTTAAACCAAATACATTTTAACTTTTGTTTATATTTAAGATTGAAAAAATTACAAATTTAAAGAGAGAGAAAGAGAGAGAGAGAATATTGATGGATAGTTGCGATGACTGGAAGAAGAGAAATCCAATACATGAGTGTCATATGTACCCTTTAATTCATTTTTTCCATTATTATTAATATATTTTCCATTTATTTTTCTATAATATTTTTTGAAACATTCTCTACTTTTGTTAACAACAACTTGATTAACTTATATGTAGAATAGTAATCTTTTAGGCTTCTTCTATTTTATTTTTTTTCTCTCATTAATTCTCTAGCTTTACCTTTTCTTTTTATCTTTCTCTACATTTACAATTTCAAATTTCAATTGCAAATTAACACAATGTGCAAAAAGGAAGATTAAAAAAAAAAAGTGAAGGATTCTTCATCTTTTTACTAATCTCCTTATATATGCTGCAAAAAAATTTATGAAATAAAATGAAATCGATTAATTGATACAAAGAAGAGAGGTAGAATTCATAAGTAAACGATCATCCATTTATGTAGTATTTGTTTTTTGATAAAATAAAATAGAGTTTTGCTAATCCGTTAAGTGTATTAGTTAAAGAACTAAACAAAAAAATATTAAAAAAATATATGCACTAAAAAAATTAAAGTTTAAGCATTCTCTAACAACACTTCAAAGTCCTTCAAAAAAAAAAAATTACTTGAAACTTGGAAGTATCACACGGAAATAACAAAGCTCATCTTCAAGGATGCAAAAAAGACAACTTCAATTTCATGAAGCACCTACAAATATAGTGCAGACAGTTTTTCTACAAACAATGGGACAAATGTTGTATGCACTAAAACATTTAAGCTACCTTTGAATTCAATTTATGCAATCTTAAGTATGGTTGTTGTTACGTATTAGACACCAAACATATCTTTGATCAGAAATGTTAGTACTATAAAAATTTATACAAGAGGTCAAATATACCAATGAAAACGAAAGTTACATTTTTTTATTGAAGAAAGACACGTAACCATTGACCGTGAATCCAAACTATAGTTTGAATTATTTATCTTAGTAAATGTGATTTTTAATTTATAATTTAGGATGGAGGAATATTAACATGCTAAATACTTAGTAAAAAAAATGCTAATTACAACTAAGGCTATGAATAGCCCAATAGGCCTTTTTCTGTATTAGGCCCAAAGCTATTTTACTATCAAACATATTCTTTCTTCAACGAAATTGCTACTTTTTTAATTCAAAAAATAAATATTAATTTTTTTTGGTAACAAACTATTTTTTTTTTGAACAAGTAAAATTGAGTTATTTATTAAAAATGTCAACCCAGCACAAGATGTACTGAAATGAACAACAAAGTGACAATAGAGTCACAATAATGTTACAAAGGAAAATATAATCAACCAATGCCCAAACAAATAAGAGAGCTCGACCACCATCAATAATAAGTTGTATTCAAGTTCATGTTCCTTTCTTTCAGCCATCAATATGTGTAAAATTTGACCTTGTCTAGTAGCTGAGGTAAATACTTTACTGAAAGAAATTCTAAAAACTCTTTGATTCATTTCATTTCAAAGCACCCAAACACATGAGAGTCAAATCAGTTGTAGAAAAGAATGTCACACTCGCATGTCATCTGAAGAATAAGTAAACTGTAAAAAATGATCTGAAAGCTGTTGGGAATCCACAGATAACACACCAATCCACAATCGAACTAACGCCCATACAGAAACAAAGATGCTACAAGAAAAACAAATGTTTGGTTGTCTCAACGCCCACACATCCGAAAACACAGAAGTGAAAATCTGAATGAATAATGCCATGTTGTCAAATTTGCCTCAATAACAAACTAAAATGCTACTTAATAAGCAATGAAATTTAATTATCTCTTGCATTACCACATCTCTTCCCCATATTCTTTGAAACGCCTCATTTTTCAAAGGCTTAGATCAACCACTTGATCTTGAGAATTACAATGCACCAATTATACTCTTCTTTTCCTCCACCAAGCACTTTCTCTTTTTTTGTCCAGAATTATTTTTCTTAAGAACTAAAAAATACTTTTTTCTTTTGATAAAAAAAAATACTTTATTTTATGTAGGGACTAAATTAGACCTTACATATTTTTCTCAAAAACAAAAATAAATCTTTACTCTTCAAACGTCCAAATAAAGTTATTTTATTGTTCAACCATTCCCTCAATTTTAATAAATTCTAAAATGATTCAAGCACAAGAAGAAAGAAAATTAGTCCTAGCATTAGTATTAGTAAAAAATTTCATTACGTAGTTCCTAAATAAAATAAAATTGTGTCGATAAGAGGAAAGATTAATGTGTGGACCAAAATTATGTCCCAAGAAAAAGAGTCGATGAAAGGCAAGTACGATAAAAAGCAATTGCAATACGACAATGAGCTTTTTGAATGATAGTGCATATCTATCATCACATCACTCATATCTTAACCAATGGATGTAAACTTAATTTGGAAAATACTACAACAAGAAGCTAAGACGATACGAAAGATTTTCAAATATTGACTAGTTGAGGGTGTTGAAAGAATCTTTAATCATAATTTATCAAATACAAAAGCAAAGAAATCTAATCACAAAGGCATCGTCATACTAAGTGTACGATTATTATTAACCAGAATTTTAGATGATTTTTATATAAAAAAAGAAGAAGATGATTTTAACTCTTAAAAAATTGATTTTGAAGAAATTATATTAAGCTATGTAATCTTGTTGCCAATTTCAGCATATATAAGACAAACATTTTTATATGAAGTTCTTTAATATGTAGTATTAGTTGAAGAGCTAGCACATATTAACTTTCTCCTTAAATTTTTGGTATTTTCTTGTGTACTCCATAAAATTTGGGGATATTTTCCCTCAACGACTTAAATTTTTTTAAATTGATATAAATTTTTGTAAAATAAACCGTTGGATTAAAAGTTTATATCATATAGATCATTTGTGTAAAATTTTAGACAAATCTAAAATCATTTGATATGTTATTTAGACGCATCAAAATTAACAATTTTTGTGATTTCTTAACACCGTTAATCTTTATGTGTCTCAATAGCATATCAAATGATTTTAGATTTGTCTGAAATTTTAAACAAATGATCTATATGATATAAACTTTTAATCCAACGGTGTATTTTATAAAAAAATGTATCGCTCAAAACTTTTTGTAGTGGATGAGGGTAAATACTCCCAAATTTTGTGGAGTACACAAGTTTGGCACCTAAATTTTTTGATATCTTCCCTATCATTAAATTTTGTGATAGATTAATTAAATTACGTTTGAATTTTACGACGTATTGCATCTACTCCCTATCAACCCAACCCAAATCGTCTGGTACTTTGTCTGATCTCCCTTTCCTAGTGAAGATTTTGCCATAGAGGCTTACTCAAAATCATAATAATCAATTCTTTAGTCAATTGTCGAGATATCAACTCATGAATTTTCTTGAGGTTGTCAAATGCCATCTCTCGTACATATGATAGCATAAAAATATTTTACACGATTATAAGATTCTTTTAACTCCGTCAATAAGTTTTCTTCCTATATTGTATAAAAAGCTTCAATGAAACACAAACAAACATGGTAAATTCTAATACGTACAAGTACATATGGTTTATGGTGCACAAGTTTCAGAATTATATGGCTTCGGTGCGAGTTTTGTAAAATCTAAGTTGGATTGAAAATTTATATCATATAAATTATCGATACAAATTTTAAAAAATTTGAAAATTATCTGATATGTTATTGAGACTCATTAAGATTAATAATTTCTAAAAAAACTCAAAAATTGTTAATTATAATGAGTCTTAATAACATATCAAATGACTCTCAATCTAACATATTACATGTTTGGTAATTACAAAGATTTCTACTCGCTCTGTCCCATTTTAAGTGTTACAATTGATCAAATCACATATTTTAAGAAAGTGTGTAAATGAAAGAGAGAGAGCATGATTTTTATTAAAATATCCCATCTTTTTATTGGTAGTAGACATTAGAATACTAAAAAGTAGATATTTGAGTTGAGTGTATTTTTCTCTTATCTAATGATTACTTTAAAAAATAAAATAAAAAAAACTAATATTATAAATAGTATAAAACATTTATTTTAAGACAAATAAAACATTTATTTTAAGACGGAATAAGTATACATTAATAATTAATAGTGCCTCTCATGGGCCTATCTCATCTAAAATTCAATAAAATGACATTTAAGTCATTTTTGTACTTTTGTCAAGGCAAATCTAAACATGCTTGTAGAATAAATCCATAAAGCAATGTTAATTGAAAGCTACAAACAAGTGTCACAAATAGAATGGCAGCATTTATGTAGAGCCAATTGTTAGTCAGTTCACCTAAGCTTCAACTAGATTGGACCCACATAAACATCACCATGTATAGCTAGTTGGAAAAATCAAACCCGCCAAAGTTGACTTCATACCTTGTTCACCACTTCTAAACATCTAGAAACAAACTCACTGATACTTCTCTGATCTCATATACAAACAAAAGTTACTATAATATTACTATTTATTATCAATCTTTCAATTTTACCTTTAATTATTATCACTTTATTTTAGTTTTCAAAGCTACTTTTTTTAATCAACGACAAAAATAAGGATAAAAAAATAAATAAAATATTATTTCAAATTATTCTCACTTTTTTAAAGGTGTGCTTATTTTTTTGTTTTTTATATTCAAAATTAGAGAGAATTGTTGTTATGTGAGTATGACAATGACTGGTGTGTCAGAATCACAATGAATGGTTGTAATCTTATAGAAATCATACTCTAAAGTATATGAAAATTACGGTGATTCATCATGATATTAAACATACACTGAAAGCTCTCATAATTAAGGAAAATTTGTCTTGATACTTGTACATTCAATACTTTTGTTTGAAACTTGTGCTTTAATTTTATCTTTTATTTTCTTTTTTAATATACTTAATAAGTACCCAAAGACACTGTTTAGTATGACGCTTTTTTTATTCAAAACTGAGATTTTGTTTATACTTAAAATTTTACCCATACTTTAAATTTTACCCATACTTTAAGAAATTCTTGGCGCTGCCACTAAACAAGAGTATCCAAGATTTAAACCTAGTTATAATAATTTTTGTAAAATATGTATCTCTTTCTCTAAATACTACAGGTTTTTTTTTAGAATAAATATTAGAGGGTTAAGACAATAAAATATCGAATATTATATAATCAGGGTCCTTTTTCCCTGAGTACTAAAGGATTAAGAGAATAAAAGAACAATATGTAAAATGAGAATGTACACTTTGAAAATTATTAGTACCTCTTTAGCCTCAATATATTTGATTATTAACCTCACTTACATATAACTTGGTCAATGGAATGTTAAAGCTTACAATTACAACTCAATAGACCATACAACAAAAAATATTAGAAAAAAATATTCTATAGCTTTTAGGGACTATTTTATTATCAGTTATACAAATTGTCATCTAAACAAATTCTGTAAAATTCAAAAAAATGATCAAATGAATTAACTGTTGAGAGGTAAAACACTGAGTAACTTATAAAATTGCATTCAATGCACAGTTTGTTCCTGATCAATGTACAATTGCTCCAACCAAGCCGGAATCACATCGATTCCATTGTTAATACTGTATTGCAGCTTCCTGTTCTGATTTTCATCACTAAACCGACCAGATTCCTGCGGTGCAGCATCCTTCACAAGTGAATTAACCCAAGACACATCTGGTTCGTCGCTATTTTCCTGAGCTCTAGTTGCAGCTGGATTTAAAGGAGTACTGCTGCTTCGAAAGCCAAAAGAAGACGATTTCCTCAGCTTGTTCAGTTCTTCTCCCTGTAAGGCCCAATCCAATTTTCCATCTGGTGAGCCCCAGTTAGAAAAAGTGTACGGCTTCACAGGAGAAAGAACCTCAGAATGACGGTTTGCCACACTGCGCTCGATAAAGCTCTGGCTCCGCTTAGAAAAGGCAGCGGCTCTTGGATTTAAAGCCGATGCTGATAACTCCCTGGATCGATCAAACCTATACGGTGGCGATCCAATCCTACTCGATGTGGAATTGCTTGAAGAATAGTTTTGCAGCTGCTGATTCATATTTGGACGCATCTGGATTCCGGTTGGAGATTGCAACTGAGATCCTGCAGCTTCAAGTGGGATTCCATGGAAATTGTGCAACATTGATGGATCAAGAGACCCGTAAATGTCTTCAAGGTTAGTAGGCTTCACCCCGGAAAACCTATTTAGTTCTCCGGTAGTATGATCACTCAAAGAAACCGGAAAAGATGGACTGTTGGGCATGGAATTTTTCCAGTTGGACGGTGAGGAAAGACTGGATATCTCATCTATCATTAGTTGCTGCCTTCGCCGCTGATTTTCAACCCTGACCCTTGCAATATCTGAATCAATATCTCTAGCAGTCATTCCAGACTTAAACCTGCTTTTGGGAAGCTGAAGACTGGGGACTGAAACATTAGACGGTGTCTGCCACATGACGGCAGCAGTAACGGGAGATGACGCTCCACGTGGAGTCAAAGGCGGTGTTGAGGATGGAGGTATCAAAACCGATGGAGAACCAAGTGACATTTGGCTAAGTGAACCCATCTCCAATGTAGAAGCAGTACTGTAATATGACCTAGGAGACGGAATAGCAGAACCGGTAGAAGCATACAAGGGGCGTAGCTCCTCGATCCTGTGAGCAAAGAAGCAAACTCTTCTTGTGCAAGAACTCTCATCCTTGCAAAGACGTGTACGATACTGTGCAGGATGAAGCCAGCACTCAAAAATCCCATGTGCATAATCACATGAATCCCCTTTGCTACACGATCCCTTGCGAAACTCAGGACAAGGAACACAGCTATAATGATATTTCCTTGGATCCCGTCGCCTTGCATTTTCCCCTGGATGAGCAAAGGGACACTCTGTCCAATCATGAGAATATGCCCTTGAACAAGGCTTCACTTTGAATGTATACATCCTAAATTCATCGGTACTATATATATCATTCTTTATGTCTGGAAGAGAGAGATCAACAGGATAGTCTTTCGAAACACGAGGTGTGTTTATATCTTGCCATTGATATTCATCAACGACTTCAATAGTCTCCGGAAATACAAGACTTGTCTGATCAGCACCACGAACGATACCCTCAAAAAGAGCTTTCAGCATCCTCTTCCTCGAATCGAAGATAGAATTGGCCCCAAAAACAATCAAGTCTACCGGTCTCTTACCATTGGCATCAACAACACTAGGATCCGCAGATGCATCAAGCAAAAGCTTGATAATCTCGGCGGAAGCAGCAGAACCGCCAGCAACAGCACAATGAAGAGCAGTAGCACCATCAGATCCACTAGACCGATTAATATCAACGCAACCTGTTCCAATAATATAAGCCGATACATTCAAGCTTCCAAACATAGCCGCAACCATAAGAGGAGTCCTCTCTTCATAACCTAATCTATTCAAACAAATCCTCCTTCCATACCACAAACCAACCTCATCAACGTCACAACCGTTGTTTTCAACCGCATCTTTGAAACCAATCACATCATCTGCAGCCGAAAACTCAAGCAAAGAAGAAATCTCATGATGCTTCCCTTCTTTGTTACCATTCTCATACCCCATGACCAAACCAATTTGACAAGGTTTCCTGCACATGAAGATATCTGAAAAATCACACAAGAGAAAAAAAAAGTTCAAGATGCTATTGAACCAACCATGATGATTTTTCAAATTTAAAGCACACAAAAACTCAGTTTAACATAACAAAAGTAAAACAAATAAAAACAACTTAAGGTGTTAAATTTTTCCAACCATTTTGTGGATGCATCATGCATGTGATTGTTGATGTAACAAAAAATCTTTTGAAATTACATAATCATAAACATCCATGAATTTAACAACAAGCATATGCTGTAATTGAAAAAAGGTTCATAATTTCAGTTATTTATTGTTATATTAAATATCAATAATTATAAAAATTAGCATGAATCCAGGTAAGAAAAAGAAACAATAAATCGTTACAAACAGAAACCAGAAAAAACAACTTATCCTACGTTATTTCCATAGTGACATAAAAGGAAAATATTTTAATTTCTATTTTTCCTTAATCAATTAACTAACAAACCAAAATCCATTTTTTTTTCTAAAATTTTCTAAGAAACCCAGAAAAAAAAACATTGCATTAGAGCTTCAAAAAGACTAATAAAGAAACCATTTTTAAACAAAAATTCAAAAACCCATCATTATTAACTAAAACCCATTTTTTTTTCTCAAATTTTCTAAGCAACCAAGAAAAAACATTATATTAGAGATTCAAAATGACTAATAAAGAAACCATTTTTAAACAAAAATTCAAAAACCCATCATTATTAATTAAAACCCATTTTTCTTCTAAAATTTTCTAAGCAACCAAGAAAAAACATTACAAATTAAAGATTCAAAAAGACTAATAAAGAAACCATTTTTAAACAAAAATTCAAAAACCCATCATTACTATTATGAAGAAGTGAAAAGAAACAACATCATGGGAGAAAAAAAGAAAAGAAAAGTACCTTAGAAAAGACAGAGACACGAAGCAAGAAGCTAGTGTCTGGTTTTTTGGTTGAAGTAGTTGTATGAAGAAATGAAAGTTGCAAAGAGTCTAATAGAAAGAAGAAGTGGAAGACTTTTCAGGTTCCTCTTCCAAATAGTACAATACTACTTTTTGGTTTGAGTCAAAAATGTGGAGCTCACTGTCTCTTCTTATCAATTCTATTTCTATTCAAAAAAATGTAAAGAGTCCAAAAAATATTACTATAATATATTTCCTCCGTCCCAAAATTTAAAAGAAAAAAAAAAATTATATCTATTAAGAAAAAGTAAAATATAATAATTGAGAGTATTATAGAAAAAGTAAAGTTGTATGGAAATATATAAAAACAATTTTTATTGATTGTTGGTTATAGAAAAAGTAAAATAAAAAGTAAACTTTTCTTAAAAAAATAAATGTTTCAACTTTGTCTCTTGACTTATGCTGTAAAAATAAGAACAAACGTAAGTATATGAAATTCTTTTTACTTATTACACAATTTGTTATGAATCAAATTTGAAATGTTTCTAACCTATTTTATTTGCATAAAAGTTTAAAGTAAAACTTTACCTCTTCACACAACAAGTAAAGTTTATCGGTACATAATGATAATAAGTTACAATAAATTTCTATGGTACCTATATTTATATTATATATTAATATAAAGACCTTTTTTTTATTTCTTTGGAAACCTATTTTTACTCATTTATTGAAATAAATGTCTAGTTTTTTGTACTTTCTACGACAATAATATTTATACACATATATTAATATTGATATCTATTTTTTTTAATAATTTCTACGAGTAATTATATTTATACTCATATATTAACACGAGTACGTTTTTTTTATAACTTTTGTAAATACCTATATTTCTACTGATAATATTATAAAAATCACTCCCACTAAAATTTATATTTTATGTTTAAATTCGAATATAAATTTTTTCCGCAATTAACAAGGGTTCTATTTTTTTTGTTGTTATATCTACCTAAACCCATATTTCTACTGATACATAAAAGATCTTATGTGGATCAAACGTATCCTTTTCTTATGCTGATAGGAAGACATCCCAAAAGAGTCAATTTAAACCACTGAGGTATGCACTTGTTGGTCCATGTGTTTTTGCACATGACCTGAAGCACGTCCGTCCTACACTTAGCCTTTTAGACTTTAAGTATCCTAAAGCAGAGAATGTTGATTTTGTAGAGTTTATAAACAACGTTTAGCAAATTGGAGGTTATAAATCAAAAACTGGTGCTACAATTTATTGGAGCTTATACTGAAGTTGATGGGATGTATCTTCCCTTGCTCATTCAGTTATAGAAGAGCTTGACAAGCTAGCTAAGTTTTCAGTTCGACTACATAGATGCTAGAGAGACTAAAAAGCTTTGTGTGTCGAAAGATCTGACGCCGAAAAGGCTAGAGATTTGAGAGACCTCAGACTCAAATATGACTTGGTTGTTCAAGTAACAGGTGAGATATTATATTGGAGCTGATCGGACCCTATGGTGTCCAATCAACATCTTTAATCAAAGATGTGGTTCAAACCATCGAAACTCACACTATTTTGGATATATAAATTTCATTTTCTTGTAATGTTGTTCAACCAAACCATTGAAGCCCATAGTTTTGATTATATGAATTTATTTTTCTCCTTATTGTCGTAAGGATAATAACAATAATAATATATAAAAAAAATTATGGATTTAGTAAAATCATATTGAGTTATGCTAAGAATCATACGGAAATTATTTAATAAATGCACCTAAGTTTTTTCATAATGACTTTTATTTTTACTTATATATTATTATGGAAAAATAATAATAAAAAACTATTTCTACTTTTTATGGTTATAACAATCTTTGAAAAGAATTATAGATTTGGTGAAATCATGGTGAGTTATGTTAAGAACCATATTAAAAGCACCTAAAAAATGCACTTAAGTTTTTTCTTATATTATTGAGATATGATTATATGCAAGTGTAAATAATGTTTACATCATCACTAAATTGAATCAAATTAATAAATTATAATATTAATTTTTATTAAGGTTTAAGGTAAATATAACTTCTTTTTTTTGGTGTATAACCCTCTTTGTTAAATTTAAACATTTAACTATATTTTTTATAATAAGTTTTCATTAGATAATTTTTACTTATTTATTGATATTATTTTTACAAAACTAACATAAATTTTCTGTTGATAGGCTGACACAAAGTCCAATAGACTAGCCCAACGCAACTCAATTTTCATGAGGGCCACATAAACTTAAGCTAAAATGTCTTATTTTTTAAGAATGATAAGTATTTAACAAGTACCCAATTGGAGAAAAAATATTTAAAAATGTAAAGAGTCCAAATAATATTATTATATATAATATAACAAGTTTGATTTTTAGTCAAAAAATTTTACATACAAAAAAAGTTTTTTATTTATAATATTATTTAACACATTTACACATCTCCTCTATCATCACATTTGAATCCACAACTAACCCCATCAATCTTGAGAAGTGTAGAATTTAGAGTTCTTGACCACTGCAAATAACGTTCGTGATAGCTATCAGAAAATTATTCAATTTTCTGAAATTTTTTCTTAGTTTGTAAGAACATTGCAAAGATTTCATGAAATATACAGAAATTGAAGTTCAAATTCTATTAGACCCATTTATTCATTTTTAAAATTATTTTGTTCAACTAAAAAAATTTAATCATTGAACTATTTATTAAAAAAATATATTCAATGGGAGAGGGATTATATTTTTGCCTTAAGGGTGCGTTTGATCTGTTAAACACTAAGTATTGGACAGCACATCATAAGATAGAACAGCACATCACAAGATAAAACAATACATGACAATATTTTATGATATTGAATACTTTTTTGTTTTATACGATACTTGGTGAAAAAAAATGTATTTTGGTATTTTAGACCATTTGTAATATGGACAAAAAGTTGTGTTGTGGTTTAGTGGAGGACAAAAATTTTTGTTTTTGTGCTGTCGCTTTCCATCCGATTTGTCTAGTCCCTGAAACAATTTCACAATCAAACACAGTACAACAGGACTTGTCATGTACAATATCTTATTTTTTAGCAGATCAAACACACCCTAAATGTAGTTTTCATCCTTTTATTTGACGTAACAATGTATATTTTAATTATGTAATTGCCACACTAGATATTACTAGCAAGGGATTTGCCGATTGAGCTGCAAAGTATATTAAAAAATGAAGTGTCAGATCATTTAATAAGGTAACATGTCATCAAAATTGAAGATTAAATAAAGAAGAAACATGAAACTAAATGTTTAAAATTTTAAAAATATAGAAATTAAAATTGCATAACAAAAATAATGGACCAAAATTGAGAATTTTATAAAATAGGATGATCAAAATTTAGTGGACCCGATTAAGCAACCCAAAATTGGTATTTTTATGATTAATTAAAGAAAAAATTAAAATTTTTAGAGTTTAATTTATGGCAAAATTTATATTTTTTGTTTAAACTAGGATTTTTAAAGATTAATTTAGAGAAAAATTGAGATTTTTTATTTAAAATTGAGATAAATTGAAATTTTTAAAGGTTAATTTAAGATAAAACTAATATTTATTTGTTAAACAAAATTTTTGCCCAGGCTTAAATTTTTTTCAAACTACATCACTGATTGAATGGATTGAATCGGAATAGGGCAGAGTAGAATGAAATGGAGCGGAATGAAATAAATATACAACTCCATTGTTTGGACATATTTTCATTTCATCCCTTACCTTCTAAATTTGAGAGGAACAAAATTAAAAGAAATGAATGGTATGTGATGGAATTTATTCCATCCTATTCCATTTCATTCAAATGTTATTTTATTTTTATTTTTTTTGACAATAACAATCTTAACTCATTTTATTCATTAAAAAAGTTTCAATACAGGATGATATATAATCAAAGTCTTGGCGACTAGCAAATGACAACGCCGCTCTTGCTAACAAGTGAGCAATATTGTTGGCTTGTCTCCGAATAAAGCTTATTCTAAAGCTTGACAATAAACGTAAAATAGCATTACACGCAACTAGCATAGCGCCAAACTCAGTACGAAAATCCAAACAATGGAAAATTAATAAATTTCATATACAATTAATCCAAACATAGCTTAAAGTATGCCCACGCCACACCACCTTTTTTTAGCACTATCCAGATTACTGGGCCGTCTAATGTAGTTCGGGACAATTGCATGGATAAAATTGTGGTTCTCAGTCCTCTTTACCAAATTCAACGTTAATCACTAATTGATCAACTAACGTTTGATACACAACTTTTTTCCTAATTAAGACGGTGTTTACCGTAGTTTTTGATAAACAACAACATTTAAATTAATTACTTGCAAGATCAATTAGTTAATATCAAGACATGTTTGTTTGAAAACTTTAAATATTCATCATTGTTCTTGAAAGTGAGATGCAGAAAAATAAGAGTTTGAATGCAAAGTAAATGGTTTGACATCAAAATAAATATGAAGTAAACAACAAGAATGTAAAAACATGTAAATAAGCTTGAAAGGAAATGCAATTTGATTGAAAATGTAAGGAAATTATAATAGACGGTAAAGGCAAAATTAGAGCATAAAATTACGATTTTTGTAAAACAGAGGGATGAAAACTGTATTTAAGAAAAATTTATAACACAACATATATATTATAAAATTTATAACACAACAATATATATTATAAAATTTATAACAAAAATTATGTGTTTGTGCAATATATTTTCTGTATTAAATATCAATGATTTTTTAGTCTACTAAATTAATTAGTTTTGGCAAACAATTTTCAAAAGTTGAGGTTGATTTTTCTAATTGAAAAATATTAAAGTTAATTCCTCTCCATTTGTACTTAGATTTTTATATTAAAATATTTTGAGATGGATAGCACCTAGCTTCCATTCTTTTTGGAAGAAAATAGTGTCCTAAGGAAGGTCTCACTAGTTAAAAATGACAATTTTTAAATTTTAAAAACTAGAATATATCACATTTTAAATTTTTATTTTTATTTGTTAACAAGTGTCCCAAGAATATTCTTTAATAAAATGGAGGAAATATTAAATATAGAAAGAAGAATTCAATCAAGATAAGATTTTTTTTTTTAAAGAAAAATTCGACAAGTATTCTTGAAGTTATCGACTTGTGAAGGGGACATTGGTGTTTTCTAAAGATCTTTGTCTTTGATAGGAGTATCAAATTTCTATTTGACGGCTTCTTAAGATTTGTTAAAATCAAATTCATTTGTTTGAGGGAAAAGTAGTACTCTTTATCAGTAAATGACAAATTCAAAGGTCTATTAATTGTTTAGATTTTGATTGAATGAATTTTGAAAAATAGATTTTAAGCTGCCCCAAAATTGATGCTTCCACACATGAACAAAAGTTGCGTAATATGAAACACGGATAATAGACACGACACAAATACTAAAACATTAATATGGAAAACTTTTTGAAAAAATAATATAACTTAATTATCAAAAATGTCCCAAAACATGTTTTATTGTGAGTGATTCTTGTGTGGTCACTATCATTTTTGGGTATATCTAATTACAAAATTACATATATCACTTAGTAATTATTAAAATTACATTTTTTGAGTGATTCTTTAGTGGTATTGACTTGAAATCTAGGAGTGTGCTCATCTTCAATGGCTCGTTCAATTCTCCAACTCTAATTTAGGTGGACTAATTTAGCTTTTTCAGAAAAACAAATTTTTTTTACATAAACTTTCTCTTTCATCAATTAAGATAGTTAATTTCCCCAATACCCACCATCTCTCCAACAAAACTCCATGGCTGTAAAACAAGTACACATTCTTAATTCTTGTATCATCATCACAGAACTTACAACACAATGATCAGCACAACAAAAAATGTGAGATTAATTAGCTTAACAATGCTACAAACTACCACATGTTATATCTAAATGCTACATTTTACAAGTAATTTACAACAATACTACACAGTAAGCAAAATTTACTTCATGTTAATGCTAGCTGGAAGACATACTCCAAGATCAGACTCTTCCACAAAAATAGATTCACAGTTAACTAGTTTCACAACATGTTTTGTTGCAGGGTGGTATTTCTTTTGAGCTTCAATGAAGCCTTTGCCAAGAACACTTTCAATCCAATCATCAACTGCATTTTTCTTGTCTGATAACCAAGCAGCTGCAAGTATCTGTGCCATTACCTCATAATCAATTTCCAACTGAAATTCTGAACCAAATGTCTTTTGAAATTGTATGCTAATACTTTTTAGTATTTTTTCAGCAAGTACATTGAAATTGAATGGCTTGAAAATCACTTTTTCATCCATCTGATCACATAAATCACTAAACCACGAGTCTGAGTTTTCCACTACGATTTCGCTTTCCAGGTCGTTATCGTCCATACCCTCTTCACCCTCTTCTAGAGGCATATTTAAATCCAGATTGGACATTGATGTCTCGCGCACCTGTTTTTGCATCTTGCTTGTTGCTCCCTCTTTGATGTCACTCGTATCAGTCTGTTTCCTTTTATTCGGAAATGATGGTTTTGAAAACCCTTTTCTCGGCACAATCTTGACATTTGTACTAAAGCTTCTTGGGGCATCCTCTGATGTATCTCCAAATAGCAATTGCATTTGACATCTTTTGGCGTCAAGGATAATTTCTTCAGAAAACATTTTACTATTCTCCAAAGCAGAAGAGACATTGCCTTTAGAAACAGTTGAGGTTAAAAGAAAGATTGCGTTGTTGATGCTAATTTCTCTTCCATGTGAGTCTGGAAATTTACCTCTTCTTATTGCCTGCAACAAACTACTCTGCACCAGAAAATCAGCTTTATCTACATTTTCAAGAAACACGACGGAATGAGGATTTTTACTCAGCTCCCCAGCAATATAGTCCACAACTGTCTTCCTCACAAACAAATCATAACAAAATGATTTGCGGCTTTCAAAAATCGAGTTCGACGGGTAAAACCTGTCCTTGAAGCCTAGATCCACAGAGATTATGCTTTCTGCATTTCCAAATATAGTCTCTGCAAGTACTGAAGCAATTTTCTTTTTCCCAATTCTATCTGGTCCAAGGAAAGCAAACCATATGTCTGCTCTATCATGCGAGTCTCTACTTTTTCCCTCGCCGGATTTACGAAGGAACAAAGTTCGGTTTATATCACATATGGCCTGATCCTGCCAGCCAACCTTTTCAAAGAAAAGTTGATTAAGAGACTTGAAATCTACTGAATCTAATTTTTCTGCCAAGTTTGAAACAGCACAGGAAGATCTAGCAATCTGGTGTGATGTATTTCTATCATTAGCAACACAATCAGCTGAAACAGACTGTGAAAAGTGCTCAAAATGCTTTATTTTATCTTGAAATTTTGGGATATCTGGCTTGCATGCAATTGGTGTATATAACGTTCCTAATCCTAAATCTGTTGTCACAGGAGTAAGGGATGAAGATGATTTGTTATCAAGCACACTCATATTGGCCATATGTGAAGGGGGAACCCGAGTCTCCACATCAATTAGCTGAGTCTCAGTAACTTTCGGCACATGATCAGTTCTAACATTGACACTAACTGCATCGGTATGTACTGGACCAGGTGATAACTGTTTTGATGGAAAAGTACCATGCAACTCTTTAGGTATGCAGGAAAGTGGGGTAGAACATTGGAGTTCATTAAGTGATGGATTTTTACTGCTGCTTTCCTTAAAACCTGAACCAAACCGTAAAACCTCAAGTGATGGAACTTGAGACCTTGTTTGATGAAGACGTTGACAAATATCATTCCATTTCTTTTGAAATCCCAATGTCTTATCATTCAAGTTTGTATTTTCTTCATTAGCCTGCACTAGATGATGGAGTTCATTCTTAAATACATATATTCATAACAGGAACCATTGAAATATTGCAAGTAATGCAAAATATGATTATTGACAGAAAGTTTATTCAAGAAACTTAAGCAGCAAAGCAAATATAAACTCAAGAAAAAAAATCTTACAGTTCTTCATGAGAAAATATAGAATTCTAATATCATTTTATAGGTACAGTATTCTAGCATAACTTGCAGATGTTTCGTGAGTTACAGAGAAAATATATGATTTTCATGTGTGCCAATACTAATAACAAAAAAGTCCTTTTAGCATCCGCAGATTTATATGGTATGACCAAAACCGTGTAAAGGCCCCCTATAGTCCTATACTAGCCAGTGGATGTAGAATGTGCTATCTAGCCTTAACTTTTAGAAAGATCTAATTCATTAAGTTCAATAAGTCCATTATTAATTTGGTTTGTTACAAAAAATTCACATTTCCACTTTTTTTTTATTGATTGGAAGGGTTTTTGTAACTTTATTTGGCTTCACTTCAGTTAGGTTGGTAAAACAAGTAAGCTATGGCTATTGACTCTAAAATCAATTATTGACATAAACTTCATAGTTTGTCATACACAATAAGTTTACATGCACATGATCACAATCTCAGTCATTAATTCCAAAATCAATAACTATCAGTCTATAATTAGTTAATTACTTGCTTTACCCTCTAAAGCGACTTCTCACTTTAGACCAACCAAATTGTTTTAACCAGCATAGGCAAGCAAGCATTATTGGTCCCATTAAATTATTTAAGTGGATCAATACAACAATTGCCCCCACCATGTTGCATGCATATGTGTATGCAAGTTAATGTCACAGTCACTATGCATTTAACAAGATTTGATGATCATAACAAACCTTTACCACATCCCGTCCTCCATGTGAATCCACATCAACGACTTTTTTAAACCAAGGCAAGCATGTTGAGTCTGCCAGAGTAGCTGGATCTACCTTCAAAACATCGGCAACTTCTTGTTCGTACTTTTCATTGCACTTGTCGCAACGAGTAAATGATGAATTTGTAGAGCTTACTGGACTTTTACTTTCAGAAGGTGTAGAAAAGAACCCACCAAATGGAACAAAGGACCCCATCAAACTGTAAGTTTATCATGAGCACGGGACTGTGAGATCCAATTGGCACAACAGACAGAAGCTAAAGTGCAAACAATGGAAAAGACTTATAACGTCAGAGCAACTTCAACAAAAATGAAGTATATTGTAACAAATAATTGAATTTTTTATGAGCTCCTAATAGGAGTTTTGAAAAAAACAAACTTTCTACAAATCCTTGCTTAAAAACCACCACTTCTTATAATACTCTGACAATGCATAACAAGAAAGGTAAATACAACTACAGAGTGAAAATTACATTCAATCTGTGTACGTTACTCCGGCTTCCTAATACATATGATAAAGTTATACACATCAAAATAATGGAAACTCAAAAGTGCAATTTTCATTATCAAATAATTGAAAGAAAACGTAAACATAATACAGATGTTTGGAATTAAGCGAGGGATAGAATGTAGAACATGTACATACAAATTCCACTACAACCAGACATGAAACAACCCTTCTAAAAAAAGCAACAAAGGGAAAGATTAAAAGGAAAACAGAACTCAGAAGACAACAACCAAAAATAGCAAAACCATAACATTTGGTACCCAAACATTCCACACACAGCCAAGTCACAATCAAATTCATTTATTTCTCTATGGCCTCAGCTACATATTCCAAACATGCACTACCCAAAATACATGACCACTCTGAAAAGTTTCTATATATGTACATATGTATGTATATGTTTATGAACCTACAACAGGCAAGCATAGTATCTATGTGTTCACTTCAACCGAAATCATAACAAGTACGAACTGCAAATAGAAGTCTATATATATACACTTCAGATTGAAGGTGTGTCTAGATTGAAGGTGTGTCTGGTGTCGGACACATGTTAGGTGTGTCAAGTCTGACACATGTTGACAATGATACATGTGATTACATTCAATTACTTTCACTTTTTCAAATAACTATCTACGTGACAGTATCATGTCTAGTGTCCTAAGATGTATTCCATATATAGAAGTAATAAAACACAAAAGCAACAAAAAAGGAAAGAAAACACAGACCTAGATTTCGAGTAGAGTCCTTCCATTGAAGGAGTAGCAGATGTCACAGTAAGCAAATGCAAATCCCAATCATTTTCCACACCAGGAAACAAACTCAAGAACTTAGAATAAGCCTCAGAAGTTTCAGCCACACCCATCAACCAAATCTTCTCACCATGAATCTCCAACAACCTAGTCAACTCCGAAACAACAAACCTAACAGCAACATCATTCACATAATCACCAACAAAAACCTCAATCTCTCCAAACCCAACAACAACACCAGGACCCAAACATTTCTCCACCTCACAACCCAATTCCTTAAACCTCAAACTCATTTTCTCTTCACTCCCACCTTGCTTCACAAACTCAAGAATCTCTTTTTCAACAGAAACAACACTTAAACCAGTCATTCCTGGTGGAAACAAAGCACCACCACAACCCTTTTGTAAAACCTCAACGAAACTGTTATAAGCACTTTTTGCATAAACACCCATTAACAAAGGGTTTCTGTTTTTCTTATTCATTTTCATAGTAATAACTTCAGCTATTCTTCTTGAATTCTCATCAACCCCTAAAGGAAAAGATAACCCGGTTCGACCCGGTTCAATATTACAAAGAAAAACCGGTGGTGAAATAGTTCTAGAGGGAAAAAACCGAGAAGAAAAAGAAGAAGATTGAACCGGTGGTTGAAGTAAAGCAAGTTTAACATCACAGTTTCGAAAACCCGTTTCATCGAAAACACGATTCACGATTGGATCATCAAGAATCGATAAAACAAAGTGTTTTAGTTCAACTTTCAACAACGACGACGATGTTCCGTTTTGATTCTGATTATAGAAATGGAAACTCTCCGGCGACCGGCGTTGATTCGCTTGTGACCTTTTTATTGCCGCCATGAGCGAATTTGAAATCGGTGGATCCTCCGATGTGGCCGATGGTTTTGACGACGGGAGCCGGTCGAGTGATACACCGACGGAAAGCTCGAGTGCTCGGAGCTGGAGACTGTGCGAGAATGTCGAATGTGAGGAGAATCTAACGGCGGTTTGAGCTCGGCAGCAAGCTTCCCGGAGTGAAGAAGATGGTAGGGATAGCAAAGCTGAGACGGCGTGGAGGGAAGTTGTTTGCGCGTGGCAGCGACGGCGTGCTACTGTTACTGCGTCGTCAAGTACACGTGCGGCTTCGTCGGTTAGAAATTGCCGAGCGGAGCTTACCGGCGTCGGCATCGCCGGCAAGCATGTATAAAAAATAATTAATAAATAAAAATATCAGTAGCAAATAACAACAATGATAAATATTGTTATTATTAAATTATTATATAGTAGTAATTGAATATTGATATATAGGTAAAGTACCAGGTTTTTGGGTTTGGAGTTTAGTGAAGTTATGATGATGATTGAAGAAAAAAAAAATGTATGAAGGTTTGGTTTGATTATTTTTGTTACTAGTAGGTTAAGAAAAGACAAGAAGAGGATGAGGAAGGAGAATAGAAAGTCTGAAGTTTAGTTTGCCTTTGTGGTGATGATGTTTTTCATATATTATTATGATGAAAGTGGTGATGTGGCAGATTAGATTGTGATTTTGTTAGTAAATTAAATGTATTATCGTGTGTAATTGTAAATATTAATTTTTTTGAGGTAATTAAGATTTAGAGAGTTGTTTTTTCCGACAAATATTTCTTTATATGTATTGGTTGGGAATTGAATCCAAAATTAAATAGTTAAAAAGTCTAATATCAACGACTTGTGTAACATTATTGCTGGTCAATTATATTATGATACGTATGTACTTGTGTTTTTATTTTTTTGGGGACTTAAACATCATTTTCGTTCTTGTATGTATGCAGAATTTTAGTTTTAATCCTGAATTGAATTTTGTTATAAATAAGTGTGTGAATCATCCAAACTTTTTGTTTTTTATCCTTAAAGCTAAAATTCACAAAACATTTTGTATGTTTCCTGCAGATTTTTCTACAAATTTTTCTACTAATTTTGTTTTAGTGACTAAAATTAAAAAAATTTAATTTATTCAAAAAATAATACAAAGACTAAAATCAAAATTCTAAACACGAAAAAAAAATTGATATGATTTTATGATGGTGGGATGAATTAGTTTGTGTGGTGTGGGACCTTTAATTTTGGCTATTCATAATCAAACAAATGGTGGGTATAAATTCTTTTTAATGTGGAAATAAGTGAGTTTACTATATATCTATATGTTTCCTATTTCATTGCCTTTTCTTTGGGACACTTTCCCACTACTTTATGGATTAAGATCTTCTCTTCATGTTCACTTTTAGAAAAGGGATTTAAATTTTTTTTAGAGAAATATACATAAAAATTGGTATGAACCATTTAATAATAGTGACATTTATTATTTATTTTGTTTAAATAAAATTTGGGGTTTAAATTATTTTTATGCTTGTAAATATACTAAATTTTGATTTTAATTTCTCTAATTTTTTTTCTTCCAATTTTTAGTGCCTATTAAATTTTTAATCATCACTTTTAGTCTTTATTTTAAGTAAACTCATGTGTAGTCTTAATTTTTTTTTCAGAAAGTATTGTAAAACTTGCATATTTTATCGACGATATTAACTTATTAACCCATTAATAATTTAGGATGATGCGTCATTTCTATGAAAGCACGTCCAAAACATTGCAAAAGAAGTAAATAAGAAAAAAATTGCAAGAAAAGTAAACACAAAGATAATTTATACATTTTTTTTGACACCAACAAAGATAATTTATATAAGCTATAGTACATTGGAAATAATATAAGCAATAGTTTAATAAAACATAACATATTTTAATTCTATATAATGATACCTTATTTATTATAAATAAAGGTAAAAATACAATAAAACAACATAATAATACAACTCATTTTATTTCGTCCACTTTAAATTCTCTTTTCTCAATCAAATTTATATTCACTTGTTTAAGTGATTGAACTATTCAAATCATTCACCACTTGAACTACTCAATTGTTCATTTGATCAATTTATATTTAATAGAATATAAAACATATCTATTTACGTCATAAAATACCCAAATAATAGAATAAAATCTATCTCATTTCTCATCATATTGCTCATTTTAAAATGAATTTTTTTTAGTGGTTACAATCATTTTGACAAACTATATTTAATCATACATACACAAAAATACATATTATTTAATTATTTTTAATATATATTATTAATATTTTCTTATTCCAACTTTTTTTTTAAGTTTGTGTTTCTCTAATAATATACTCCTCAATATCCAAGATTTTCTTTTAAAATATAGAGAACCTTGTGAATAAACATCCATGACAAAATTTTCAAAAGAATCAATCACTGAGTTGTCGATAAGGTCCTTCCCATGGATGAGCACATATAAGAAACAATACCTCTCACGTATGTCAATTTCATTGGAAAGCAAAGTATTGAGGCCACACATGTATTACTTCTCAATCACATATTCACATGTGTCCATATATATGCTAAGTTTGAGCGCAAATTAGCCTTCATCATTTATATAAGGAAGGCATGTTCAAATCACTTTTAATTCTTCTCTTTTAGTTCCTCCAATCTTAAATATAAATAAAAGTTAATTTGTATTCGACCTGAATTTTAGACTAAATATAGTTTGATTTTTATTTATAATTAAGACCGGATTAAGTATTTTATTTTTTGTCAAGTAGTCTATTTATTAGAAATTCACCTTAAATAAATAAGAAGAATGTCCAAAATTTAAAATATCAATCTCTTTATATAAAATCTAACGTTCTTGTCAACTGAATTAAACTCACCATAAATAAAAGTTTTTCATTTTAGAATGAAGACCATTTTTGTCACTTATAATTCTCAACAAATATAAAAATATAAATTAGTTCAAATACTTTTAATTGAAGACAAATTATTCTCTAATTTATTACAATAAAGGAACTTATTTGTTCCAAGTATAAAAATGACAGAGACGAATTTAAGTTTTATATTTACGAGAAACTGATTGAGTCATCAAAATATTGTGAAGGATCAAAATAATTCTTCGCTCTTTATTTTATAAATATTTGTTCAATAATAACAAGTCAGTAACTACATTTAGTAACCCCATTATTCTTACAATATTGCATATAAGTTATAATATTAATCGCAATTAGATTATGTGCAATCACACTACATGTTGTCAGGATATCTGGACTATTTGATTAATATATGGAACTATTTAGATTTTAAGATTAGATTTTAACGATTTTTAAATATGAAATTGTTGAGGCAAAATCCTAATTTGATGTTTTAATTATGACAAATATCTTTAATTATATTTTAAGTGAATTATGATCTCTTTGTGATCTAACAAGTGTTTTTGAGTGATTAATATAAGACAGAAACAAAAGCTTATTCTTTGAATATCACTATCTTTTATTATGTTGAAACTGACACTTTATGAGAATTTTATGAGAATGATCTGAGAACATTCTCCTGTCTGGCAAGTCTGCGCGTGCAACAAGCAGTTCAACATAAGCACTTATTTATGACTTCTTATCACAAGACAAATATGAACTTTATGCAAGAGAACTTTAATTCACAAGATCTCAATAGTGCATAAGTCATTTTAGGCAAGAAACAAATAGTGACAAGAGAAACTTTCTCTTTTAGTCATTTTTGAGGAATAAAACATGAATTTAATATTCAATGTCACAAGGAGCCTTTTGCTAGAGCATTGCAAGCTGTCACTATTTGAAGACATTTTATGGGCCAATAAGATTTAAACAACATACTTTTTACTATGAGTTGTGTTGTACTTGCAAGGACAAGTTTTATATTTTATCCTATGTCCTTTTCCTACATCTATGGAGGCTATGTGTACTTTGGATTGTACACTTTTGATAACAATAGGATAAGAAGATCAACTGGCTCACAAACATTCTTCCATGATCTTCTGATGTGCTACCTTGCCTAGCAAGCAAACGTCTTCCTTTATATGAAGACTTTCATCAGCAAATGAACTAGAGAACGATGTGAGAACGTTCTCATTTCTAGACAGATTTTTGCACAATCTTTGATATATTCTTTCTAGTTGTCTATACGTGTTGGTATTTTAATTTAAACAGCTATCTTGCAACGTATAGCCTTGTGGAACAATCAACCAACACACTCCTGATTTCATGAGCTTTAAATCTCACTCTCCATATCCAGAACGTGAAGAACATATTGAGAACGTTTTGGTAGAATTGTTATCTTTCATCAAGTACAATGAGTTGTTATCTTATGGACTCAAACGGCTAGTTTTTGGCTCTTGTGAAGCAACTTGATGACCAAGGATTAAAGCACTCATACTAGCTATAAATAACATCCTTGGGAGCCTTTGAAGAGCAAGAGTTTTCAATACTATCAATCACCTTTCTACTTGTCTTTATTGTACAAGTTCTCTAAGCTCTTCTTTGATCACTTTCACTCTCGGACCTCATCATCATATACTTGGATCAATATATCTTTAGAGTGAACTAAGTGTTTTTGTAACTTAAGCTACTCAACGTAGTTGAGTTTATTTGTAAGCTTGTGGTCCAACAAACTCTTTGTAAAAAGGAAAAGGAAGCTCAAGTCAATACGTAACTATTGATTGAGTGTTTAAGTGTTGTATCCTTCCAGCCTGAAGGGTTGGAATAGGTTTAAGGTTGGAGGGCTTAAAAGCTATTGATCTTGGTTTAGATCAAGGAGGTTTTGTATTTGAGATCGGTAGTATCTCAAGATCTTAGTGGATTAATCTCATGGAGAGTGAGGACTGAACAAGCCCTACATTAAGGTGAACCAAGATATATTGTTTGTGTGTTATTCTCTCTTTACTTCTCTTTATTTAAAGCAAAGCACTACACACACACACACACACACACACACACACACACTTCACTTCTACATTAAGTTTTATATACTAATCAGATTGATCTCAGATCAATCTCTTTTGTTTGTTTTGAAGTGAAATTTTAATAGGTAAACGGTCACAATTCAAACCCCCCTTTCTTTTGTTTGTTTTGAACACCTCCAACCACGGTTATGACCACTATCCACCTCTGATGAACAATGTGACTACCATTGACTACCATTTTGACCACCACTTTTTCCACCGCCTTCGAACACAATTCCGTCAACCTTTAATGACTAATATGACTATTGTCGACCATCGCTTATAAAAATATGACCAGCACATACTTTCTAGCTAATCTTTTAGTCTTACACATACTTCCTTTGATACTCATGTTTTTTAGACTCATTCTAGTGAGCTTCTAAGTCTCCTTTTTTATTACATATCCGGAACTTACATGCCTAGGAATATTCGTTTAGAGTTGTAATTTTTTCTTTTTTCTTGGGCTTTCCCCTATTGTTTTTATCAAATAAAATGCATAAATATACGATCAAACCGTGAACCACTCCTCACTCACTCCTCACTCTCGTGCCACTTGAGGTCTAGAGCCATCAAATTGAGGGAGCTCATCAATTTGGGCCCCTACCCTCATATAAAGGGACTAAAATACTCAAGTTTAAACGAGTATCATTTCACATAAGCCCAAAATATTAAAAGTCAGCTAAATTTAAAATGGCCCCAAGGCTCCAAATCTTCCCAGTTATGATTTATTTTTATATCCAAATTTTTTTTCTTCTAGAGTTCAAAAATTCTTCTTAGTTGTGTGGGCCAATAATGGGGCCTTAGAGGGGGTCAAGTATAAAACAAAATAAAATTGGCCTTAGTCAAAAAACAACTCAACTTAACTGAGGTTTAAAATTTTTGGGCTTGATAAAGACTTCAATAAGAGGGCCTTTTAATTTAGGGTTTTTCTGACAGCTTTACACAGTACCGCCGGAAAATATTCATTTCCATCGTCATCCACCATCTTCAGGTGCCATTATTATCTTTTTTATCGCATGTTTCCTTCAATTTTTTATTGAATAAATGTCTGTTGATTTTGTTATTATTTGTTCGATTAATTTTGATTGAATTTGGAATGCCTCGGAAGAAACAATTAAGAGAGATATTCCAAGAATAAATAATAGCTAATATAATCTCTTTGTAGCCAAATTTTGAGAATAATCGATTAAGTATAATAAGATCATTGTCTGTTTATGAATAGATATATCATGTGTGGTTTTTCCTTAAGAAAATCCTTAATTAATTTTAGAGTGTGTTGGTTACATTACATATGTTATTGTCCCTGGCCTTACAACCTAGTGATTTGGCGATGAGAATATTTTATGTGGAATTGCTAGTTCGATTCTAGGTCACCATATTACCCCTCTCTGTAATATGCGTTGATCATTATGCCAATAACAAAATAAATAAAAATATTACGGAGAGGAATCAAATTAATTTGATCTCTCTCCAATCATTATATATGTTATAAACCGCAACAAACCTAATCGATAGAGAAATTTATGCTACAAAAACTAATACAATAATTCCTATACATATGTTAATGGTAATAAACCATGTTAAGCCTCTATAAAGCATTAGATGTACAAGGTGAATAAAACACTAAATTTACCTTGCTTTAGTTTTGGGTTGACCTTTTCTTATTACTACTTGTGTACATCTTTTTTTTTTTTTTAAGTCTTTAAGTCGGATACCAAGCTTTCAAAATAAATAAAAAACATTCTAAAGTTGAAGTTAGAAATCACAATTTTATGAATTGCCCGGTTTGACTACTTATGACAAATTAGTGAATTACTAACTGGCGTTGATTATCCTTTAATTTAATATTCGTATATATTCATCCTATATTTATATGTTCCTTTCAAATTCCAATTTAACAAGAACATTCCTTTCTTTTATTTGTGGTTTCAGTTAATTTAAATTCAAAGTGTTGAATCCAATATGGATACTAGTGATTGGAAAAATCATGTGAAACGGGAAAAAGTTCTCAAGAGAGAGCACATGGATGATCATGGTGATGCTGAGCAAGAAACCAGAGACTTGATCTCAGAGAATGAGAGGTTGAAGATGGCAAAATCGACTAATGACAAGACCAGCAAGAAGTTGGAAAAAGTGTTGGAGTCTGACAAAACCACTGTTGATGCTAGTAGTACCCAAGTCAAGGGTTTAAAGCTCCAAGTGAAGACTGAAAATGCTTCCTTGCAAGAAGAAGTGGTCAATGTGAAAAAGATCAAGATTGATTTGGAAGCAGCCGATCATGAATATGACGTGAAGGATGTTGATGACATTGCTGCAACGAAGGAGGTACTAGATGAGCTTATAGAGGTGTCAAGAACTCTTGGAGAAATCATTAGGGTTAACACACTAAGGATGAAAATTATAGAAGCCTTGATTAAATCTATTGAAGCAAAAGGAGAGGATGATGATGAGGATGTATCCTCAGGTGCTGATACAGAAGATGATGATGATACAAAGGCTGATGACAATACTGATGATGATAACAGTGATGAGGATGACAACAGCACTGTCGATTCTGAGTGATTTGCTGCTCTGGTATTTTGACTGTTCTATCCTTTGTCAAATTCTGTAAAACATGGGGAGTACTAGTATATTTGCTGCTGCTATGACAATTTATTTTCTTTAAATCTGGTTCGTAATGATATTTGTGGCATCTCTTTGCCAAGTACAATGTGGGCTTTCTATGCCTAGTACTAAAATGAGATAATCTTCTATTTTTGGTATTTCTTGTTGTGCTGCTGATCTCAAGAGCATTATTTCTAAGTACTTTATTTGTACTTATTGTTGTCTGCTACCTGCTTTGAGGCTCTTCAGATTGTGCTTGACGCATGTTTGATAAATAGTCTAATCTGGCTTAGTCGTATGTTTTTATGTGAAGATTTTGTTAGAGCTTAATCTGATTTGTTTTGGAGACCTATTTGATGTGCAGTAAGAAATATATGTTGTTTTGACAAACTTTGACAAATAGAGATTGTTGTTCCCTTGACTGTCAAGCATTTTGTACAAACAACATAATATACAAGACGTCTTAGACATATGGTCTCAGTGTCTGTGCACGTTGATCTTTTAATTTATTGTTGTGTGCATGTTGAAAGGTTGTTATACAGTAGTTTTTAAAGGATTGGTTGCTTACTCGTGAACAAGTTATATATTCAAATTTTATGAAATAGAACAGAATATGAAATTGTGCCATCAAAACGTGGAAATTCAAGCTTAACGTTTCTCACCTGAAATGGAGGTCTGCTACTAGAACCATGTCCATGGGTCTGCTTCGGTGATGACTGTGAAATGAGTAGATCAAGCGCAGTATGGATCTTATCGAACTTGGATTCGTTGTTCATCTCCAATCGTTCCATACGCTCAAGAATTTCGGATTGAAACAACTGCATCTCATCATGAATGCGCTTGTTCTCAGCTGAAGAATGGTTGTCGTTGAAGCTTGCCATGGCGTGATTAAAGCACCAATGAAATAGAACATAATATGAAAATGGCAAATTATGATGGAATTGTATTAAAATCTGGGAATAACTAACTCTTCAATGGAGAAGAGAGAGATAATACATGTGCAAAATAAGAGAGTATGAGGGAGAAGAGATAACTTCACTCAAATTACACATAAAAATACCACCCACGCACACTACAATTACTTATAGCTGTTTATTGAGTGTATTCCTTCCACATGCCATGTGCCTTCCTCACTCTAGTGCCACGACGTGGTCCTATCTTTTCCTTGATTTCAGCAATTGAATTCCCATCATGCAAATTCTGTGGGCCCCCTATGGAATTTGCTGTCACATTTCCTTCAAGAGTGCTTGTAGTAGTACTAGGCTTCATTACATTTTATTTGTTTAAATATATTTTTGGTGAATTTTGTTTTTGTTTGAAGATATTAAAAATTAATATTTTAAACAAATATTATTTAAAGATTTTTTATTGATGCGCTACAAGTGTTCCAAACAAATAGTTACTCTGAATTTTTTTTTGGAAGGGCCATCTGCCTTTTTGGAATAGTTACACTATATTTAAAATAAAAAATTTATCCACAACTCTAAAAAGATCATTTAAATTAAATTACTTTGAAATTTGCGTAGTCAATTTTTTTTGTTGACAAAGTGTAGTCAATGTTTATAAAATATAAAAGAGTTAATACTCTTTTTTTTTGGTACATAGACGAGATGGTAAAACCACCAATAAATTCACACACACAAGTGGAATGACCGGGATTCGAACCCAGGTCATGGACGTCCGGCTTAGCAATTTCGGCATTTTTTGCTAGTTGAGCTAGAACTTTTAGACGAGTTAATACTCTTTTACTCCTGCAAAATACACGAAAATTGTTTTACTCCTTATAATATAAAAAAAGTTTATATAATATTATCTTCGAAGGGGAGTCTTGGCACAACACATGGTGTTTATGGCATATGATTACTTGTCAGGGTTTGATTTGTGGAATCAGCTTCTTGCAACATATATTTGGCGTTTTAGTTTAGCAACAAATCTCCAAAAGTTACAATTTTAGTTAAAAAGTCTCATATTGATTGTGAGATGGTCTGAATATGTATTTATAAGTGAGTAACAACCCTCATCTTACAAGTCGGCTTTGTGAGGATGAGTTAATTAGACCCAACTCTCAATTTTAAGATGGTATCAAAGCCTATCGACAATTTGTTGGGAGGATTTCTGATGGCCACCTGCTTTTGACGATGGAGTCATCCACCATTTATAATTGCGCTCCAAACCCAATAGTGCTGGGCACGAGGGGGTGTGTTAAGAAATCCCACATCGGCTACAAGATGGTCTGAATATGTGTTTATAAGTGAGAAGGAACCCTCACCTTACAAGCAGGTTTTAAGAGGATGAGTAGTTAAGCCCAACTTTCAATTCTAAGAATTCCCACTCGAATGCTACATACAGTTCAATAGTCTTGGTGTAGGTCATCTTAAATATTAATTTTGACAATTGTTGTTGGGTCACAAGGGGTCATTTAAAATTAATTTTAGCAATTGTTGTTGGTTCACGAGAGGGCGGCCCGATCTTCCCCTCAAGTGTGAGTCATTCAATTCATCATGATTGCTCTCAAGCGGAAGTTTTTCCAACCATATTTACTTGTTCCACTACACACAGACACAATGAGTCTGATCAAACAATCATCTCTGATTCTACTATTGAGTCATATGAGGGGACAACCCGAGGAACATCCACTTTTCTAAACAATGTGAGACTTAACTTATCCCACACTTACCACAACAACTGTAACATTAAACATTCACATTACACATAGACATAACCCCATTAATAATCAAGATTCTTATATCATATTAGAATTTTGAATTTAATCTAACCATAATGAATTGGAAAGAGAAATTAATAGGGAAAACAATTTTGAAATTTTAAGGGGTTGTTTGAAACAATTTTAGTTTTTAGTTTTTAAAATGTGTTTTAAAAACTAGTTTTCAGAATCTGTTTTCATGAAGAGAAAAACAAAACTCTTTAAACTTGTTTTACTTTTGGAAAATGCTAAAGAGTGCATTTGGTGTATTCGTAAAGCCCCTTAAATAGTAAGTTTTTATGGTATTTTTAAAAAATATATAAAGTAATGCATTATAAATTGTATTGTTTAACTTTTTGAATAAATAATTTTTTAAATAGTATGTTTAAAGAGTGCATCAAATGTACTTGTTAGCATGACCTCTTTTGGAAAATATTTTTAGTTTTAAAAATCGATATATATAAAACAATTTTTGAAAATAGTTTTGTAAAATTATATTACCAATCAATTTTTTTTATTTTTTTATTTTTTAAAACTAAAACATTGTTTTTGAGAAGTCATTCAAATAGACCATTTATAAACATTCATGAATGTACAAATATATGGAACATAATTTGTAATAAACATTTAACATAGTTCATATTTTTAAATGTACAAATTAATTAACACACATTGATAAAGTGTACAACATTGCTAATGATTATAAAATCGAAATTGGATTAAAAGCCTAACATGTTTATAAGGTTCACCTTTGCGGTTACATAAACGAACAGCACGAATTCCTTCTTTTAATTCTGAAACAGGTAAACATGTTTGTCCAGCAAAATCATGTTGTGGAGAAAAGTCACGTTCAATAACTTTAATGTGTAATAAGGCTAATTCTGGACATGTTAATGGAAATATGAGTTCTTCATTCCAAACTGGGACCCACTCATCTTCAATTGTTCTTGTTATTTTTGTGTCTTTGTCTGTTGGGACACCATGAATACCAACCTGCAAATATATTTGTTAACATTGCATTGGATTAGTCAAAAAAGAAAAAACATTGCATCTGATATGACTCAGTTAATATGAACATTATATTACGCAAAAATTATAGTTCGAATTCGAAATTATCCACTTATTCACCTTAAAGAATGCAATTATGGTCACTAGGTTAGTTGTTACTTGAAAAAAAAATCTCACTATATTGTAATGTTTTTTATACGGTGTCAAATACTGTGTTGAGGTTTTGTGTATCAAAATATCATATTTTATTTACACATCTGAACCAATATTTTGTTGGTCAGATAATCTTGTGGCTAAAATTTCACCGATAATATATATCGTAGACCAATTTTGAAGTTAAGTCTTTAATTACCTGTACACAAAAATCGGGCGGAGAATAAAAATCGAAGTGTGTTTGGCCGAATTCTGATTGCCACCCCTCACCCATGTATACCAAAACCTGTTTTTTTCATCATATTTAAATTAAAGATGACTCAAATATGGAAGAGAATTTTTGTAGTTTCAAATTGAAATATGAAATATAAATAGCAACGTTCCATTTACCTGCAAAGTTTTTTGGATTGATCTGTTGATTACTCTAGGATCATAGATCTTATTATTGTTCAATAAGATGTTAGGTTTCTTAACATATCCACAACCACCATTGGCTTTGAACATTCCTTCCATATACCAAAGATAATGCCCATGTCCCTTTAAGAAAAATATGCAAGTATATGAATAAGAGTTTAAAGGACACGCAACTCTCAGTGTAATTTAATTTTATACTGATATAAAGTTCCATATTATATCAAAAAAGTGGAGTGAAGTGGGGTGACATGATGAAACACATAGCTGCTATCGATTGATAGTATAAAATTATTTTACACAATCGCTGCATATATATTTCTCAATAAATAATGATATTCATATTTTTTTTTCTAGTCCCAATTATAATTTCTAAATAATGACAATAAAACATCAAATTGTAAAAAGTTTAATGAAGGCAAGACTTCAAATGTGGATTTTGAGTTCTTACTTAAACTATTAAAAGATTTTGTGCAAAATTATATGAATGAAATTTCTAACCTGCATATTAAATGCTACCATTTGAGCTCCATGCATCCATCCATTCATAGGATCATAATTGGAAGAGTCTACACGTGAACCCTTTGGATATATTCTAAGCAAATTCCTCTGAGTGAATCTAAAACATGAAATGGAATAATATCCTTTATTGTGGGCAAATTTTAATGCAGTGTTCTTACACACCATAATATGATGCTTAATTTGCATTTTGAGCCAAAGTTTCGATGGTATAGGGTTTAGGGTTGACGTCGATGAAGTTTCGCACTTTTATGAGTCAACTGACTAAATTAAATATGAACTAGCATGAGACCCGCGCAACGCGCGTTGCGCGGTTGCAAATTAGTTTTAAATGATTTTGTTGTGAGAAATGAAAACAATCTCATTAGTTATTTTTTGAGAGTAATTGGAATGAAGCAGACTCAAAGTAGTAGTGAGGAATAGTTAGTTCTAGGTCTTGAATTTTGGATTTTTGGTAACAGCAGTTATTGTGAGAAATCATGTCTTCTTTGCACTCTAGTAAGAAGAAAAATAAAGATATGATGTTGCAGCAATCTTTCGAATTTAATAAAGGAACTAATGAGATTGTCGATATATTTTAGTTAAAATTGAAACCAAGATTGACGGGTGAGATGATGCATTAGTTCTCGTTTGAATTTGATAAAAACAAATCCTAAAGCAAATTGAAAACTATTTCATTCCTACATAAAGTTATCTAAAGACTCATTTTCAAACCAAAGTGTGTATCACATCACTAATATCATAATGTATACAGTTAAAATTACAAATTTTAGTGAAAATTTTAAAAATATTTCCACCCGCTCGAGCGAGTCTAATTCTAGTAATAACGAATTGCAAATAACCAATGTGGCCTAAAAAATGAATTGGTTGAAGTTACTATAGTTGCTGCTAAAAGAAGTGTATTATGCCATCATTTGATGATCCATATTGACAATCTCACTTAATAGAAAAATTATTGGTTTTGGGTAAAGAATCCTAGGTTTAAATTTGTAGTGCAAAAAAGTTAGGGACAAAATAATGGACAAAGAAGTCTAAAGCTCAGCTAAAAAAGGGGTTGTCTACTTGTAAGAAACCTAAGAAAACATAAAAAAAAAAACTCATGAGTATCTGAATATTTTATACTTCAATAACATTTTATTGCTACAATATTTTATAAAATTTGAGATAATTATGGGTAGATATATGAATATTTTAAGTGAAGAACAACACAAAAAGAACATAAGAAAATGTGCCTAAGTTTTGTCCTTTGTTTTTACTCATAGAAACCTCTTCTTCAACATTTAACATTCTACCATTGTGACTAATGAGTTTGCTTTCATTTCTAAGGCTGAATGGTGGCAATTTACAGCATCCGTGGTGAGCGAATGACGGCAAAGTGCATGATGTCGTCACAGCGGCGACTGAAGAGATAGAAGTTTGGGCAGGGAGCGTGAACATTATGACGACTGATTGAGGGAAATAAGTTTTATTGCGCGGGGAGGCTAAGGAAAATGGAATGAAAAGGGAAGAGATTGTGCGTTGGGGGGGGGGGGGGGGATTGCGGAAAAGTTAGAAGAGGATTTGGAAATTGGGTGGTGTTGGAAATTTAGGGATTAGAAGAATAGAAGAATGAGAGATGAAGTTGGAATTAGATGAAGAATGGTAAGAGTTGATGAACAAATCAGAGAATCAAATGACAAATTAAGTTATGAGATGATTTGGAAAAGAGGATTAAAGTTAGAGTAAGAAATGTGTAAGTTTGGAATTTGGGGATTTAGGGATTAGAAGAATAGAAGAAGTAGAGAATGGTATATGAGAGGATAGTTACAAATTACAAAGAAACATGCCACATAAGCTTTTGAGCACATGTGGCACTTTGATGCATATGTGGTGAGATAAAATATACATGGCAAGACATTAATTAGAGGCTTAAAATTAATATATTAAAATAGATTGAGGTTAAACATGATTTTCGAATACCAAGAGTTTAGTTAGAACGATACAAGAAAATTTTAAAATCACCTGACGATATCAGTTCCACGAGTTTTTGCGATTTCTTCAAGAACTTGTTCACTCAAACTAAGACGCCTAACTTGATCATGTTCCATCAACCAATGTTCTACATTACCTTTTGGCTTCCCAGCATGAATAGAAATCAAATTCCTATATTCAAGAGGTTCATCTTCCTCACTCTCATCATCCAATTCATCCTAAATAATTGCCAAAATAAATATACCAAAAGTTATTAAATATCAAAATCGCTCTTTTTATAACATTGCTCATAAACAAAATTTTATTTTCACCTCATCATTGACTCTAGATCTTTCATCTTTGTCCTCAATCAGTTCAATTTCCTCTTCTTGTGCCTTCTGGCTTTGATTTTCAAGAGTCTCTGGTGGTTTAGTTGAAATCAAAATTTTTCCCTTCAATGATTCTGGAGAAGGGAAGTTCTTCATTTGATGAAAATAATTCGGACGAAATAACATATCTCCAAATATATCATCCACCATCTACATTCAAAAATGTTTCGACTAAAAAATGTTACTTAAATTTCAAACTATGATATAGTAAATCCAGATTGCACGCAATTAGTGACTACACCCAGTTACACAGTCAAGGAGATCGTGATGTCCGATTGAGATCAGCCAGTTTAGATTTCAACTTCGATATTTTCAATTTAAAAAACCAAAAATCAAAATATACTTAAAATTCGAATAGTTTGATGTTAATTAAACGACCAAAATCTTTCTGACTGCGTGACTGCATGCATCCGGGTTTTGATATATTGGCCTAGTTAATACAATGAAGTATACAAACTTTGGCCACTTTGCATTGAAGAGGTGGAGTTATATGGTCTTCAAAAGTTATTATAACAGGATACTTAGAGGCATCAAATGCATTGTCCCTAATTGCATTCAAACAATCTCTTAGTTTCACTGAAGAAGTCAGTGTCCTACAACTCCAAAAACAAGAAGTCAATTAGTTTGATTTATTTTCACATGAAATAAAATTGCATGTTATATTGAAAACTAAATTTCATACCCTCCATGACGAACTTCAACATCATCTTCTCTAGAATTTGGCCACAAGTCTAACTCAATTACTCTAACTCCTTTTTTAAGAGCCTTAATTATTGGAGTAGTACTACTTTCACTGCTCAATTGATTTCCAGTTAAGTAGGAGTTGTGACCTGTGTACAAGAAATAATGTGCCAATGGAGCATCCATATCTTGATGCACCTGAAATACAAAATAAACCAAAATTTAAAAAAGGGTCTTGAGCATCCATTCCAAATATTATTGTAAAGCTTTCAAAAATTCAACATTCTCATACATTTGTAGAGTCAGGATATCGATAACCGTTTGACTGAAATCAGACAGGAAGTCAGGTTTCAATTTTGATATTAAGATTTTTTTAAAATCAAAATCTACGTCATAAATGCATTAGACTAGCGACCACAGACAATCTGATCGAACTCCATGATATTGTGGAACCAAAAGGCATACTCCCTCCAGTCACATTTATAAGTAAAAATGCACTTTTTAGGTTCATTGAATAATTTGTGTATTTGACCTATAATATAGACTAAATAATATTCAAGGCCGCATTTATACCATTTTGGGTTCCCGGCTGTCATGAGATTCCACATTGATGCCTTCAGGATACCCGCGACTGTTTGATCAAGACCATACGGTCCAAAAAATGCCGATCTGAATTTTATAATTTTGAATACTTTCTTATCTTAATTGAACGACAAACATTATTCTGAATACGTGAATACATGAAATTCCAACTGCAATATTATATGATGCTCGGTTCCCTTAAAATAATTACCTGATCATGAATGGGACCATTAAGATCACCAAAGAGATAACGAAAGAAGGCATCAAAATGAAGACCTCTCCTTTGAAATATATTGAGATGCCTTAAACTGTGGAAAATGGCTTGAGCATGTTTTTGGGTAGCATCATTATTCTCTTCTCCTTGAAAATGAACTAAAAAGTTGTACAATTCATCTATATTCATGGTATCATTTTGTGTATACCTATAAAAAATATCGTTGATTTCTTCTGGTGGTTCAGCCACTTTGAGCTTAAACATTCTATTGAAACAAAAACATACTTTGAAATGTTGTTTAATATTAATTGATCTTTTCCTAGATGTTTGTCTAAGACCAAATTTGGTTGACATTGTTGTTTTGTGTTTGGTTAATGATGTCTCTTGAGAGGGACACAATAATTAATGAGAGATTATAATAGTTAAATATGTTGATGGAGTGGCTTGGAGCTAAAGTGAGAATTTATACTATTACTATGTTCATAAGGAAGGTGAATAAAAAGCTGAAAGTTAATTGTTTTTGTTGACTTTATCTATGTAAAGAAGAAAGAGATTGCTTGAGCTTGTGTTGTGCTTTTTTTGATGTTACATTTTAATGAGGAATAACTTAGGTAATTGATTCAAGAAGCTTTAATTTGTCCCTCAAATGATAGTCATTAGAGACTCATTAAAGTAAAAGGTGTCTTATTGCAAAAAGAAAGAAAAAAAAAAGGTTAAAAAGTGTCTTTAACGAGTTGCATTGCGTTGTTGGAGAAGATTGATGTAGCGGCAACTTGCAAGTATGAATATGTTAGTTGCGGGATCTATCATAAATTCGTAACGATTACATCATTGAAGTAATATAGTCGGTGGACAGCTTGCTGAAACCACCATGATGGATTATAGGAGTGTTTATGTTATGGTTTGATTTATGGAGGAAAACCAAACTGTTACAACAGCTCGGTAAAACTTAACTAAACTATTAACGGTTCTTCTAGAGCGAGTTAGTATGAAGGTTCGATGCACCAGTTATGTGGGCTCGAACCAAACCATAACTACCTTTATAGAAAACTAAACTTTACTGTTTAGAATGAAACGAATTCTTTGTAAGCCGAACCCTACCAAATTGCTATTATTAGTTGATAGTTACGACAGCTAAAAAAAACTAAAAAAACAAACCAAACCACACTAAAAAGTATCGAATTGTGACAAATAGTTCACAAACTGAATTTTCTGTCACAAATGTAGTTCGGTTCAATTTAACGAGTAGGTATAGTTTATACTTTTTTAACAGTAATAATATATTTCAGATGCACCATTGGAGGTGCTCTAATTTGTCCCATAGAAGAAAGTAGCTGGGATAATACCTCAAGCTAACGTTAAGAATATTCAGTTGTTATGAGAGAAACAATTATTCCAAAACTTATACAAACAATTAATCAGTACTAATTAGAATATTCCTGCAGGATCATTCAATTTTTAATTTTTATTTACTTACACATATATAATCATTAATCAAATCCACAATGCACATGATTCAAACCCAAACAGGAGAAAACAAAGTTTGACATGAAAAAAAAGTTGAAAAATTCTTCACAATAAAAGAAATATGTACAGAAGAGCAACTTAAATAAAATCGAACCGCATAAGAAGCTTAACTGAGTTATACTTCTCTCCTTTTCGGTCATATAGTGGAACCGCGCGTATGCCTTGCTTTAGTTCAGTGATTGGTAAACATGTTTGGCCTGCAAAATCATCTGACTCAGACATGTCATATTCATGAACTTCCACTCTGAGGAAAGCAAGTTCAGGTACAGTTATAGGGAATGTGAACTCTTCTTCCCAAGTTGGTATCCAATTGTCTTCTATTGTCTTTGTTTTCTTCATTGTTATATCGGCCGGTACTCCAGCTATGCCAATCTGCATCACAAATTGACATGTAATCTAATGCAAGAAGTACTAACGGTGTGTTGGGTTGAAGACGTAATTAAACGCTTATTGAATCAGTGATTATCGATCATGTATGATGTAAACTGTAAGCTATTTCAGTACTAATCGAAAAAATGTGGTTAAAGTGTTTTTCATATATCTTGCGTAGGTTATTGAAATAAGCTGAAAACAACTTAGTAAACTATTTTCAGAAACTCTTCCAAACGAGGTTATCAGTATCTTATGATACATGCGATTTGTATTTCAATTTGATACAAAACTTAACTCGATTGATACATGCGAGGATAATAATTAATAAATAAATAACTTACCCTGGCATAAAAATCTGGTGGAGAATATGAGTCAAAGTGAGTTTGTTTGAAATCCATACCCCATCCATCTCCAACATATATTTTCACCTATCCATTGATGAGATTAAATTAAATATAATGTAACAAAAATATATTAAATGTTTCATTTTGTTGATATCATCACCTTAAGAGTCTTCTTCACTTCCAACTTATCTTTAGGATTGAATACTTCATTATTTGGACCTACATTCATAAGAAAATCTGGCTTTTTCACATAACCACATCCTCCATTGGATCTAAACATTCCATGCATCAACCAAAGATTTCTTCCATAACCCTGCATATTAAATGCAACCATTTGAGCACCATGCATCCAGCTAACAAGTGGCTTGTAGTTGGACGAGGTGACTCGTGTACCCTTCGGATATATCCGCAAAAAGTTCTTCTGGGTGAACCTATCAAACAAAATTGAAAGCATTACAATAAGAATGTAGAAGAGGTCCCCGTGAGCTTAGCTTAACTGATAGGGACATTGCACGTAATGTGCATGGACCAGGGTCCGAACCCTGGTATGCCAACTTGTTCACTTGTAAGGGGTAAAATTCTAGCCACTAGGCTACGTGACCAAAAAAAAAGAGAATGTAGAAGAATTTCTTGAAAACTAGAAGATGATTAGTATAACTAAATTTGATACGTCCATGACGTATTGGCTCAACGGTAACTGGTAAGAACTTGATTTTGGCAGAGTTCAAATCTTCTCAGGAACAAGTGTAGAATGACGGTTTTTAATGTCACTTAAGCTACCTGATAAGATCAGTTCCGAGCGATTCAGCAGCTACCTGATAAGATCAGATAACTGATATTCGATATGAAATCAGAAACTACCTGATAAGATCAGTTCCGAGCGATTCAGCAGCCTTTTCAATCTCTTGTTCACTTAAGCTAAGACGTCTCACTTTATCCTCTTCAACTTTTAAGGCTTCCTTTAGAGTACCTTTAGGTTTACCAGCGTGAATTGCGATTAAACGCTTATATTCACTCTCCTGATTTGTTTCATATTCATCATCATTTGATTCATCACCATCATTCTGTTGATTTGGTTCAAAATCACCCTGCAAGAAAATAGAAAAAAATTAGAAGATGGTTTGAATTGGTTTATTCGAGCTTATCTATTAACATGAACAGTTTTTAGCTGATAAGAAAACTTTCTGACTTAATTTTATCTTTAGTTATATAAATAGCTTATGCATAATAAAAACCTATCAGATACGCGCTTATGCTATAACTTATTAGCATTTAATTAAGTTGTTTATCCAAATAAGTCCTAAAGGAATGTGAAAATATAGGATGTTATAAATTCTTAGCTTAGCTCACCTTATCATCTTCATTTTGTGTATTAACAACATCATTGACTTCCTTTCCCCATTCATCTTCATCAGAATCCTTTGATTTTGATTTCAGCAATTGTTTCGAACTCTCCCTCTCACTTTTAGAATTTAAGTACTCTGTTGGAGGTTTTGTTGATATCATGATCTTATACTTCAATTCTTCAGGTGAAGGAACATTTTTTAAACTTTCATCATTTGGACAGAACAACATATCTCCGAATGTTTGAGTAATCATCTAATATAGAAACAAAAGAATGATTTCCCGAGGTTAATCATTGAAAACAACAATGCATATTTCGTACCAATAACATAGTTACCAATTTTTTTACCTGCGCAGCTTTCGCTTGAAGGTCTGAAGTAAGATGATCTTCTAAAGTTATTATGACTGGATAGGGCGATGCGGAGAAAGCATGCTCTTTAATGGATTTCAAGCATTTGATCAAATCAACTGGTGTTGTCAATGTCCTACATTTTGAGTGAACACAGGTAGAACATATGCAAAAGTTAGTTTTCTTAGTTCGGTTTGGTTTAAATGAAGGAAAAAGGTTACAAGCGAAATAGGACTGTTAAAAAAACCAAAAGTTGAATCATACCATTAAACTAAACCGAACTAAGAGGAACATTACGGTGATAGACAATTCACAACTTTCTGTCACAATTTAGTATTCTCGGTTTGGTTTGGTTTTATGGTTTGATTTTAGTTTTGTTTTTTAAATAGTCCAAAATCAGTTATGCGTAAGATGCGTGCCTTTAACTTGTCTGGTTTACAAAGAAACAGTTTGGTTTGGAATTGTACAGTTTCATTTTCTATAAAGGTAGTTTTGGTTCCGAAAAACAAAACTGGTGCACCAAACTTTTATATCAGTTCGGTTCATTCCAGACTATTTATTGTTCGGTTCAATTGTACAGAACAGTTGTAGCGGTTCATTTTTGTTCGGTTTTCCATCATGAACCGAACAATGAACATAACCACAAGAGACCCTTGTTAGTGCATACTGTTTAGTGCATAGTGCATACATATATATTCATGTGATTTACACTTTGAAATAAGTAGTAAATTTTCATGCTTATATAATCTTATGAATGAATCACAAAAGCTGCATTGAAAAGGGAAATTGAAATTAAAACATGTTTTGCAAGTACCTTCCATGTAGAACAAGAACATCATCTTTGGTGGAATTAGGCCAAATATCAAGCTCAACAACTCTCACACCTTTTTTCAATGCCTTTATAATTGGAACATCACTACAATCACTGCTGAGTTGATTTCCAGTGAGATAAGAGTTATGGTCAGTATATATGAAATAATGAGACAATGGAGCTGTCATATCCTGATTAACCTGAATTAGAGAAAAAGTTATCAATTAATATCAGTATATCACTAATTGGTTATAACTATCACACATTCAGAATCGAAGTGTAAATTTTCATTTTGTAAATTAAACTCAGACTTGTCTATAAGTCTTAGTTCAATTGGCAATGCTGATACTGTTAGGCTTGACGTCTTCACCCATGTTTGAACTCGGGAGTTTGCAGTGTGTGAGTTGTGTGAGTTTCAGAGGTATTTGTCACTTCGTCTAAGGACCAAAAGAAATAACTCGGACTTGTAACGTATTGTTATGATTTAAGCACATGAGGAAAGTCCAACCCAAAAGACTAGTCCAATAGGTGGGACTGGGAGAGCCTCATGGCTTAAATACCACATTGAACACTTTGATATATTAGTAATGTGAGACTCATAACACATATATTACATTAAATGAAGTTTTATATGCCTTAAAAAACTTGCCCTTTTCACCTAACAATAGCAAAATTGATTTACTAAACTTCAAAACTAACTTAACCTGGTGAATGCAGTGTTCATTCCCACCTTCCATTAATATTAAATTTATAACATATCTTTTAACTATATTTTTTGTAACACTGATGAGGATCTCAATTCAGGTAGCATCATAAATTCAACTCAATAAGGAGGAACATGAAATTGACTTAAAACAAGAAAAAACATATAATATTCTTTTTTATCCTCTTTTTTTTGCCTAATCAGGTTCGCTGATCGGGTCACAATTCACGATCTATCTCAATCATTATAATTATAATCTAAGAAAATGAATTTATTCGATACATTCACAAGTGTCGGTGTCATATACCGACATGTGTACATACATGCATTCGATCAGATTTGTCGGTGCTTTAGAAATTGCATTAGAATTTAAAACAATTTTTAAGTATAGTACACAGTAAATCATATATAAGACACTTCCTCACTCTAAAAGCCATTAGATCCAGTTCATCCAACAACTTGAGACAGAAACGAAACAGAGCTATTTGACTAAAAGTCAAAGCTTCGAATTGAATTAACATAGCAAAATGAAATCACATACATTACCTGAGATCTGATGGGAGGGTTGAATTCTGTAGAGAATAAGTAATGATGAAAATCTTCAAGTGTAAGGTTATGCCTCACAAACTTCGTAATATGATGACGCTTCTGCAATACTTCCTCAACCACTTTCTGCGTGTCGACTTCATCCTTCTCATCAACCTCACCCTGAACCTCTGCGAGAAACCGGCGGAGTTGGTCAGGAGTCAGATGGGCCCCACCTTCGGAGTACTTGTTAAAAAGGTCCCTGACTTCTTGGGGCGCAACTGCCTCCCCTGACTTGAACTTCCGCCGGAAACACACGCAGACTCTATAGCTCCCCATGCAATGCAGACAATTCTTCTAAGAACCAGAGGGTTAATAATAAAAAAAGGAATGGCTCTTGTTCTTCTTCTTTGACCCAATATATAACATACTAACAATGATGCTTATTTGTTCATAGATAGTAAGATAGAGTTTATGTATAGTAAACTCTATGATGAATAAATGTGGTTAAATAAAATAATAATTATGGACATGGTGGAGAAGGAGGTGATGGGTCACTATATAAATATAATTGACTCAATTTCCATTGGAACAGACAGTGAGATCAATGAAATGAATGAATAACATAAAAATGCACAGCACACAACTTCATAATCTAGGATTTTTCCATGTGAAATTTTGGTAAAGAGAGAATCATAGTATAATAATCTCCTCCCTATGTTTCTGCCCTGTCATTCTGTCTTTTTCTCAAAGTCTTTGTTTCATTTTACTCTTTTTATAATTGGTGTGGGACAGTCCCGTGAGTCCAACTTAGTTGATAGGACATTTACGCGTAATATGTAGAGATCGAGATTTAAAACCTAATACGCCTACTTATTAAGTTTTAGTGGTAAAATTTTAGTCATTAAAATATCTGACAAAAATAAATAATTGGTGTGAGACATAGTAGTTTAGTTTTATACACAATCCGGATTCTCAACCTTAAATGGAAGATGCACATTTAGGACGATACGAACCAACCAATTTTAATTGAAAGTAGATTGAATTTATTATTTTATAAATTAATATATTAAGTATGAATTTAGACCATATGATTAAGATTGTGGATGATCTTTGATGTGTGACTTCCAAATTTCTGCCAATTGCAATGAAACTTTTTGTTTTTTTCTTAACGAAAATAAATAAATTAAAATGAGCTTATACATTTATTCATTATGTTTATTTTTTATTTTAAATGAAGTGATAATCCACTAAAATTAAATTCACATAATTTTAATTTTAATTCGGATCACGATATCTGACTTAACAATTTTAATATTTTATCAGTTAAATTATAATTTTTAGATGGATTTATACATTTATACCTGTGATATACCACATTATAAAAATGATTAGTTAATTCAACAAATTACATGACAGCCTAATAACTAATTGGCTTAAATACACTTTTGATCCTCTAAGTATTTTCAAGGTTTCACTTTGGTCCTTTAACTATTTTTTGTTCCGTTTTGGTCATTTAACTTTCATTCTGTTAACTTACTTGGTCCTAACCGTTAGAAAAATGTCAAAAACGAGAGGTAGAAGCCTCTTTTGACCATTTGCCTTGAATGATTCTATAAGCCTAAGGCGGTGATATGCAATGAACAGTGTGCTTGGTTGTTCCACAACAATCGAGCTCCAGAGTCTTTCAACGTGAAAATGAAAGTCAGCATTTCTCACTTAGAAAAAAATGTGTGTATAGGGAAGTAGAATTTGCAAGTTTCTTGCAGAATTTTTTATAAATTTTTTGCGGATTTTTGTTTTATGGATTAAAATAAAAAAGTATGGTTGGTTTAAAGGATTATTTAGAACAAAAATCAAAATAGTGATTAAAATCAAATTTATGCGTACATATACGGTGGATGAAAATGATACTTAAGCTAAATATATTAGAAAGATAAATATTATAATTTTTTTAAAATTTAGGGAATTTTATTTATTTATTATTGGTATAAATGATCATATTATAAATGTCTCTCACATGATTTGAACTCAACATTTTGAAGTACAATTTGTAACTCTTACTACTTAACTAGGACCTTAAATGTAATATTATACATAATTATATTAGCATATTTTGAAACAATTTCAATTCAATCACTAAAATATATGTGATACTACTTAACAAAAATATGGTCATGGGCTTGAGTTCAAATCAAGCCAAAATAACTCCCTATTTGGAAAAAATTTCTTCCCACCCTCCAACGCTTCTCTATAACCCCTTTTAAAATCCGAAAACGCCCTTCATTTAACATAAGAAAGGGGGCTTAGATTATATCATCCGAACTAGGACAAAGAGAAAATGACTAGATCGGGTTAAATTTCCCGAATTTGGTAGTAAAAGTTCGGAAAAAAAATCTGAACTAGTTAGGAAAAAATAATCCTAATTGATTAGGGAAAAATAATCCTAATTGGCAGATCACTTTTACCAACTTCTTCTACATACAATCAAAAAATCTCTTCTCAAAACTATCTCATTTGATTGACTTGAAGATCTAAACTCAACATTGAAACATTAGAGATGAATTTGCACACACTTTGGAGCGTCCACATAAGGTAATCTCTCATTTAATCGCTCCAAAGTGTTGACGCTCCAAAGTGTGTGCAAATCCATCTCTAATGTTCCAACGTTGAGTTTAGATCTTCAAGTCAACCAAATGAGATAGTTTTGAGAAGAGATTTTTTTATTGTGTGTAGAAGAAGTTAGAGAAAGTGAGCTGCAGCTGAGTTTAAATAAGATAGGTTCAGGTTCAGATTATTTTTCCCTAAAAAGTTAGGATTATTTTTCCTTAACCAGTTTGGATTATTTTTCTCTAACCCCTAAAATTTGCCAATCGCGTTTTATGGTTTTTAAACTGTCAAGTTCGGATTTTTTTTTTGAACTTGTGTGGAAAATTTGGATAATATTATCCGAATACCTATGACGCGCAAGTAAGGGCAAAATGGGTAGTCAAGAGGGTGAAAGAGAACCTTGTATTCTCCCCTAAAGGCTAAGACAACCTTGCAAGGGGGGTGGGGAGAGAAATTTTCCCCTATTTGCTGAGTTGTATTCTCCCTTAAAAATGGGCTTGGGTTCTTTTAGTCATAGGGTACCAGAGTGTTATTTGCAAAGTGGATTGTAAAGAAATTCTCACTATTTTGGCAGATCAGAACATAATGATGTTTCATATATAGCATTCGTAGGATATTCTCATATATCAAGAATTTGTTGATGCGTAATTGAAATTGTAGGCTTGAGCAAGTTTATCATGAAGCAAATTTGGTTGCAGATTGGATTGCAAAGTTTGGAATACGGAATAATAATATAATTGATGTTATTCTTGATAATTCTCCTTTATATGTTGAAACTTTATTGCTTATGGATTTCGTAGTGTTAGTTTAGTTTCGTTTTGTTGTTTAATTTTCCGATGTACGAAAAAAAATATTATTTTTCCATTTATACAAAAATTAATAATATATATACTAATGGAACTTTAAAACGTTAGTAATAAAAACTGAAACTTTACAACGCACAGATCATATACCTAATTATTTATAGACCAAAAAAAGTATTTGTACAATTTTTTTTTTAGAAATTATATACCTAGATGGCATTTGGCATTAAATGATTAATAAACAATAATGAGCCATATTCAATCATTTTTAAAAAATTAATAAACTAGTTTCCATACATGTAATGTAAAAATTTAAAATTATTTTCTTATATGAATTAAAGATAATTATATATCCTTAACAAATTATTTTTTCTTTTAAATTATGCCTTTTCCTTTTTAAATTATAATATGTTATTATAGGTAAATTAATTTATTTTTAGGCGTTCACAACTTTTGGTTTAAATGCAGTTTTAATATAATCCTCTTATTTTTTAAGTTTCTAAAGTTTAAGTCTCTCTATTTTAAAAACCAACATTTTGGTCCCCTATTTTAAAATCCAACAATTTGGTCCCCTAATTTCAATTTTTTTTTTTTTTACTTTTATTGGTCCCTCATTTCATATTGGGTTAATTTTCATTACGTGTCAAATGTACATAGACACAACTATTACACATATGACATTATTATTTATTTTAATTTCAATAAATTATATTTTAAAATTTTTATAAAGTCAATTATATTATATTTATTAAGAAATATTATTTTCAATTAAAAATTAATTTTCACTTTCTTAAACAACATAAATTAAATATTTTACTTTTTAACAAAATATATTTATAAAATATAAAAAAAAGTTAATTTTTTACTTTTCTCTAATATGATTTTTTGATATTAAAATAAGTCATGGGTAAAAAATTTGAAATAGAGGGACCAAAAAGTTAATTATAAAATAGAGGGACCAAAAAGTTTGTTTTTAAAATAGAGGGATTAAAACTACATTTAAGCTTAATAACTATTGATTGCATGACAACAACAACAACAACAACAACAACAACAACAATAATAATAATAATAATAATAATAATAATAAATTAATATTAATAGTAACATTTTTAAAAAGTGATAATTAAAATTGATCAAAAAAATAGTATAATTGATCAAAAAGATCCAATATTTTAAAGAATTTTGAAAGAGATAAATTATTATTAATTAAAAGAAAAAAGAATTTGCACCGAAAGTGTAAAAATAATTTTACATTATCATTCAATGTCAATATTCATATATTCGACGTTGAAAATGAATATATAAATATATAAAAATCAACGTTGAAAATGAATATGTGTGACACAGAAAACGAGTTTGTAAGACCAATTAATCTGAAATAGTAGGAATTTGACGGCTGCCATTTGTGAAAGCTCTGCTAGGGTTTGTATGCCCTAGCCACATGTCCGCTGCCATTTGTGGGTGGCCGTGCTTGGTGCGACGGCGCCTTTGCCTCCCATACCCAATCAACCCCGCTCCTTTGCTACTGTGTTACAGAATTCGTGCGCGGTGCAAGTTCGACATTTACCATCTCCGGCGATCAAAGGAGATGATGTGCACATCAAAATCACTTAATCTGAATATGAAAAAGGTTTAGAGGATTGTAAAAAACACCTTCATGGTCGTCTGTTTCTCAACAAAGGCGACAAACCTATCACATCGAAGGACCTCAAAGCGCGGTTGTCTTTGCTTTGGAAGACCCACCAGCCGTGGCATATTGTTTCCCTAGGTCGAGGTTTCTATGAGTTTTAGTTTGTCTCTTATGAGGACATGCATCTAGCATGGTCGATGGGAACCATAAACCTTCAATCCAGGTTGTTACGCTTGTCAAAATGGACGAATGATTTCAAATCCTTACACTCAACGACAAACCCATGCACAAGTCTGGATACGCCTCCTGGAACTCCCGCAAGAATATTGGCGGCGTCGTACATTATTTGAGATTGCCAGTGCAATCGGTACACCAGTATTGATTGATGATGCCACAAGCAATCGAACGTTCGGGCATTATGCGCGTATTTTTGTCGACGTTGGTTTATCCAAAAAATTGTTTGACCACATAGTGGTTAAGCGCAAGGGTTACAATTTCAAGTTGGAAGTGGTGTATGAATGCTTGCCGTCTTTTTGCATGCACTGTCAAGTCATCGGTCACTCAATTGCCTCGTGTCATTGGTTACATACGCAGTTAGAGAAGCATGATAATGGTAAGAGACCATTGGAGAATGCTCCCCGGCGAACTGTCCAGAAGTATGTTGCTAAGAGTACCAAATAATTTCCTGAAACATCACGCGCCAGGAGTGATATTCCTGTTCAAACGGCGGGCATAGATGCAGTCCCGCAACATGCTATTGGTGCGACGGATGCTGACACAACATGTCTTGTGGTTACGAAACCCGCACCGGTGGCCACGATAGTTCCGCCAGTTACAAAGGTTGCCAGCGCTTTTAATTTGGCCCTTCATAATGTTACTGATGTAATAGAGTAAGGAGAATTGCGGCAAGAGGATGCTATTTTGCAATTATTAACACTTGAACATAATAAAAATGTTGGCTTTGATTCTGTGGATGCGCCTGACACTATTCATATTATTGAAACCCCTATAGATGCATTTCATGTCCCTATAACTCAAAACCTAATGCTAATAATGAAGAATTTGATGATGTTGCAAGGATAACTTCTGATGCTGCTGTTGCGCCGGCACAAGGTGATTTATTAAACGATGATACAATTTTGCAAGTTGTGGAGCATGAAGCTAATCCATTGGTTCCCGTCAAACAACTACCTAATTCTCAATTTGTTCTTGAAACTCAAAATTTGGTGGTAATTAATAATGATGCTTTTGATGAAGTCGCAAGAAGAGATATTGAGCTGGTACAAAGTGCATGAGCTGCGGAACAAGAAGGTCACGCATACACGCCGGTTGTTTCGAAGAAGCAACGTAAAAAACATTTGAAAGCTGCCCATAGTGCGGGTCAACCGTATAACACTCGTTATAAGGGTGTGGTTTCATCCAAATACCTTTTGAAGATCCTTTATTGGAACGTTCGACAATTTGATAATCCCAAATCACGTGTTACTTTGAAGAACATTTGTTCCACACATCAACCTAATACAATATGTCGCTTTATTTAGCTATGTTTTTTTTCTTATTATGAGCTATAGGTAGAAGACAGGTGTGTCAAGAGGTGCCAATTTTGTTGGTATGTCTATTCATTGCTTGATGCTTAAACGCTCTTAATTTATCTAAAAAAAAATTGATATATTCCACCAAGTGACTAACTTCCATTTTACAATTTTCCACAATATTACAAGATATTGGCTCAGCTTTTAATTTTATAATTAATTTTTTTTATGCAGATAATAATACTTATTATATCAGTTTTATATCGTATGTTTTTTTTTTTGACTAAAGTTTTATATCGTATGTTAATTTTGATGACAAATAATAAAAAATATAACAAAGGTTATGATGAATACAACAACCATGTACAAAAAAACAAATTCATAGGTTGCACTTTTTAGTAATTTTTATATGGGTTAAATATGTTTTTGGTCCTTGCAAACATTTGAACTTTCTACTTTTAGTCCTTCTAAACTTTTTTGCCACTTTTTGGTTCTTATAAAATTATTATGCATGTAATTTTGATCCTTACTGTTAAACCAATGTGTACTTTTGAATGATTTTTTCGTAGACATGTTTAGAACATTGTAAAAAGTTACTCGAAAAAAAAGAACTTAAAAATTTGATTTCATAATCAAGATTCCAGTTACTTTAATCTTTAACTTTTAAAATTTGAAAAATTTATATTAAATTATTTTCATTTTAAAAAAATTTAAATTTTTGTTAAAAAAAACTTTTTATAGTATTCTAAACATGTATGAAACAAAAAATTAAAATTTTAATGATTATTAAACAATTTTTAAAATTATGAAAAAATGCATGGATAAAATTTTTATAAGGACAAAAACATGCCATTTTTTTGTATGCACTAAAAATAAAATTTTGTAACTTTATAAGGATCAAAAACATATTTAACCATTTCTATATTGAGGACAATAACAAGACAATTTGTAGAGGAACGTAACATTTAATCTTTACAAAATTCGTTTGACCGCTTGCCTTAAAAATTTCCTAGTAATTTAGAGTTCGACCGCTTGTCTACAAAATTGTTCCCTAAATTCGTTAGTAAAACTCATTTACATTTCAAACTCAATGACTTGAATAACCATTTTAAAATATTAATGTACTTGCCTTGTGATATATTTTAGTAAAAAAGGTAGAAATATTAACATGATTATTTTAGTCAAAAAAAAAATTAACATAATTATTGAAATTTTTTATATTAAATTACTTACCATAAAAGCCATAAAAATGAGATTTAATGATAAGGTCTCAATCCAAAAAATATTTAATGTAGTAACGTTTCAATAAAAAGAACGCGTGTTAAGCCACGTCACAATATTAGTGAGAATATACACAAAATTTGGCTATAAAACTTCACCTTCACACCCCATTTCAATATGTCATTTCTCACTCTAAATTCACAAACACATCCACCTTTTTATTCTCCCTTCTCTCTTTTTGTGCTTCAGCCATGTCGAGCGAAAAGAAAACTCGAGGTCGTCAAAAGATCGAAATCAAAAGAATCACTAATGAGAACAACCTGCAAGTAACTTTCTCAAAGCGTTGTAGCGGACTCTTCAAGAAAGCTAGTGAACTTTCTACTCTTTGTGGTGCTAATGTTTGTTTGATTTTATTTTCACCAAGTGGTAAGGTGTTTTCGTTTGGGCACCCCAATGTTGAGACGGTCATAGATCATTATCTCTCACGGGTGCCACCTCAAATCGATTGCACCATACAATTTATTGAGGCTCATCATAGCGCCAATGTCCGCAACCTTAATGCTTCGCTGACTCAGATTAAAATTGATCTAGACAATAATAAGAAGTGTGGTGATGAGCTGAGTCATGTGCGTGAGATGAATGAAGCTCAATATGGGAGGGTTTGTCCTATTGATGAAATGGACATGCCTAATCTTGAATCATTCAAGAAGTCTTTTGAACAATTCAAGATACTTGTTGATCAACATGCTAATAGGTCAGATCCTCCTAACCAAACCCTACCTTATTTTGCTGGAAATGGTTCAACAACTAACATTCCTTTTCATCAACAACAAAATCCTGAACAAACTAAAATATTTCAAGAACAACCTTTTCAAAACCCTATGAGGTCTTATATGCACCTTTGATGCCCTAACATTTAATTTTAATTTTTTATGTTTCATGTTGTTTTTTATTATTTTCAATTAAAGCACAAAAGTTTAACTAGTTTCACTATGTGATCTAGTTAAGACTGAATTTTTAGGTTATTCTTGTTTTTGTTGTCTTTGTTATGTTTTAGTTTTGAATTATGTACTATTTGAATAAAGGGAATCTCAGTTGTTTTTAGATTTAATTGAATATTTGATCTTTTTAATTTATTAATTGGGATCATTTTAGTCCCCTATGACTAATTAAAGTTACATTTTGGTCCTTTAATCTATTTATAGGTTTTATTTTACTCCCATCACTAATGAATGTTACATTGTGTGGTCCTTTAAATTATATATTGGTTTCTTTTTGATCCCATAACTAGTTAACTTTATAGTTTAGTCTCTTACTATACTGAAGTGAAAGTTGATTAATGATTTAATATACGATGTTTATTGAGATTTTACTTATAATATGATGAAAATGATGAACTTTCTTGAGTTTAGTGATGAATGAGTGAAGAATGCGATGAACTTTTTTGAGTTTAGTGATGAAGGTTAACCTTTATTCTCCGAATTTAAAGAAAAAGAATTATTTGCACAGACGGAAGTATAGTAATTCGATCAAAATGTAACGTTAATTAGCTATGAGATTAAAATGAAACTAATAAATAAGGGCTTAGTTACACATTTGATCCCATTCATTTATTTAAGATTTTAAGTTGATCCATTATGTTTTAAACGTTTTATATTGGTCCCTTACGTTTATAATGTTTGCATAAGTTGATCATTTCCGTCAATTTTGTCATTAACACAGTTTCAATTGGACACGTGTTCATGGGCGGATCCACCTTCCGGTCACCTTGACATGTCACAAACTTTTTGGTATTTTAGGGTTAGTTTAGGGTAAAATTGTAATATTTAGGGATTAATTTAGTCAAAATTAATATCTTTTTGATCAAAATTGATTTTTTTCATTGTAAAACAGTTTTTTTTTATATTTAGTTTAAGGGTTAATTTAAGGTAAAACTGAGATTTTTAAAGATTAATTTAGGGTAAAATAGATATTTTTTTGTTTGAAACTGAGATTTTTATTTAAACTTAGGGTTAAATATGTTTTTGGTCTCTATAAAATTGTGACCCTTTAAGTTTAGTCCCTATTTAATAATACATTCTTTCCTATTTATAAGAAACAATAGATTTATTCAAAAAAAAAACAATAGATTTTTTAGATTCATTGAAAAACTAATGTATCTGACCATTAAATAGACCAGATACATTAACTTTTTAAATGAATCAAAAAAATGCATTGTCTCTTATAATAAGGAAATTGAGGTAGTATTTATTTAGTCCCTAGAAAATTATTATGCACTCATTTTTTGTCCCTACTAGTAATTCAACATGTTTTTTTGAATGATTTTTTCACATGTATATTAAGAATGTCAGAATAAGTTCTTCCGAAAAAAACGAGCTCAAAATTTGATTTCTAGGTCATGATTTTTGTTATTTTTCTCTTGAAATTTTGCAATTTAAAAATTCCTATATAATTCATATCATGTTAAAATATTCTAAATTTTGGTAAATAAATTTTATATGATGTTCTAAACATGCTTATAAAAAACCATTAAAACTTTTAAGAGTTTAATGATAATTAAACAAATATAGTTTTAGTGGGACCAAAACTATGTGCAATAAATAAATAAATAAATTATAAGGACTTAAAATTTAATAAAAATTAAATAAGTACTAAACTTAGAAGATCTACATTTTATAAGGACCAAATTACTCCCACCCCCCCATTAAATTACTCCCCACCCCCCCACTAAATTACGCCCCACCCCCCATTGAAGTACATATTATAAGAATCTATCTTCGATGTTTATATATCTTTATTTTGATTTAATATTGTATACTAAAATATGTACTTTAATTATGGTTAATTTATGAAAATTAAGATAAAAATTATTTTTTTTGATAGATTAAGATAAAAATTATTAAGTGGAGCAAAAATGGTTTTGACATACTAATAATAATTTAACAATAATAATCTCATTGTTCTTTTACTTTTTTTAGAAACTACAACATCTTATTTTAATAGAGGCGAATGTACTTCAAATAAATTAAAAAAAAAGGGGGGGGGGTGGGGGGTTTGGGGGGCACGCGGAGAAAGTTTGGGGGGCGCGCGAAGCAAGTTTGGGGTGGGGGGCTTGGGGGTGCACAGAACAATGTGGGGGCGCGCGTGAGCAATTCGGGGGGTGGGGGGCGCGCATGAATAATTTTGAGGGGGGGGGGGGGGCGCGAGTAAATTTAGTGGGTGGAGATTTGCTAACTTCCTCCCACATTATTTTAGGTGGGAGGATGTTAGCAGCCCCCTATATATATATATATTTAACCCTTAAACTTAAAATTTTACCCGAGTTTTAAAACATTTATGGCTCCACCACTAGAGGCGAACCTAGGTTAGAGGATATGAGGGCCAAGACCCTCACTTAGTTTCAAAATTATTTTTTTACTATTAAATACACTAAAAAGAATTAAGATATTATAAAAAGAAAAGCATATGATTTTACAATATTTTGATTTTAAATCGTTTTAATTAGTTAATCTAGTACTAAAATATACGTTATAAGTCAAATTTGTTAGAGTTGTATATTGTAGTAAAAATACATCCTATATTGAGAGACTAAAATAGCTATTTATAAAAAATATAGTATTATAATACATGTGACAATAATTAAAAAAGATATATAGGCCATCACTTCTTCAAAAAAAAAAAAATAGGCCCTCACTATTCAAAATTTCTGGGTTCGTCCCTGTCTACCACTACACGTGTCCAAATGTTCAAGTGTCTATGTGTTTGGCCACATATGTAACCTGTCTGTCATATGTGACAAAATTGATGGAAATGACCAAATTGAAACCTAAATTAAATGTAAGAGATCACTATAAAATGTTTAGAACAAACTTGAAACTTAAAATAAACATATGGAAAATGCATAATTAAGTCATAAAGAAGTTAAAAGATTAAAATGTAACATTAATTAGTTATGAGACCCTAAAATAAAATCAATTAATAAGTTAAATGACCAAATATCCGATTAACATTATTTATATCATATCCTTCCAAAATTTTAATCTTTTGATGCCAATGAATCCATTTCATTCCTTCATTGTTTTTAAATTAGTTAGTTGGGATTTTTTTTTCAAAATCACGATCCAGTTACTATATATCTTTTCTTTTTGACAAGTAGTTACTATATATCTTAATAATAATATCTCACATAGATTTATTAATATATAATATATAGTGCAAAATAATTTGATTAAATTGACACATTTCAAAAAATATTACAATAAATTTTATTTTAAAAAATTGTCTATTTTGTTTTATATTTGTATTTATCACAAAATATTATGTACATGATGATTGATGAAGAATTTTGTGCATCATGTGTGTTAATCACTTTTTAATTGAATTCTTTACAGCAATGTTTGTATTAAGCCTAAGGCTGTGATATGCAATGCTTGAGAATTGAGATGTTAGTTATTAGCACTTGCCTTTGGATGATATAAGCCTAAGGCGGTGATATGCTATTGTTTGAGTCTCTTGATAAAATATGATATATACCTGTCATAAGTTTTGTTTGAATTGATAAAATATGATGAAATGAAATGGAAAATGATGGAATCAATTATTATCTCCGTTCTTTTTTATTTGTCGTTTAAAAAAAAACTAAAATATGAGTGTATTTTTGTACCTTATTTTCCTATTATGTCTTTTTTTAATATATATCATATTTTTCATCCGACGCCAAATTCTTGACTCATACTTATCCTCCAGAAGACCTTCGTGATTTCTTTAAGAATGACGCAATGGGAACCTTCTTCCCCCGTGAATAATTTTTTTTTCTTTCTTTTTTTAGCTTCCTTACCTAAAAAAATTATATTGTTTCAACAAAAAAAATACAAAATTTTGTCAATAAAATAAAATAGGAAGGGGTATAATAGGGTAAAATATAACCTAAATTGTTAAAACAACAAATAAAAAGGAACAAATATTTTTTTCTAAAACGACAAGTAAAAAGAAACAAAGAGAGTATTGTTTAATTTGTTGTTTGGATTTTGAAAATAACATTAATGGAATAGAATAAAATAGGATGAAATAGATTTCATAACATATTATCACTTTCTTTCATCATTTTTGGTTCCCTAATCTAATTTGAGAGATATGAAATGAATCATAAAATATCCAAATAATACAAAAGAAGATTTATTATATTCCACTCCGTTCTATATATTCCACTTCACTTTATTACACTCCGCTCTATTCCAATATATTACACAAATTCAAGTTGAGACCAAGATGTCCTAAGAGTCAAATGACTCAAATAAGAGCTTTGTGTTTCAAAACTTTTAGGTAGAACACATTTTAATTTCTTTTAGTTTAAATATATATATATATATATATATATATATATATATATATATATATATATATATATATATAATATGACAAAATATTAATAAATATTTATTTAGCATATTTAGTAAAAAAATAAACTGTTTAGCATATTTGATGAAGATCAATACCTCATTTTTAAAAAACTAAAAACTTAACTTAAATTTTTGTTATGAAATTAATCTAAACAAAAGAAAAAATTGAAGTATAGAGATGAAGGAGAAATAATACATAAAGAATAGAGATTGTATTACTCTTCACAAGTGTATCTTTACAATATATACATGAGTCTTATTTATAGGATAGAAATAGGGAAGTGAAAAAACAATGGTAATTAAGATTCACTTACTAGTGGGAGAAAGTAGAAGATCATATACTAATAACACATCCACCCACTAAGTCATATGGATGGACATCCACTAATAAGACATTAACATAATTATTCATAACAATTTTATAATAAAAATTTTAATTTATTTTTCTAGTCATAATATTATCTTTATTAATACTACTCATTAAAAAAATTATTTTAAATCTTTAAATTTGTTGGGCCATCTCTGGTTGAGACCAAAGGATGCATGTGATAAACACATTGCACAACTGATGATACCATTTTAGTCAAGTATTACCTCCGTTTCTAAATATAACATCTCGTTTGGCCATTGTACGTTGTTAATGTACAATTTTGATCATTAATATCTTTAATTATTTAACAATAAAAATTATAAAATTTGATATTTTGAAAATACTCATCAAAACAAGTCAAACAAGATCATATATATATATATATATATATATATATATATATATATTAATATTTACATCTATATATTATTAAAAAAATATAGTTAAAATATGATAGATGAATAGTACAATTTGGTCAAATAAAATTTTATATTTAGAGACAGAGATAATATATGATTAGACACCTATTATCAAACTATGTGAGTTGAAGTACTATGTGAGCTTGAATTAACATACGCACTTCTGCACACTTTAAATTGTTCTCTGATAGGTCATGGCAAGGTCAACTTGATTTCAACATTTTGTTACAATATTTTTTTACGTAAAAGAAAATGATAAAATTTTTGAAAAATCAAAAACATAAAGTTGAAGGAACAAAATTCAACCGAACTTTAATTATAAACGTCTAATTTAACAATTTCGTTATTTTCTATTAAAATAACTAAGACTTTTAAATATTTTGTTTACTAATTTAATCTTCACCTTAAAGTATAGGTAGTGTATGATTTTTTTTTGACACAAAGTAGTGTGTGATATTGAAAAGACCATAAACTATCATTAATATCATCATTTTAATCTTTATTAAATAACCGATACCGTACAACCTTAATATAAATAGAGAAATGCTATCTGGTGCCCACAAAATATTGTTTAAGAAGCATTTTGTTTTTGACAAACTGTTTAAGAAGCATTAAACAGTGATGGTTTACTAAACTTTAATTAATCCTTTAGTGATTGACTTAGTGTGATTGTGTTTGAGAGATGATTGAATCCACTAAATATCAGAACTCATCTCGAATTATGAAATACTAGGACATCTTTCCTATAGAAACTAGATGGCAAGCAAAAAAATAAAATAAACTAGTGATGGTCCCATCTATTTTATTGTGAATTGTATTATTTCTTAGAACCATTCATATCGATTTGCTAAAAGATATTCTTCCAAAATGGACCAACCACCGTCTCAAAACAAATGACCACAATAACTACTTCAAACCTCACCATCGGAGTTATTTAGTTTTGTTCTGGTTCAAAGCATATATCATCATATGCAATCACATACTTGAAATATTAAACCACAACCATTGCCATTTTTAAATGACAATTAAGTTGTAAAGAAATAGAAATGAAAAAAAAAATTATATTAGCTGCTAATTAAAGAGCATTGCACTTTCTAGCACACAGTCAAACAAAGCTCATCATAACCCAAATCCTCATAGCCACTACACACCCATAACCAAAAAAAGTATGGCAATCCAAGCATAAATTCCTCAATATTCCCTTCTCATAATTGAAAGATTATATTCCCACAAAAGGGAATTTAACCAAAAAAAGTATGGCAATCCAAGCATAAATTCCTCAATATTTCCTTGCTCTTAATTGAAGAATGGAGACCAAGAAATATGATCTATGCTAAAGTGACCGACCTAAATGTTGAAGGAAACTTAATTGGAAAAAATAAATGTTGAAGAAAAGGTAATAAGAAAAGATTCACAATATTGTTGCTTTTAGAATAGGGGTTGCCCTTTCAGAAAGGAATAACTATCAATTCCTCTAAAGGATAGTGAATAGCAAGTCAAATTAAAAATATTGGTGATTGATGAGGGCAAGCATCATATGTTTCCACTAGGCCACTTTTCTAGCTATAAAATGGCGGCATTAATGTGTAACATATAGCAATATAGAGCATGTGTTAAATTTTAATAGTTTATGGTCAAAGAGTCTTTCATGGAGAGGTTGAAAGTGAGATGAAGCCAAGGATGACTTGCCGGCATATATGCTAAGTGTATGTTTGAATGGATTATGCGTTTGACAAAATTACAACAACATCGTGATTTTGTTGAAACAACAAAGTGTAACTTTTTTAAAATCACAGTCGTGATTCTTACAACCTCTCCGTAATCTCTCCGTCAATATAAACATACATTTAATTTTCTTTCTCGGCAGGTCATCCTTCGGCTATATTTGGCTTTCTTCCTCTCATGTAAGACTCTTAAGACCTTCTCATATATAGGCTTATCGATAAATACTAATACTTTTGCATAAGTTCTTGGAGAACTATGGTTTCAATCAAGTAAACAAGATGTGCAAACAAAAATTGGTTCACACAAAATGTGTAAATTTGATTTATATATATAGGTCAATATTTCACTAGTTAAACCGGACTTGCTAAGGTAGGTAGTACATTTAAAATTCTACCAATTATTTATTTATATATATATAAAATTTTATTTGTTTATAACCATTTATAATTGTTAGGATTTATGATCATATTTAACCTATCTCTATTCATTTGATAATTCTTTAACTTTTATTTACATGTTAGTTATTTGTTTTGTTTTTTATTTTTTGTCAAGCAGCCACGCATACACGTTTTAAATTGTTAACGTATGTTTAGAACATCATATAAAATTTATTTACCAAAATGTAGAATTCTTTAACATGGTATGAATTATATATGAGTTTTTTAATTAATTGCAAAATTTCAAGAGAAAAATAACGAAAATCATGACCTAGAAATCAAATTTTGAGCTCATTTTTTTCAGAAGAACTTATTACGACGTTCTTAACATACATGTGAAAAAATCATTCAAAAAAACATGTTGAATTACTAGTAGGGACCAAAAATGAGTGCATAATAATTTTCTAGGGACTAATTTTCGAATAAATACTACCTTCATTCCTTATTATAAGAGACGATTCATTTTTTAGATTCATTAAAAAAAACTAATGTAGCTGGTCTATTTAATGGTCAGATACATTAGTTTTTCAATGAATCTAAAAAGTCTATTGTTTCTTATAAATAAGAAAGGATGTAGTATTAAATAGGGTCCAAACTTAAAGGGTCACAATTTTGTAGGGACCAAAAGCATATTTAACCCTAAGTTTAAATAAAAATCTCAGTTTCAAACAAAAAAAAAATCAATTTTACCCTAAATTAATCTTTAAAAGTCTCAGTTTTACCTTAAATTAACCCTTAAACTAAATATAAACAAAAAACTATTTTACAATGAAAAAAAATCAATTTTGATCATAAAGATATTAATTTTGACTAAATTAATCCCTAAATATTACAATTTTACCCAAAACTAACCCTAAAATACCAAAAAGTTTGTAACATGCCGGGGTGACCGGAAGGTGGATCCGCCCATGGACACGTGCCCAATTGAAACGATGTTAATGACAAATTGATGGAAATGACCAACTTATGCAAACAGTATAAACGTAAGAGACCAATATGAAACGTTTAAAATGTAAGGGATCAATTTAAAACCTAAAATAAATGAATGAGATCAAATGTGTATTTAAGCCCTTATTTATTAGTTTCATTTTAATTTTATAACTAATTAGCGTTACATTTTGATCGCTTTACTATACTTCCGTCTGTGCAAATAATTCTTTTTCTTTAAATTCGGAGAATAAAGGTTAACCTTCATCACTAAACTCAAAAAGTTCATCGCATTCTTCACTCATTCATCACTAAACTCAAGAAAGTTCATCATTTTCATCATACCATAAGTAAAATCTCAATAAACATCTTATATTAAATCATTAATCAACTTTCACTTCAGTATAGTAAGATACTAAAATATAAAGTTAATTAGTTATGGGATAAAAAAGAAACCAATAAATAATTTAAAGGACCACAATGTAGATCACATAGTGAAACTAGATCACATAGTGAAACTAGTTAAACCTGTGTGCTTTAATTGAAAATAATAAAAAACAACATGAAACATAAAAAATTAAAATTAAATGTTAGGGCCGCCAAGGTGCATATAGGACCTCATAGGGTTTTGAAAAGACTGTTCTTGAAATGTTTGAGTTTGATCAGGATTTTGTTGTTGATGAAAAGGAATGCTAGATGTTAAACCATTTCCAGCAAAATAAGGTAGGGTTTGGTTAGGAGGATCTGACCTATTAGCATGTTGATCAACAAGTATCTTGAATTGTTCAAAAGACTTCTTGAATGATTCAAGATTAGGCATGTCCATTTCATCAATAGGACAAACCCTCCCATATTGAGCTTCATTCATCTCACGCACATGACTCAGCTCATCACCACACTTCTTATTATTGTCTAGATCAATTTTAATCTGAGTCAGCGAAGCATTAAGGTTGCGCACATTGGCGCTATGATGAGCCTCAATAAATTGTATGGTGCAATCGATTTGAGGTGGCACCTGTGAGAGATAACGATCTATGACCGTCTCAACATTGGGGTGACCAAACGAACACATTACCACTTGGTGAAAATAAAATCAAACAAACATTAGCACCACAAAGAGTAGAAAGTTCACTAGCTTTCTTGAAGAGTCCGCTACGACGCTTTGAGAAAGTTATTTGCAAGTTGTTCTCATTAGTGATTTTTTTCATTTCGATCTTTTGACGACCTCGAGTTTTCTTTTCGCTCGACATGGCTGAAGCACAAAAAGAGAGAAGGGAGAATAAAAGGGTGGATGTGTTTGTGAATTTAGAGTGAGAAATGACATATTGAAATGAGGTGTGAAGGTGAAGTTTTATAGCCAAATTTTGTGTATATTATCACTAATATTGTGACGTGGCTTAACACGCGGTTCTTTTTATTAAAACGTTACTACATTAAATATTTTTTGGATCGAGACCTTATCATTAAATCTCATTTTGATGACTTTTATGGTAAGTAATTTAATGTAAAAAATTTCAATAATTATGTTAATTTTTATTTGACTAAAATAATTATGTTACTATTTCCACCTTTTTTACTAAAATATATCACAAGGCAAGTACATTAGTATTTTAAAATGGTTAATCAAGTCATTTAGTTTGAATGGTAAATGAGTTTTACTGACGAATTTAGGGAACAATTTTGAAGACAAGCGGCCGAACTCTAAATTACTAAGAATTTTTTAAGGCAAGCGGTCAAACAATTTTGTAAAGATTAAATGTTACGTTCCTCTACAAATTGTCTTGTTATTGTCCTCAATATAGAAATGGTTAAATATGTTTTTGATCCTTATAAATTATAAAATTTTGTTTTTAGTGCCTACAAAAAAAATGGCATGTTTTAGTCCTTATAAAATATTTATCCATGCAATTTTTCATAATTTTAAAAATTGTTTAATAATCATTAAAATTTTAATTTTTTGTTTCATACATGTTTAGAATACTATAAAAAGTTTCTTAACAAAAATTTAAATTTTTTTAAAATGAAAATAATTAAGGATCATACATGTTTGGAATCTTGATTTTGAAATCAAATTATTAAGTTCTCAACATGTCTACAAAAAAATCATTCAAAAGTACACATTGGTTTAACAGTAAAGATCAAAACTACATGTATAATAATTTTATAGGGACCAAAAAATGGCAAAAAAGTTTAGAGGGACTAAAAGTAAAAAGTTTAAATGTTTATAAGAACCAAAAACATATTTAACCCATATAAAAATTACTAGGAAGTGCGACCTATGGATTTGTTTTTTTTGTACATGGTTGTTGTATTCATCATAATCTTTGTTATATTTTTCATTATTTGTCATCAAAATTAACATACGATATAAAACTTTAGTGAAAAAACAAAAAGATACGATATAAAACTGATATAATAAGTATTAGTTATCTGCATAAAAAAAGTTAATTATAAAATTAAAAGCTGAGTCAATATCTTGTAGTATTGTGTAAAATTGTAAAATGGAAATTAGTCACTTGGTGGAATATATGAATAGACATACCAACAAAATTGGCACCTCTAGACACATCTGTCTTCTACCTATATATAGCTCATAATAATATATTAATAAATAATAAAAAAATATATATACCAAAGTAGGAGGACTAGACCAAACTCCAAGAAAAAAAACATAGTTAAATAAAGCGACATATTGTATCAGGTTGATGTCTGGAACAAAAGTTTTTCAAAGTAACACGTGATCCGGGATTACCAAATTGTCGAACGTTCCAATAAACAATCTTCAAAAGGTATTTGGATGAAACACACCTTTATAACGAGTGTTATACGATTGACACGCACTATGGGCAACTTTCAAATGTTTTTTACGTTGCTTCTTCGAAACAACCAGCGTGTATGCGTAACCTTCTTGTTCCGCAGCCCATGCACTTTGTACCAGCTCAATCTCTTCTTGCGACTTCATCAAAAGCATCATTATTAACTACCACCAAATTTTGAGTTTCAAGAACAAATTGAGAATTAGGTAGTTGTTTGTCGGGAACCAATGGATTAGCTTCGTGCTCCACAACTTGCAAAATTGTATCATCGTGTAATAAATCACCTTGTGCCGGCACAACAACAACTTCACTAGTCATCCTTGCAACATCATCAAATTCTTCATTATTAGCAACCACAAGATTTTTAGTTTCATGGACATGAGATGCATCTATAGGGGTTTCAATAATATGAACAGTGTCAGGCGCATCCACGGAATCGAAGCCAACATTTTTATTATGTTCAAGTGTTAATAATTGCAAAATAGTATCCTCTTGCCGCAATCCTACTTGCTCTATTACATCAGTAACATTATGAAGGGCCAAATTAATTAAAAGCTCTAGCAACCTTTGTAACTAGCGGAACTGTCGTGGCCACCGGTGCGGGTTTCGTAACCACAAGACCTGTTGTGTCAGAATCCGTCGCACCAATAGCATGTTGCGGAACTGCATCTATACCCGCCGTCTGAACAGGAATATCACTCCTAGCACGTGATGATTCAGGAAATTCAGTGGTACTCTTAGCAACATACTTTTGGACAGTTCGCCGGGGAGCATTCTCCAATGGTCTCTTACCATTATCATGCTTCTCTAACTGCGTATGTAATCAATGACACGAGGCAATTGAATGACCAATGACTTGACAGTGCATGCAACAAGAGGGCAAGCATTCATACAACACTACAACAAAAACGTACTTTAGGGAAGGCCCAAAGCCGTCTAAAAATGCAAAAAACCGTCCCAAAGTAAGGATTTTGACCCTAAACCCTAAAACCCTAACCCTATTTGGATGAAACACACCCTTATAGCGAGTGTTATACGATTGACCCGCATTATGGGCAACTTTCAAAGGTTTTTTACGTTGCTTCTTCGAAACAACCGGCGTGTATGCGTGACCTTCTTGTTCCGCAGCCCATGCACTTTGTACCAGCTCAATCTCTTCTTGCGACTTCATCAAAAGCATCATTATTAACTACCACCAAATTTTGAGTTTCAAGAACAAATTGAGAATTAGGTAGTTGTTTGTCGGGAACCAATGGATTAGCTTCGTGCTCCACAACTTGCAAAATTGTATCATCGTGTAATAAATCACCTTGTGCCGGCGCAACAAAAGCTTCACTAGTCATCCTTGCAACATCATCAAATTCTTCATTATTAGCAACCACAAGATTTTGAGTTTCATGGACATGAGATGCATCTATAGGGGTTTCAATAATATGAACAGTGTCAGGCGCATCCACAGAATCGAAGCCAACATTTTTATTATGTTCAAGTGTTAATAATTGAAAAATAGTATCCTCTTGCCGCAATTCTACTTGCTCTATTACATCAGTAACATTATGAAGGGCCAAATTAATTAAAAGCTCTAGCAACCTTTGTAATTGGCGGAACTTTCGTGGCCACCGGTGCGGGTTTCGTAACCACAAGACCTGTTGTATCAGAATCCGTCGCACCAATAGCATGTTGCGGAACTGCATCTATACCCGCCGTCTGAACAGGAATATCACTCCTGGCGTGTGATGATTCAGGAAATTCAGTGGTACTCTTAGCAACATACTTTTGGACAGTTCGCCGGGGAGCATTCTCCAATGGTCTCTTACCATTATCATGCTTCTCTAACTGCGTATGTAATCAATGACACGAGGCAATTGAATGACCAATGACTTGACAGTGCATGCAACAAGAGGGCAAGCATTCATACAACACTACAACAAAAACGTACTTTAGGGAAGGCCCAAAGCCGTCTAAAAATGCAAAAAACCGTCCCAAAGTAAGGATTTTGAGACGGCCACGGGACGACCACATGTTGTTGAGAAATAGGTCACCACAAAATATTGAGACGGTTTAAGCCATCTGCAAATTCTGGATAAAAAATGGACAAATTTTGAGACGGTCTAAGCCGTCTTAACGTACTGATCAAACTGTCAAATTTTGAGATGGTGTAAGCCATCTCAAAATTACTTTTATATTTTAAAAAAAAAATTAAAAATTATAAAAAATTATTCCCAATTTGCCAACTCCGATCCAAACCCAGTTTCTGCATCAAAATTCCGACTTTGAATGTAGATTTCGGCCTCATTTCGGATCCAAATCGTATAAATTTGGTGTCTAACTTGAAGAAATTTCATCTAGATTCCAGAAATATAAAAATCATTCAAAAATAGGTTATGGTTTGAAAGATATGAGTCCATTACTATAGATATGTAACACGAATTTCACTAAAAAAAACAGCAATTAACTCACCTTAGAACTTAATAATAACCGAACAAATTTCTTCTTGAACTTTAAACCCCAAGAGTTTCAACCTTCCATGAGCTTGATTTATGAGTTTAAAAACAGATCTCAAAGTTAAGGGTGAGGGTTAGATTTCGGCTATGGAAAAGAGAAAAGGGGAAAAAATGAACTTGTCAAGGTGAAACCATGATTTCGGCTAGGGAAAGAGAAAAGGGTGAGAATTTTAGAATGCACTACAACTTGGAGACGGTCCCAATGAGTGGGCCCCAATTCACTCATAATTTTGAGACGGTTTTGCCCGTCTGCAAATTGAAACGATATGGTCATTAATTTTGAGACGGTGTTGTCCGTCTGTTTATGCATTAAAATTTATTTTTATACTATAAATTTTTTTGGGATGATATATGTTAATTTTGAGACGGCTTTGCCTGTTTCAAATTTTGAGACGGCTAAAATCTTCCCAATTTCATTTTAAATTCTGTTGCTAAATTCAAGTTTTCTTGTAGTGCAACACTGCCAACTTGAAATTGTAACCCTTGCGCTCAACCACTATATCGTCAAACAATTTTTTGGATAAATCAACGTCAACAAAAATACACGCATAATGCCCGAACGTTCGATTGCTTATGGCTTCATCAATCAATAGTGGTGTACCGATTGCACTAGCAATCTCAAATAATGTACGACACCGCCAATATTCTTGCGGGAGTTCCAGGAGGCGTATCCAGACTTGTGCATGGGTTTGTCGTTGAGTGTAAAGATTGAAATCATTTGTCCATTTTGACAAGCGTAACAACCCGGATTGGAGGTTTATGGTTCCCATCGACCATGCTAGATGCATGTCCTCATAAGAGACTGTAATACCCTAATTTTTAACTTTTTGAATAAATATTTTATTTTTAAAAGTGTTTCTTATTTTTTAAGAAACGCCCAAAAATAGTTAAAAAATAGTGTTTTCACGCCATTCGCTAATTTTTGCTCAAAATCATAAAAAATATATTCCGTTTCATTTTTATTTGCTTATATTTATTCATCGCATTTTCATTATTGAAAACATCTTTTTTTCATGAACCAATTATTTTATGTCACCTCATCATCTCTCACTCATAATCATTTTCCATTTTATTTTTATCACATTTTATTACTAATTGTCCTCTTAATCACAAAACTACACATTATCACCAAAATGACATTTAACCGAATCAACTACTATATATACATTAAAATAATCAGATGAATTTAGAGCACAATTCCCTAAAAAACGCTCCTCCCTTGCTCAGCCACGCACCACCCACAACCACCGCCGGAATTCAATTTTCCGGCGAACCAAAAACTCGCCAAAACTCGAAATCAAACACTCATTCTTTACTAATTCGACCCTTCTGAGTCCAAATCCATCGTTAGTTTTGTCAAAAAACGCTTAGAACACTGTCAAATTAGAGACTGAAAATACGCCGAGAAAGGAAGCTTCGATCCGGCCGATTCGAGCATCGAGAACGATAGATAACAGTTTTTATGTGCTCCTGAGACCATAAAAAACGTTTCCCTTCTTTTAGTTTCGTTCGAATCTACCGGAATCACATTTTCACTTTTTTGGTTCCGGACTTTGATCGAGTTTTTCTCGTGTTTGAAAGCATCGATTGAGAAATCTAATGGCATATTCGTGATCTACGCGGAAAGTACTATAAAATTGACTATTCACTCGTAAGTTTCGGTGACCATTTGAGGTTTTGCTTTTTTTTGAAGATGAGCTTCAACAACAACAACAATGGTGACGGGAATGCAAGGTTGAAGAAACCTTTCCCACTCGCCACGTGTCCATCCGTGATAGGGCGGTTAGTTTTTTTAATTTTTTATTTTCTTCTGAACCGGATCCGGTTCACTCTTGGATTAAACCGGACCGGACCGGTTCGGTTCATGTTGGTTTTGGATCTTGTTTTATTTTTTTGTCCAGTTTTTTTGTTTATTTTAATTCTGCATATACCCCTTATTTTACTGAACGCACCCCCACTGTATGTAATTAATTTTTAGGACTTTTAATTGAAAAGGTGGCTTATTGAAAAATAAGCACTTATTTCAAAAGTGCTTATTCTCATAAGCACTTTTGAGACAAGTGCTTATTTATTCATTTTTGCTTTTTTTACTATTATATGTGAAACTTTTTTTTTTTTAAAAAAAGCTTTTGAAACTTAAAATATAAGTGATTATGGGTTAAATTTACTTTAATCGCATAATCACTTATCCAAAAATATATTGTATTTGTTCATTTTACTTTTTGTTGACTTTATTGCATGTTCGATAATTTATTTTCCGTTCGTTAATTTGTAGCTTGCTTATTTGATTGTCATGTATTATTGTGTGCATTTTATTTAAGTTTGTCACCATATATTATCTCACTCATTTGCATTTATATATGCACACTTCTCATACTTCATTTTATTATGCCTCTGAGAACAATCTGAATATTGAACTGTAAGCTGTTTGAATTTGGTTTTTGAACTTTGTTGCTTTTCTCAAGTAAATTAAAACGTTGATTTTTCAATTAAAGTGGAAAAGAGGGAGTGTGACGTACGTCCCGCTCGGCTCGGATAGTACAGTCTGTGACGTACGTCCCGGATGGTGGACTATCCCCGCTTTAATCGAAAAGTCATCAGTTGATTAATTAAAGTGAAAAAGAGGGAGTGTGACGTACGTCCCGCTCGACTCGAATAAGACAGTCTGTGACGTACAGCTCAGATGGTGGCTTATTCTCGCTTTAATTAATTAACTCTAATAACTGAATGAAAAAAAGGGAGTGTGACGTACGTCCCGCTCGGCTCAGATAGGACAGTCTGTGACGTACAGCTCAGATGGTGTCCTATTCTCATTCACCAAATAATCTAAAAAATGTTCTAAAAATTATTCAACTCACTTCAATCTCTTTTTTCTGCCTTCGCGCAATTAAATATTTTTCAACTCAAATATTTTTCACTGCTTTTCTTCAAAAGACGATGTTTTATCCATTCCCCTGATGCCGACAAACGCTTAAGCCTCAGTCGAGCATACAAGCAAACTGTCGTGTCAGTGGAATGCGACATAAACGTTGTTCATTAAAAACAACCAACAAACAAACTTTTTTTCAGGAAGAACTACGTGAGCTTTGACTTCCTCATTGTACTTGGGGGATACGTAGGAGCAAGATCGTAATCTCGTCAAGCCAAATAATAAAAAACTTTTTTTTCCCTTTTCTGTTTAATATACGGTAATCTTTTCTTGTATGCGGTTAATTTCTGTTTATGCAAACCAAATTCCTCAAATGGTCCCGTTGAGTACAACGGATATGAGGGGGTGTTAACGTCTTCCCCTCATGTAACCAACTCCCGAACCTGACTCTCAAAGGTTTTATCATTATTTTCCTTTCCCTTCACGGGATAAATAAAATATGGTGGCAGCTTCATTGCAATATTATTTTGTGCTTGCGCCGAGTGTTACAGAGACAAACTAAAACTCATAGAAACCTCGACCTAGGGAAACAATATGCCACGGCTGGTGGGTCTTCCAAAGCAAAGAGAGCCGTGCTTTGAGGTCCTTCGATGTCATAGGTTTATCGCCTTTGTTGAGAAACAGACGACCATGAAGGTGTTTTTTACAATCCTCTAAACCTTTTTCATATTTAGATTGAATGATTTTGATGTGCACATCATCTCTTTTGATCGCCGGAGATGATAAATGTCGAACTTGCACCGCGCACAAATTCTATAACACAGTAGAAAAGGTGCGGGGTTGATTGGGTATGGGAGGTAGAAGCGCCGGCGCCGGTTATACCACCACCAAGCACGGCCACCCACAAATGGCAGCGGACATGTGGCTAGGGCATACAAACCCTGGCAGAGCTTTCACAAATGGCAGTCGTCAAATTCCTACTATTTTAGATTAATAGGTGTTACAAACTCAGTTGTTTTCTGTGTAGTTATGGTTTGCGTTACTATTATAAAGATTATCTATGTCATATCTCTAGCCAATATGAGAACTGTAACTTTACATCCTTTCATAAATGCTTGCACATCTTCACATTAATATTTGCATCATTTATAAATTATTCTTACATTTTTTTTATTGACTAAAAGTAAAAATATTCATTCATTCAAATTCGTAAAGTACATATTCAATTTTGCTAAAAACTAAAAGGGATGAATCTGCGAACATGCTCACAATATCCGAGTTAATAGCATAATACGGTCTAATTACATAGCCTACAAATGATATGACTAACTTCAAATGCCTAAAATGGTCATGCTTCCGGATTTGAACGTTGTGTAGTTTCCTTTTTGTGAATGTTAGTTTCCTTGGTAATATTGTCAAAAATGTTGAAAATAACGATAAACAGAAGATGAATTATTTACTTTAGTATCTAACTTGTACCGTTGGATACCATACTGCAACTACAAAATTTAAAATATAAATTTTTTAAATATAAATTAATATAAAACTATGATATAGTATTAATTTTTTGCTTATAAACATCTTTGTTGTGAATTTTTAAACTAAAACCACACCAATAACCTTTTAGTGTGTGGGACAAATGAACAAAGCAACCAATAACAAAATGATCGAGCAAATAAATCAACCGAGCAATTAATCAACCAACAAAAGCTAAGCTACCATGAAAGCGATAAAGAACACATATCAGTTTGTTTAACCAATTCAGTAAAACCGACCTAATCTGGAGGAGAGAGAGCTCTCCGTTCCACTATCAATCTATGAACCTTGATTACAATGAGATCTACTCAAAAGAGTTACAAGAATTAGTATTTCCCTAATTCTACCCTTTTCCCAAATCTCTCTCTGTTACCAAGAGATTTCAATGATAGTATGAGATTACAAGAGAAAGAAATAACTTACCAACCTCTAAAAAATATACAAGAATAAACCATCTTGAGCTCTAACTTAAATGTTGGTGAAGGAACCTAACAAACCCTATTTCCCTTCTTCTTACTCTCCAACCCGACGGCTTCTTTCTTTCAATTTTCTCTCTCTGCTCTCCGTCTTTGAATTAGTGAAACACAACAATATATATGCACTAGTTGTGCCACGTGACCACTCAAGATATCCTATGCCTTACAAATGAAAACAACACGTGCCACTTAATGGATATAGTGTGCCACACATTTACATGTTTTCAAACCAGCTTTTGCATCATTCAATTATAAGACAATATTCAACAATCTTACTCAAAGATATACTCTCTCCATCCATAATTATAAACAATTTTTTTTAGATACATTCAATAATTAAAATATCTAATCTAATTATTGACTTAATATATTGGTTTTATTGAATGTATCTAAAAATTAAAAGTTATTTATAGTTATGATAGGAGCAAAGTAAATTAGATGCCAGGCCCAGCCAAAGTGTTCAACTATATATAGAAAGTTAGAAACACGTTTTTTCAGCAAAATCAACAATTGATTTTGACAAAGTGACACTTGCGTAATTATTTAGAGGTGCATATAGAGTTGGCACAGTGTGTATATGTCGTGTTGTGTCGCGCTGCTACTATTCACAAAAGGGGACCGAAATAAATGAGATACCACGTGATTAAAAAAATTAAACTTAAATGCATTTTCAGTCCTCTAATCTTTGGTCGAGTGATTAGGGTGTCAATCGCCAAACGTAATGACTATTCTTCTTGCCAGATTGAAGGCATCTCAAATGTTTGGATAGTTGACCTAGAGATTTAAAATTGCTCCGTACCAAAAGCGATGATCAAACTCTTGACCTTTGGTTAAGGGTGAATGAGCTCCAACCACTCAACCACCCTTTAAGTTGTCCCTCTATTTTAAAATACTTGAACTTTTAATTCCCTTCTTTAAAAGCTAAATTTTTAGTCCTCTTCTTTATTTTTATTTTTTAGAATTATAGTCCCACATTTCATTTTATTAAATTTTTTGCTTATCTTTCAAACTCATTAATGATATGACAATATCCACATAAACAAAATATAATCCATTGTCAATTGAAGGTGGAGAAGGAACGAATGAGATGGAAGAAATTTAGGGTTCTTGATTTGATACAATATAATTTTTTTCTTCTTTTCTTTTTTCATAAGAAATTTAATTTACTCTTAATTCTGTAAAAAATTATTTAATTTAATTAGTTTAATATTTTAATAATATTTTATTTATATAAAAAATATAGATTAATGACATAAATTATATTTTTCTATGTCGATTCTGCCACATCTTTAATGAGTATGACACGTCAGCAAATTTCTTTATTAAAACAAGGTGAGGACAATAATCCCCAAAAAATAAAGAAGGAGACTAAAAAGTTGGCTTTTATAGAAGAAGATTAAAAGTTCATGTTTTTTAAAATAGGGAGACTAAAAGTGCATCTAAACAAAAAAAAAATATGTTTTTTTTTTATTGAAGATGTATTTTTTTTTGGTACATAGACGAGATGACAAAACCAACAATAAATTCACACACACAAGTGGAATGACCGGGGTTAGAACCTAGGTTCGAGATGTCCAACCTAGAAATTTCGGCATTTTCTGCTAGTTGAACTAGGACTTTTGGACTTAAAGATTATGGAGTTTCTATCAATATGTGCAGTGACTAATTCTCGTTGAATCGGACAAAATATTAAATCATTGAATAATTTTGAAAGTAAATTATTTATTTTGGTGAAAAAAAGTGGATATTGTTTATTTAAATTTTCAAATATTTACTTCTCTTTTTATAAATATGACCAAATATAATTTCTTGAATCACATAAACATCTAAAAATATCTTCAAAACTATATCTAAAATTCCACAAACAAACATGCACCACACGATTAGAGATAATATGTGACCAACTTGGATTTTTATTTATATATAGTCTCCAACCTTTGCTACTCCATCCAATCCAAACCAATCATTCATCGTAGACATGTCTTATGCAGCAACAACAATATTTGCTTGTGTTCTCTTCACTTTCACTTTCACTTTCACATACCTTTTATATATTCACACTCTTCATATACATCCAAAACAAAAAACCATAAGCTATAAAAAGCCACCAGGACCACCAACACTACCGATAATCGGAAACCTCCACATATTAGGCTCACTTCCACATCGAAAACTTCATTCACTCTCCAAAAAATATGGTCCAATCATGTCTTTACAATTAGGTCAAGTACCAACTATTATCATTCATCTTCAAAAGTTGCAGAACTATTCCTTAAAACCCATGACATTGTTTTTGCAAGCCGACCAAAGATTCAAGCATCTGAGCTGATATCTTATGGCTCTAAAGGGATGGCTTTTTCGGAGTATGGTCCTTATTGGCGTAGTGTGAAGAAGTTTTGCACTTTGAAACTTCTTACTGCTTCAAAAGTTGAGATGTTTGGTCCTATTAGAAAACAAGAGTTGGATGTTTTGGTTAAATCTTTGGAGAAAGCTGCTTTGGTAGGTCAGATTGGGAATGTTAGTGAGATTGTGGAGAATCTTATTGAAGAGATTGTGTATAAGATGATGTTGGGTAGGAGTAAGCATGAACAATTTGACTTGAAGAAGTGGATTCAAGAAGGATTGTATTTGATGGGAGCTTTTAATCTCGCTGATTATGTTCCTTGGCTAGGTGTTTTTGATCTTCAGGTTACCTATATATATATATATATATATTGCATTCCCTTTTAGATTTTACTATTGTGATCCTACAATTTTAGTTCTAAAGATCCTCAATTATTATGATTGATATTAATTTATTAGTTTATTACTTTGATAGGGATTAACTCGAGCTAGCAAGAAAGCTAGTAAAGAAATTGACAAGATATTAGAGGTGATAATGACAGAGCATGAACAAGCTACTCATATAGACAAAACTAATCATGAAGATTTCGTAGACATACTTCTTTCAATTATGCACCAAACCATTAATGATCACGAGAGTGAACAAAACCTCGTCATTGATCGAACTAATGTCAAGGCTATTTTACTTGACATGATAGTGGCAGCAATTGATACATCTTCAACCGTGATTGAATGGGCTTTATCCGAACTTCTAAAGCATCCAAGAGTGATGAAAATCCTTCAAGATGAAATACAAAATGAAGTGGGGAATAAGAGAATGGTTGAAGAGAATGATTTGAAGAAATTTAATTAGTTAGATATGGTGATTGATGAAACGTTAAGACTTCATCCAGTTGCACCTTTACTGATCCCCCGTGTATCTAGAGAGATCCTAATGTTTGGTCAGAAAATGCTGAAGAATTTTACCCAAAGAGATTTACGAACAGGAAAATGAATTATCTAGGACAAGAGTTTGAATCTATACCATTTGGTTCTGGTCGTAGGCGTTGTCCTGGAATTCAGTTGGGTTTAGTTACTGTTAAGTTGGTCGTAGCTCAATTGGTGCATTGCTTCAATTGGAAACTTCCACATCATACTACTCCTTCTAATTTGAATATGGAGGAGAAATTTGGACTCACTGTACCTAGAGTTGAACATTTGCATGCAATATTGAGTTATCGTTTGGCCAATTCCAAGCATGAATAGTTCCAAGAACAATATTGTGTTTGTATTCAATATGTTTATCTATTTGGTGAAATATTCAACACATGTTTATGACTAGTAAAGAATAAAGTGCATGTTATCTTTTTGTAAAAAAAAATAAAGAAAGAATAAAATATATCGTTGGTATTACGGTGGCTATATATATTTCAAAGTTATGGTGATCTATCGTTTTTGCAAAATTTATAATATGTAGCGTTTAAAAAATTATAGTAGATCATAATGATTCAAACATTACCAATATAATACCAAACATATATAAAGAAGTTAAGTATAGAACATTTTCTTAAAATTTGTGTACTTATCTTTTAAAACATTAATTTATTTTGTTATTAAATGTAAAATTTCTATAATCAATTAACTTAACATGACCCTACCTTCTAATTTATATTTTGTATCATTTACAGGTAAATATATCAATATCAATTTAGTTTAGTCGTCTTGTTAATGTTTTTATAACGCAACAACAATTGCATCATACCATGTTGGATACATATAGGGGATCTTCTTCGAACTTTACCGCCTTCAGAAGAGCAAGTTTACAATATTTTTACAAAATTTGCATTCAAGAAGTTTTAGGAGGAGTTTGAGAGGGCAACTCTAATACAAGATTTGTGAGGAAAATTATGTAGAGTTTACTGTAAAATAATACAAGGCGCTATATTGAGAAAAGCATAAATTCGGTGGTGATGTGGTTGGTTCGGTTGCAGTTGTAAGTATTTTGAGATTTGGGGTATTCTTTGTCATCATGTATTGACAATATTCTTTTATAAAGATTGCTTTGAGATTCCATTGAGTTACTTGCCATTACGTTGGCATCGTGATGAATTTCGTAGACCGGTTGAAATAAATATAATGCTTAGTGCAAGAGGGCTGATTAGAATGTGGAGAATGCGGTAGAATTAATTAAAAATCCGCCAAAGTCAAATACAAAAAGTCATCTCAAAACAAAATGATCAAAAAGTGGAAAGAAATTGTCAAAGAGAGCAAGAAGTTATAGTGCTGTACTTTTTGAAAAACAAGTGGCCACAGTGTTCCAACTTGCCAGGACAAAAAAAGTTACATTCAACCAACAATCACCAAAAAAAAGGAAGAATGAAGATATATCAAAACAAAATTTGAATCTTGTTATTTTATCTAAATTAAAGTCTTAGTTACATTTTTGATGTTATATCATGAAACTATAACAAAAAAAAAGAACGAAATTTTTGTAATTTCTAAGTTAATGTTAAAGTATGTTTGTTAATATTGCCTTTGCTACTAGTTTTTTTTGTGGTGTGTTACAGCTACTGCTGCTGTATGGAGTTGCTTGTATAGTGTTATTATAATATAAGTATTATCATATTATATAAATTAAAAAATATAATTAATGTTGTATGAAAAAGAGAAATTACGAGTTAATTTACAAAATTATCTTTCATTAATTGTATGGAAAAAAAAATTGAAGAAATTAAAGAAGAGAGAATAATAAATAGTTAAGAGTTTAATAAGAAAAATAACATTAAATGTTTCATTGGTATTGTAAAGTGACTTATATTTTAGTACAACTTTTTTCTCTAAATGACTTATATTTTGGTAAGGAGAGAGTAGGAGAGAAAAATTTGTTGAGAAAAAATAAGAAAAAAAAACTGATTAAAAAAAAACAATGATATAGAAAAACCTACAAAATAAAGCATTAAATGCTTCTTATACAATCTTGCACCAGTTAAAAAACTAAGGTTTGTTTGGGAAAAATAGTTTATAGCTGATGGCTGATAGCTTATAGCGGATGACTGATGACTTATAACTTATGGATGATAGCTTATAGCTGATAAGTTAATTGAAGTGTTTGATAAAATTAACAGTTCAACTGACTGATAAACATGAAATGACATAAAAGGACATTCGTAATTATAAAATCTCTCATAAAAGAAATTATAATAAATCGATAGATAAATTAATATTTAAGATACTTTAAATTTAGTAATTTAAATTTATTAATTTGATATATCTTTTATATATTAAATATTGATTTTTTTGAATTTTTTTATTTGTATATTTCAGTTTTTATACTTTATATAAATAAATTATATATATAAATTTTTTTATAAATATATCAAAAGGAATGTCTTATTATATAAAATAAAACAAAAAGAAGATGTCTTGATCAGCAAAATAAAAAAATGACGTACGTGCCAAAAAAATAAAATAAATAAGTAGCACAATAGTCAACAAAAAAAAATCATGTTAGACGGAAAAAAAAATCAAGAGTCAAGTATAAGGTCCCATTTGGTCCGGCTTATTTTCTAATTTTCTATTCTTTTAAATTGAAATAGAGAAGTATAAAATTGAATTTAGCTATGTTTATCCTTAAAAGTATTAGAGAAATAAAGTAAACAAGTAAAAAATACAGAGAAGTAAAGTCAAACACAATTTTTTCCTTCTTTACTATTTTTAAAGAGAGGGGAAAAAAGTAGAAAATAAGCTAGGCCAAACAGGGTCTAAGTGTACAACATAAATGTTGTTTTAAATATAGTAATAAATTATAAGGGATAAAAATGGATTTTAAGTAAAATATTAAGGCTAAAAATGAAAGAAAAGATGATAAGGCTATAAGCTAAAACGCTATCTGAAAAAGCGTTTAAAAAATAAGTTAAAAGTCAGTAAAATAAGCTAAAAGCTAATGTTGAAAAAACTTACCAAACAAGTCTTTTTGACAGATGAACTTATAATCTATAAGTTATAAGCTCAAAATATGTGCTTACCAAACAGTGGGAAAATTAGTTTATAGCTGGTAGCTGATAGCTTATAGCTGGTGACTGATAACTGATAGTTATTAGCTGATAACTTATTGCTTATGACTGATAGCTGATAAGTTAATTGAATTGTTTAATAAAATTCGCGGTTAAACTAGCTGATAAATGTAAAATGACATGAAAGGACATTTTTAATTCATAATAAAATTTCTTATAATAATTTATAATAAAATCATCAATTAATATTTAAAATGTTTAGAATTTAATAATTTAAATTTATTAATTTAATATAACTTTATATATTTTAAACATAATTTTATTCCTTGAAATTTTATTTTAATTTTTTTCATTTTAGTTTTTGTATTTTATCAATCCAAATGTTTCACTCTAAATCTTCAACACGTTTTTTACCTTGAACGGTACAAAATACAATTAATAGGTGGACATTAAAGTATGATTTTAAGAATCGTTTAAAATTAAAACCAATACAAGAAGGCATACCTCCCGAGGTAGGGATACAGAATCAAAAGATCTGAGATCATCAGAACATCCTCTGCTAGGTTTAGAGATGCAATCAAATTTATGCATAGCTTTGCTAGATTCTAGCATGTCTGTTTTATTGTTCAAATCAGCATTGCTTTATGTGAGTGAAAAGTCAAGCACTCTTTTTGCAGGCTTAAAACATGACCAGACTTTTGAGCGGTCATTTTCTGAAGCTTACCATCAGAACCGAGCAATAATCTCTCAGGTGCTAAGTGTGCAGGTGTCTGTATCAACAAACTATCAGTACATGAGACAATTTTCAAATCGGGGCTTGCTACCAATAACATTTGGTTGAAAACACTTTGACAATGATTCCTTCTGCGTGCTTCTTTCTGCATTAAGATGACTCACACAATCAGACAATGGTGTTATTGGTGTACATTCTTTCTGCCATGTGCTTTCACATTCTTGATTGTCTCACATTCATGGGATAACAGAGAGTTTTCGGATGATGAAAAGCTATAAAATTGCTCAGTCTGGTTAGTAACATTCTTCTGAGAAAAATGTCTTCTAAAACATGGAGTCAAATGTAAGTTGATCAGCGACAGTTCAATTTCATTGGAAGTTGATGAAAGTTCTGTTGACAAATTTACAGGTCTGTCTTTGAAAATAAAGTTACAAGCAGTTTGGCTAAAGGTATCGGGTAGGGCGGCCTCTGGAATATCAGTACCCTTATCCCCGGACTGTTACTAAAAAATGACAGTATTACATCGATTATGTTGGACCTTGTCAGATGTATAACTCAGACACAAGTCACACAACCAATTAAGTTCCATAACTCCCTCAGTACTGCGGACTCTTGGCATAAAAAATAACAATCCAAATCAAAGCTAAAGATTGAACAAGATCCCATACCACTGTTAAGATATTGTAAATGCAAAATATACAATTAAAGAGAACATAATCTCAAAACCAAAAGTTGTACCTCAGGATGCATATTAAAGAAATTAATCAGCCTGGAATTAAAATATCGTCTAAGAGCCATATCAGCAGTCTGTTCAGAGTGGTCTTCTATAACTTCAAACACCAATGTGATCTTCAAAATTCAAATCCAGCTTCATACACAAGCTTTTCTTATCAGAACAATCACCTTTTTCAATTTCTATACTTCATCTGCGCTAGATGAACATCGGAGAAGTTTCTGAAAATAAAACACACTACGATAACTTCCTTAATCCATCAATCAAAGAAATGGATTATGGATCCCTATGGTCTAAATTTTAACTGCATATGGGGCATTTTGCTCTAGTCAAACTTGGATCAGGGAATATAGTAGTTTTTCAAATTCCACGACATTGCTATGACATTAGCCTCTATTTGACATCACATTGTACTAAATCGTGTCCGGACAAATAAAGATTAATTTAACTAGACCCAAATATCAAAATACAACCTTAAAATGGATAGTATATACATGATCCATTAATTAATTTAGGGGAATTATAAATCACCTCTTAGCAAGAATTTCAACCTTTGTTGCAAAAAATTTGAAAATTTGGTGACTTTTCGCAGATGCAACAACTCATATAACTAAACAAATCAACAATAATCCTATACATCACATGCATTAAAAAAGATACAAAAAATAAAACAGAATTTTTTACTGTTTATAAAACAGAATTTTATAAACTGTAAAATTGTTGAATTTGTAGGGTAAAAGTTCAGTCTTCTTCTTCTCTGGAGTGGGACACACAATTGATTTATCAACTACTTGGAGAATTTTCTTACACTGTTATGAGTTCCGCATTATGTATTTCAAAATGTTCAATAAGGTATTTAAGCCATGAGGCTCTCCCACCTATTGGGTTAGTTTTTTGGGTTGGACTCTCCTCATGTGCTTAAATCATAACAATTGGTGCTCTCCTTGAGAGTTGGACCACAGAAAAAAGGGCTACCTATAGACTGGATTAAGGTGCTCCACCGAATACGGATAGGTGGATGAAGCCGTCGAAAAGGAAAGAGCTACCATCGGGTATTTCAAAATGCTCAATATGATATTTAAGCTATGAGGCTCTCCCACCTATTGAGCTAGTCTTTTGGCTTGAGCTCTCCTCATGTGCTTAAATCATAACACACTGATTCATCACACACTTTTGGATCATTCTTCAGCAACAAAACTGTGTAAGAAATTGAAATCAGTGAGAGAATTGAAATTGGAAAAGAGATTGAAAGAAATAGAATAAAAATCAGAGGAGTTTTAAGTTTGCACATAAACTGTTTGATAAAAAACTTCAAAGAGAATGTGTCAAAAAAAAAGAAAACTTCAAAGAGAATGATTTTTTTTTACGAGATTCAATCATTAATTTATGTTTAACTCATACATTTAATTATTTAGCAAGTATGAATCTAGAAATCATCACAAACATTCGTCAGCATTCATAAAATATAAACCACAAGATTAATGAAATGGAGAATTGAATCAATCATAAGAAAACTAATGATAAACTAACAATTAAGTATAGGTTTGCATTACAATATTCAATCAAAGAGAAATTACTCCATTATTACAAGAGATAAAAAATAGTTTAAGAGTTAGATACATGAATGTTGGAGACGAGATTTGGATGAGAGTTGGTCTTAAATTTTGTCTCCAAAATTTACAACCTCCATCTTCAATTTCATGTTTCCAAACTTCAACAATAGTTCTAGACTCATTTTTCCTTCCAATTTCGTAACCTATGAAATACCAAAAGCCTTCTTGAAATTTCAACTTTTGTTAAATACTCCATTTAAATTTGAAAATAGACAAATACCAATTGAAATTGAAAGACGTCAACAAATACCCACCGATCCAGTAACTCCGTTGATAACAATTTTAATAGTCAAATACCCCATTGAAATTTACAACTTATTGTCAAGTAAATGCAAAATTACCCCTTAAATTTGAAAAAAATAAGCATTGAAGTGTATAATTTTCACTTATAATAGAATCAAAATATCATCTATACTTAAACACAACGTAGTAATGTAAGTGTTCTTCAATCATTACTGAAGCACATAATTTATGCAACTGTGCATGTTGAAAACAAAGACAATTTAATAAATTTCTAACATTGTTGCAAGAAGACTTATGTGTCTACCCACAACATAGTTGAAAATTCATGTCAGATATGCAAAACGTAAACTTGAATTGTCACATATGTTCGTGAAAATGTATTCATTAATTTCATTTGGTTTAACCTACATGCTACAACTATTCATATCTATAAATTATGCGCTTCAGTAATGATCGAAGAACAATTACATTACTACGTTATGTTTAAATATAGATGATACTTTGATTTCACTATAAGTGAAAATTATGCGCTTCAGTAAGGGCATTTTAGCTTCTTTTTTTTTCCAAATTTTAAGATTGATTTTTCAAAATGCTCTTTCAGAAGGTGTTCATGTTCTTATTAAAAAGAACGCAATGAGAAGCTTCTTTCATTATAAATAGTTTTCCATTTTTGTTTAATTTTTTTCTTTTAACTTTCTTAGCAAAAATACAAGTATAATTTTTTTATTTTAAATATCGGTGTAATTCAAAATTCAAAACTGTTAAAAACCGAAAAAGAAAAATCTGCAAACAATTTTGTACCACTTAGAATAATAACATACAACAACATGATGAAATTGTCTACAAATATGACAACATAATAGTAATCGGGACGTTCGTACTCTTGGATTTGTAGCTTATGTCAAAGTCTTCAGCAAATATGTAATGAGTTGATGTGAATATGTCAATTTGAATCAACGAACCTCATACTAAGAAGAATAACCAACAAATGCCACAAAAAACGACGAACAAATACAACGCCGCACAAGACGACAAACAAACATAACGCCGCATAAGACGACAAAAACTTAAGAAACTAAGAAGCAAAGTTGTGTGGGTAACCACTTATTTTCTAAAATTGAGAGTTTTATTTCCTAAAACATAACGCCGCACAACAGTTTTACTTTAAGAAAAATGCTAACAAGTGTCCCAAATATTGGTTAAAGAAATAAATATAGGGCCCATTTGTTATAGATTAAAAAATAAGTGATTTTTACATTAAGAGTCTGTTTGTTAAAGATTAAAAAATAAGTGAATTTTACATTAAATAATTTAGAGATTATTTTTTAGAGATTTTACAAAAAATCAGAAGTTATTTTGTGTTTGTTTACCCTTAAAAAAATTATTTTTTATAAAAAAATAATATTTAACTTGTTTGGATGCAACCATATAAAAATAATTTTGCACCATAAAATTACCGTAAAGTACAATTATCCAAATATAATATATCATATAAAATAAATATATGAAAAATACTCAAGTTTTTGTTTTTTATTATGGTTATATGACTTTATATATATAGCTACGAATAAAACAAATTTCTAAATTTTATCTTCTAAAAATAACAAACTAATCATATAAATTATAAACAGGATATTATTGGAATATTAGAATATTTTGGTCTGAAAATTTTTTACACTTGTTTTCTCTTTCCTCTAAAAAAAATATATAATAAAAAGCTACTAATATTAACTTCAGATTTTTAGCAGTTTTTAGATTATTTTCAGATTCTGATTATTTTTAAAAGCTATAACAAACATATGTTATTTTTTAAAAATTGATTATTTTTTAAAAATAAATGATTATTTTCTAAAAAAAGCTGTAACAAACGGGCACATAGTAATATGGTATTGAAATTTTGCGTTTAACTTCTCAAAAATTAAAAAAATATTAAAATTTAATTTTTTTTTCTTTTGAGTTCCTTAACCGATACTTCGGAACACTAGTTAACATGAACTTTATTTAAAATATAAGTATAATTTTATCCGTCCTACTTTTACAAATAATTTTATTGCAATTCGGCCGGCAATTTTAAATGGCCAATTATTGATTAACTAAAGACGATTCAAGTGTAATTAATACTATTTAGTTATGTATAATATATTTGTCATCATGGAAACAACAATGATTAGAATCCAAACAAGCCATGAAGTGACGTGATGTTGAAAGGGATAAAGATAATGCAATTTACATAGAGATAATATACAAACTTAATATATCTTATACTACATTAAGTATTTCTTAGAGGTTATTGGATTGAGATTTTGAGGGATTTTAATAGATTTTGAGGGATTTTAGTGGATTTTAAAAGTCTTGAATTATTCAATCAAGACTTTTTTTTTTTCTTTTTTCAATGCCACAAAATTCGTTGTTATTCGATCAAGACTTTTTTTCAATGCACAAAATCCTGTGTTAAAAATCCTGATTATAAAATGTCTCTTACAAAAAGTCTCTCAAAATCTCACAAAATCAATATAATTCCACGAAGTCTTTTAAAATATTCAAGACTTTTTTTTGACTCAAGGAACTGTTATTTGGATTCTGATCGGCCGAGCACTTTTGATTCGACTTCGGGAGTTAGTGTCTAGTAACATTTTTCTGGGTCGGATTGAGGTCTCTCTAATGATATGAAAATTGAAGAGTGTCTCTCTAAGAATGTGATTAGAAGTAGATCTCTTTTGGGTAGTTTAAATTTTAGTATTTTCATTGGTGTTCCGCTTATATACGGCGCCTTTGGATGTAACTTCTCTTTTATCAATCTCTGCTCGTCTTGAGCAGAGGTTCAATTTTATTAATATATTATTTGCCGTTCAAAAAAAAAAACTTTTTTTGTCAAAATAATCTCTCGAAATCTCAATCCAATAACCCCTAAATAATTAACTTTTTTAAAGTGCCAACGTAATTGAATGTCTTAATTAATTGTCTCCATTGTACTTTTTTGCATTTAATAAAACATCTCATTTCTTATACCATCCTTAAATAGTTAAATCCACACACAAGTATAGACATAAATCTTAGTTCTTGATAGATATGTATCTTAGTTTTTGACCTAAATCAATCCATTCATTGTAGACATGTCTTCTACAACAATAACAATACTTGTTTTCCTTCTCTTCACTTTCACATACCATTTATTCAAACTCTTCTTACATCCAAAACAGAAAACTAAGCCACCAGGTCCACTGGCGCTACCAATAATCGGAAACCTTCACATATTAGGCTCACTTCCACATCGAAAACTTCAATCACTTTCGAAAAAATATGGTCCAATTATGTCCTTACAACTTGGTCAAATCCCAACTATTATCGTTTCATCTTCAAAAGCAGCAGAATTATTCCTCAAAACTCATGACATTGTGTTTGCAAGCCGACCAAAGATTCAAGCATCTGAACTCTTGTCGTATGGTACCAAAGGGTTCGCTTTTTCTGAGTATGGTCCTTACTGGCGTAGTATGAGGAAACTTTGCACTTTAAAACTTCTTAGTGCTTCAAAGGTTGAAATGTTTGGTCCCATTAGACGGAAGGAGTTAGGTATTTTGGTTAAGTCGTTGGAGAAAGCTGCTACGGTGGGCGAGGTTGTGAATGTTAGTGAAGTTGTAGAGAGTCTTATTGAGGAAATCATGTATAAAATGATATTTGGTCGGAATAAGTTCGAGCAATTTGACTTGAAGAAATTGGTTCATGAAACAATGGCTTTGGTTGGAGCTTTTAATCTAGCTGATTATATTCCTTGGATAAGTCCTTTCGATTTTCAGGTAAAACTACTCTTTACTATTGTTTTTTTGGAGTTCATTTACTTACATTGTTCCTATAAGTTTTGTGAAAATGTCCAATCGGTATTTGACTATTAATTTAACACTTTGTTAGGGAATAATAAGAGCTTGCAAGAAAACGAGCAAAGCACTTGATGAGGTACTAGAAGCCATAATAACCGAGCATGAACAAGCTACTAATGCAAACAAAAATCATGAAGACTTTGTAGATATACTTCTCTCAATTATGCACCAAACCATAGATTCAAAAAATGAACAAAATCATGTTATTGATCGAACTAACATCAAGGCAATTTTGTTAGATATGATTGTAGGTGCAATTGATACATCTTCTACTGTGATTGAATGGGCTTTATCCGAACTTCTAAGGCATCCAAGAGTGATGAAAATTCTTCAAGATGAAATACAAAATGAAGTAGGAAATAAAAGAATGGTTGAAGAGAAAGATTTAAAGACACTAAATTACTTAGATAAGGTTGTTGATGAAACGTTAAGACTATACCCTATTGGACCCTTATTAATTCCTCGTGAGTGTAGAGAAAACATAACTATTGATGGATATATTATAAAGGAAAAGACACGAGTTATAGTAAATGCTTGGGCAATAGGAAGAGATTCTAACGTCTGGTCAGAGAATGTTGAAGAATTTTATCCAGAAAGATTTATCGACAAGAAAATGAATTATCATGGACAAGAGTTTGAATGTATACCATTTGGTTCTGGTCGCAGACGTTGTCCTGGGATTCAATTGAGTTTGATTACTGTTAAATTGATTATAGCTCAACTTGTGCATTGCTTTAATTGGGAACTTCCATATAATATTAGTCCTTCCAATTTGAATATGGAAGAGAAATTTGGACTCACTATACCTAGAGCTCAACACTTGCACGCAAAACCAACTTATCGTTTGGAAAGTGATGCCAAACATAAATAGGTCCAAGAAGGATAATACACTTGTAACTTGAGTTTTATTATTGTTTACATCTCTGAATTTTTGCTCACATTATTCGCTGTATTTGAAGTCCTATAGTTTGAAGCAAGCCCTAGTGTTAAGCAGGAATTTTTGCTCAAAATATTGTTTTAGTGTTTTTGCAATCAGTTAGATTATTATAGTAAAATCCTTCAAATGTAAAGGGGCTAGCTAGCTCCAAATTGTTGAGTGAATCATTATATAAACTCTGCCTATTCTAATGAAAAAAACTCAAAATAATAGAAAGCTGCTATGATTAGGACGCGCCAACCATAATGGTACTACCACCCTTATCTTCAAAAAGTAGGGCATTTTGGAAATATTTTCTAGAAGTACGGTATTTTGGTGTTTATAAGTTGTGTCAGGGGTATTTCAAACAAAAATTCGACAAAGGTCTCTCGTTGAGTGAGCAGTAGCTAGCTCTAAGCTAGGCAAGGCAGAGAGCTCCAAATATGGAAATTGTAGTCCCTCGTTGTCACTAATAAAAAATTTAACTTATGCTCAAATTTTTCGTTACATCAGTTTTAAGCCACCATAAGTCCACAATTAATGCTGCCACTATTTGGTAGAGACCAGTTTGTGTTGTGATCCCTACTTAGTGTATCTCCCTTTATTTGTCTATGGCATATAGAATTTATTATTATTAGGATTAAGATAGAGACCGAATAATTTGGAGGCCAAATATAACTTTCATTTAATTACTATAAAGATATAGCTCAAACTCGATTGCTATGTAAATCGAATTGAAAATGATAAATACCTAAAATTAATATCTTGAGAACAAAAAGTAAAACAAAATTTGCAACAATCAAACCATGGGAGAAATAATACTTTGCAAACTAGCAGCACTAGTATTATTCGCAATTGTATAATATTGCTTGATTGCTTGATTTGCAGCGGTACACACACTCTTACTAGTAATAAACTTATTGAATATACAACCATATACTATTAACATACATTAACATTTATAAATAACAAGCCAATATACATTAACTTATTGTATACAAACAACACTGATAGACCTGCTAATTAAGCATCCATACTATATATGGGCCAAACGACAACTCGGTATTGCGTGCAAGTGTTGAGCTCTTGTTACAGTGAGCCCAAATTTCTCTTCCATATTCAAATTAGAAGGAGTGGTATTATATGGAAGTTTCCAATTAAAGCAATGCACCAATTGAGCTACGACCAACTTAACAGTAACTAAATCCAATTGAATCCCAGGACAACGTCTGCGACCAGAACCAAATGGTATAGATTCAAACTCATGTCCTAGATAATTCATTTTCTTGTCAATAAATCTCTCAGGATAAAATTCCTCATCATTTTCTGACCAAACATTAGAATCTCTCCCTATTGCCCATGCATTTACAATAAGTCGCGTCTTTTCTTTTATAAAAAAACCATCAATTGTTATGCTCTCTCTGCATTCACGAGGGACCAGTAAGGGTCCAACTGGATGAAGTCTTAAGGTTTCATCAATTACCATGTCTAAGTAATTAAATTTCTTCAAATCATTCTCTTCGATCATTCTCTTATTCCCCACTTCATTTTGTATTTCGTCTTGAAGGATTTTCATCACTCTTGGATGCCTTAGAAGTTCGGATAAAGTCCATTCAATCACAGTAGCAGATGTATCAATTGCTGCCGTTATCATGTCAAGTAAAATAGCCTTCACGTTTGTTCGATCAATGACAAGATTTTGTTCGCGATCATTAATGGTTTGGTGCATAATTGAAAGAAGTATCTCTACAAAATCTTCATGATGAGTTTTGTTTGTATTAGTAGTTTGTTCATGCTCTGCTATAATCACCTCTAGTATCTCATCAAGTTCTTTACAAATTTTCTTGAGACCTCGTCTTATTCCCTAACAAAGAGATAAACTAAATATGTGATTGTCTAATCTAAATTCGATAGTTGAGATTGCACATTGTCTAAAATTTGTAACAAATCCAATCCAATATGATAATAATAAAAAAAAAGACAAATATAGATTAGAACCTACATAATTGTACGTAGTCGTTGATTGCAATTATCCGAAACTTTAAAGTAAATTTTAAGTTTCTCCAAAAAACTCATAAATTTGAATCCAAAAAACTGAATTTCCAAACTCAAATATTTAATTCGCAACATATACCAAAAAAAATTAATTCAGCAATCGAACTCTCAAACCCATAAATTAACTACCAGAAATTGAAATTTTTGAATTCAGATTTTTATTTTGTTTGTTTGAAATAAATGATTGAAAAGAAGAAATAATAGAGGTATTAAGAAAATATGGTTTGTGTTGAGTATAGGAGAATTGGAGGAATTGACGTACATACAAATTACAAAATAGAATAAAAATAGGAGGAATTAGATTTTGTGAATAATAGATCAAATTGTGAATATTCCTAAGTTTTATTTATTTCTTGAATTTTGTTTGTTTGTTGATTGATTTTGTTGTTGTTGTTTCTAAGTTGTTGTTGCTGGATTTTGTTCTTTTTATGAAAGGATGATGATGATGTAGAAATTGTTGTTGTTGCTGCTTGATTTTGTTGTTGTTCTTATTTTTTCAAGAAATGGATGAAGGAGAAGAAAGAGTGAGATGGAGAAGATGAAGAAAATAGATTAAATTTCAACCAATACCAAAATGACACGTGCAGTGGCAACTCTACATATGTTTTAGGGGTGCACATGCACACCCTTTTTTTTTGAAAATGATACCAATACTCTTAATTATTTCTATCCTGCACCCTTGAATATTTGATTTTGCACCCAATTTGCATTGCTATTTGTTGGTTGCTGCTGTCCAACTTTGTCTGATCTTTTATTTATTTTATTATAGTAAGTATCAATATTATATTATATATTTGTGATTTAAAAATGGAGTTGTTGAATCGAACTCCTTTGATGACACTACATAAGTGTTTACTATATGTTGTAGCACAAAATTGTATACATTTTTATCAAAATAAATGACTAATCTAACCATTTTTCCGTGTGATAATGTGCAATTTTAATATTAATATCTTATGTTATCTATTACAAAAGATTACTAATTAAAATTAAATATTTTTTTAATATAATCATCGAGACAAATCAAAATAACATTTCATATGCTAATATTTGCATCTACATATTAGTACAAAAAATATGATCATAGTACACCAAATCAACGTTAGATTTTTTTGAGAGGGAGTAGATTTAATGGTCGTTTTTCTTTATTAATAATATACACTTTATAAAGTTGCTCTACTTCTAATCTGATCGGTATATCTTTGAAACTTATTTTTCTTTCAATGCTCCAACTCATTTAATATATTTTAGTTATCAATAAAGTTAAAATATTGGATTTTATTTATCTCGCGATCAAGATTTAAATTATTTGCACCCCTGATCTAGGGTCCGAGAGTCGCTGGACACGTGTATATGAATTAATATATGTATAGATTTAATGTTTACAAACTAACGGAAATAATTGACGACTTAACGTAGCATAAGTTAAAGAACCAAAAAAAAATTAGTTAAAAGACTAAAATAAAACTTCAAATAGTTAAAGATCAAAAACATACTTGAAGATCAAAAGCACCTAGTAAAGGAACATAATCAGCTAGATTAAAAGCTCCAATGAAAGTCAATGCTTCTTGAACCAACTTCTTCAAGTCAAATTGCTCATACTTACTCCGACCCAACATCATCTTATACACAATCTCCTCAATAAGATTTTGCACAACCTCACTAACATTCACAACCTCACCCACCATAGCACTTTTCTCCAATGACTTAACCAAAACACCTAACTTCTCTTTTCTAATGGGACCATACATTTCAACCTTTGAAGCACTAAGAAGTTTTAAAGTGCAAAGTTTCCTCATACTACGCCAGTAAGGACCATACTCAGAAAAAACAAGCCCTTTTGTACCGCAAGAAAAGATTTCAGATGCTTCAATATTTGGCCGGCTTGCAAAAACGATGTCATGAGTTTTGAGGAATGATTCTGCAAGTTTAGAAGATGAAATGACAATAGCTGGAACTTGACCCAATTGTAAGGACATAGTTGGACCATATTTTTTGGAAAGTGAATGAAGTTTTCGATGTGGATGTGTACCTAATATGTGAAGGTTTCCGATTATTGGTAATGCTAGTGGACCTGGTGGCTTAGTTTTTGGTTTTTGATGTAAGAAGAGTTTGAATAAAAGGTATGTAAAAGTAAAGAGAAGGAAAGCAAGTATTGTTATTGATTCAGAAGACATGTCTAAAATAATAGTTTGTTCAATTGTAAGACATGTCTAAATGAACAACCTCTATATATTGAGTTCATGATCATAGACATGTCTTCCTCTGAATAAAAGGTATGATCATGAACTCAATATATAGAGGTTGTTCATTTACATCCACTTAAATACAGGGCCGGCTCAAGGGTAAGGCAACCCAAACAAGGGCTTTAGCAAGCAACACCTTTTTATTTGGATAAAAATACATTTTATTTTGTTTTTTGATAGAGCAAATATGGAGGGACAAAAATTTTATTTACAGGTGTAAATATTAGTATTTTGAGTTTCTCTCACATTCTCTTCCTTTCTCTATTGATCAAACAACTCTGTTTCAATTTTTCTCTCATTTTGTTTCATTTTTCTTTATTCTTACTAATTTACAGAGAAAAATTTTGACTTTAAATGAGGTCTCCGCAAGTGGCCGGTAGGATTGATTCTCTTGGATTAGTTGATCCTTAGGTTGGATACCGAGCTTTCAAAAAAAAAAAATTATGCCAATTTTTTTAATTCCAATTATATTTTCCACGTTCGAAGGAGTTTGCGAATTGCAACCTGTTGGTTCAGTTGCAGGAAGGTCTTGGTGTAAAATTGGTGAAGGTTATCTTTACTAGCTGCTAACAATTCGTGAGAATTGAGGTTTCAATATATTGTTAATCTTGGTGTATTGTTTCTAAAGGTGTTTGGATGTATTTCGTTTATGGAGCTTGAATGAGTGTATTTTGTTACTCTGAACAATTTTTTCTTGTTTAATTTTGATTCAATTATATATATATATATATATATATATATATATATATATATATATATATATTTGTAGTTAAAAAAATAGAGTTAAACACACTTTTATATTTTGCTTATTAAACATGAACAGTAGTAACCTACGTGATGACAATAGAGAATGTTGTACAATGAAATTATTCCAAAATTATACTCCTACTTATCACGTTCTGAATGGTTAAACTATCACAATACTTGAGGTTGACTTGCTTCTTTATGCGGTAAGTGATTATGCGTTAAGTGATATGCTTCTATATATATAAAATTTATAATTATTAAGATTAGGATATAGACCAAACAATTTGGGGGCCAAATATCTAACATAGACATTCTTATCTTTCATTTAATTATCATAGAGATATTGTTCAATCTCGTTTTGCTATGTACATCGAATTGAAAATAATAAATACTTGACTAAATATTAATTGATTTAGTGGTGATTGATGTTGAAATCAGTGGAGAGAAAGAACTACAATTTGATCTCCGCAATTGCATTTAAGAGATGGCTCAAACCGCTTAATAACAGAACTCACTCCAAACTCTTAACTACTAGTATCCTCTTCCTCTATGAATTAAAAAGTAGAAATAAATAAAAAAGATAAATACTTAAAGAGAAATGTTATAGAGAAAATAGGCTAATACCCCTGTAAATTACAGTATGCAAATTTTGCAATGCCCCCTGTAAATTATTTTTTTGAGAATCCCCCCTGTAATGTTTGAATTTTTGCAATACCCCCTGGATTTTTTCAAACATTACATTTTGCGGGGGTTTTTTCTTTGCGGCGGTTTAAAACCCCCACTAAAATTATATTTTGCGGCGGTTTTTATTTGCGGCGGTTCAAAACCCCCACAAAATGTAATGGTTGAAAAAGTCTAGGGGGTATTGCAAAAATGCAAATATTACAAGGGGGTATTCTCAAAAAAATATTTTACAGGGGGTATTGCAAAAATCATGTACTTTACAGGGGGGTATATACCTATTAACCCAATGTTATATGGTGCAAACGGCTATCCCACAAAGAAGCCTTAAAAATTGTTTCTACATTACGCTGCTCTATTTTGTTAATACTGTAACAGAATTTTTGATAGGAGAATGCCTGCGCGTTACTTTAAGATTTGAAAATTTGGCACAATGGTTTTATAAGCTTTAAATGAACTTAGAAACATTTTTGTCTCGTCGAAATTTCAAAAATAATTTACTATAGATTTATGAGAAAACGGACAAGATATACCCGTTGTTTGAAAATCTTACGGTTTTTTATTTCTGTCAAAATTTAAACAAAGACGTTATATATCGACTGTAATGAGAATTTGATCCCATTATTGGGAATAAAATGTATTCGAAAATTTATGAATTGTTGAAATTCAATTATTTACGGTATAATTTTTCAGAATAAAATTTATTTGAGAATTTGTGAATTGTTTTAAATCAATAGTTTACGGTATAATTTTTCTGTTTTTGTAAAGTTTATTGGTACGCGAGATATGACTCGTATAAGAATGAAAGCGCTGCGATTGAGGAGTTGAAGTAGTGGCAAAAAGATAGATATTTATGTGAGAAATTTGGTGACCAAAATTGAAATAAACGTCTAAGATTTAAATCACATGTCTTACTTTTTAATCCAATGACCAGGAATTAAATGAAATATCTATAAGTAGCAAAGCATTAGACTTTTCCTTCTTTTTCCTTCCAATGACTGTAGCTCTCTCCCTCTCTCATTCTTTCAATTCAAAAGTAAAAATAAAAATCAAAGTTCTCTTAGTGTAGAAACCATAGAAAAAATGTGATTCAATTCCAAGCTTGGATCTTAAAAGGTGGGTGAAGTGGTGGTGCTTAAGGCTTGGTGATCCTATTGAACTCAAATAAGAGATAAATCTATATAATATAAATCTGTACCCTCCTCATTAGAAAAATAGTACACGTGTACTATTTATCATTATTAGACATTATGATTTTTAACGTTATGTTTTTTAAATTATAATATTTTTAACGTTTCGATTCTTTGCAAGTTACGTTTCGATTTTATATTTAAGTGCAAATTATTATTCTGTCAATTACAAAAGAATTACATTAAATCAGATAAATGTTACAGTATTACTTTTATGTCTCATAAACATATTTTTCAGTTACGTAAAAAAATCATAATTATATAAATAAAACGGACATCTATATCTATATAATATATATTTGTGACCCTCCTCATAAGAAAAATAGTACACGTGTACTATTTATCATTATTAGACATTATGATTTTTAACGTTATGTTTTTTAAATTAATATTTTTAACGTTTCAATTCTTTGCAAGTTACGTTTCGATTTTATATTTAAGTGCAAATTATTATTCTGTCAATTACAAAAAAATTACATTAAATCAGATAAATGTTACAGTATTACTTTTATGTCTCATAAACATATTTTTCAGTTACGTAAAAAATCATAATTATATAAATAAAACGGACATATAAGATAAACGTTACGATATCAATATTATGTGTCATTAAAATATTTGTCCGTTACGTAAAAATCATAACGATATAAATTTAATTTTGTGCTTCGAAAATTCACTATAAATAATTGTAGATTTTCACATAAAATTCACAATTTCATTTCATACCCAACTATATTTTTGTCTTTTTCAATTTTGTGTTTCATATTTGCTTTAACTCGATACTAAATGGCTCCCAAAATCAATCAAATATGTGAAATCAACGCAAAAAGTGAGACTTTGATTGTTGTTGTTCGTGTAATTCAGTTTTGGTTTGTTCGAGATTTGGCTCGCAACAACCAAACATTTTCATTAGACATGATTTTAATAGATTCAAATGTAAGAATGATTATAAGTTAAATTTACATTATTATTTTTAATTGACAATGTATTTATGTTAAAAAAATCATTGTATTGGACAGGGAAACAAGATTCATGGCACAGTGTCGCACTTTAATTTATAAGTTTGAAAAAGAACTTATAGAAAGTAATGTCTACTCAATAACTAATTGGTTCTACTTTTTTATTTAAAGTTGAGTCAAAAACCAATAGTGATTCTCAGTTTGAATCGTCTTATAAAGTGAAGAAGATCTGCTGTTCAGAAGAATTGACTTTGAAGTACAGAGAAACACAATCTGACAAAGATGTAATTATACTTTTCATATATATTTTTTAATAATCATTATATATATACATATATATACTCTTAAACACAATAACTTAATAATACTAATAATCTGTTATGACTAATTATTTTTTATAATATGTCAAATAGAATATCAATGTTGTTGATGCAACAACTACGAGTGTCACTTTGACTACCAATGACAATATTGAAAATGCTGATATTGCGCAAGTATTGATTTAATTTATTATAATTAAATAATTATTTTCCAATAAGAAATATCTAACATATGATATGTCTAATTATTTAATCACGGTGTTAATATTATATTTTATTACACTAATCCTTATAATAACTATATTGTTATAGAACTTTCTCAGTAAATGAAACTGTAAAGTCTGGCACAAATTCAAAAGATCCTACTGTTGATTTAATATTAGAGTCAACCGTTGATAAACCTTTGAAAAGATCTTATCATTTTCGCAATGGAAGTTCAGTCAACTCAACCTCAAAAATCAATTTGAAAAACGTCAAGACTAACAAAAATTAATATTGCGATTCAGTATTTAAATTATTGTTTTGTTTTCCTTTTTGTTTTGAATAAGTTATTGTATCCATTGTTAAACGTTCAATCAATATATGACTGAATTATCTCTTTAATTGTTGTTAATTTATTATTTGTAATCAATGTCATTTTGCATTTTTTTACCAAATAAATTTGATTTTTCATTTTTGTTTGTTAATATATATATATATATATATATATATATATATATATATATATATATATATATATATATATTTGAATTGTTACAAGTAAATAATATCTACATAAGTAATGATTTTGAACTCTATATTTGTACATAAATAACCACAAAAGAATTTATTTTTGCTATTATGTAATATTCGTTTAATAATTTAATATTAAGTAAATAATTATTTATCATAAATTAATACATTATTTTTTACCAATGATAATAATATTTATTTTTAAATTAAACCGTGTTATACAAAATAGATCCGATACAAAAAACCATAAAAAAATTTAACTTGAAAAAACACTTCATGATTTACAAAGACTACCTTTAGTGTATAATTACAAGTGAAAAAACATAAACAAATATATATACATTTGTACATAAATAATCACAAAAAGAATTCATTTCTCTGGTATAAAATTTTGTTGACTATAAAGTAAAAAATTATTTATCAAGATTTAATTAATAAATCAAATAAAAAAACCAATGATAATAATATTTATCTCTAACATTAACCGTTTTATAATTAATGTTTCCGTTACAAAATACCATAAAAAGTTTTTATACGTTTCGGTGTATGTTATAAAAATAAATTTCAAAACTTTATAATTATTGATCAACTAGTTTGAGACCCGTGCACGCACGGGAAATTTTTTGCTTAGAATTTGTTTTTGTAGGTTTTAAATATGCGAAATTATGCAAATAAATTAAGATTTATAAAAAATACTTAAGTAAAAATTAAATTAAAATAAAATTAGTTAATAAATTATATAAATAATTCCAGCCTTCATTAATATTACAAATAAAAAATAGTTTTTAAATTTTTTTTAAATTTTTTACAAAATTGTAACACTATGATTCAATAGCTATTTTAATTGTCAATGGTGATGGAAATTCAACTTTATATTAATATCATAGTAACCAATAAAAAAGGGCATAATAGCAACCGTCTGTTTACACTGATTTTTGGTAAACAATCGCTAGTTTGCAATGCTTGAGAGACCAACTAGAGAATTTCGGAACATGTTTTGTGTATTCATTGTTTATGTTTAAAAATGACAACGTTCATTAACGCAAATGAACAAGTTTGTTTGAAACAAGTAAAGTAAATGAAAATAAATGACTTGATTGACAAGAAATGTAAAAATACTCAATATGAGTACGTTTTGACAAGAAAAAGTAAATGCTTCAATGAATTAAAATGCATAAAATGTAAATGAAAAGCAAGTAAATTGCATAAAAAGATAAATTGCATTGAATTAAAAGAAAGTGATCACAAGATCATACATTGTTTCCTCTTGTATTCCTTTCGCTCGAACGCTTGGATACTCAGAATTTGTAAGGATTTTTTAGTATGTGAATTTGTGATGTGATATACAACAAATGAACTAGTATTTATAGATAAATTCTAAGGCTATCTATTAACGACTATATAACAACCATTTGACAAGTGTCTTGCCACATAATCTTCATTCCTGAATGCCAATAGTTGCCAAACTTGAATGAAACGTTGCAATGGTTTGAAATTTGAATCTTCAGAAATGTTGAAAATATGCTAAGCCTTCAAGCAGTCTTCGAGTTCGAACAATTCTTGACAGCTCCTCGAAATATGGGCAATTCAAATCAAATCTTGATTTGCTTCTTGGACTTGTAAATATCTTCCATTTTCTGAGATTTGTGAATATTCTCAAATGAGAATATTATCTTCATTAAATATATTACTTTTAACCTTTATTCTATTATTAATGTCTTAGAAATATTAATTTCCATAATTAAAAGGTCTAGTAATTATATTCAAAGAATATTTAGGGCATATTTTGACTTAACCAAAATATGGGCTAACAAATTGCCCCCAAAAATGCCAGATTCGAATTGAATTCGAATGAAAGAAGAAACTTGGCGTTTTTTCTTTTGACATTCCATATTAATTGCACGTGATTAATAATGATGAATGTAACCGTCAGCGTGCTTCCCCACTACTGACACAACTTGCACTTTCGCAGCTATCATGGTACACGTGGCGAGTGCGGAAGTTGAAAGAAATTTCGAATTTCTTTTTGATTTATTTAGTTACACTAATCAAGAACAAGTAATCAAGAATAAGTAATTGTTCCTTTTGCTGAAAAATGGGACCAAACCATTCTAAAGCCTCATAATATTGAAGTGGTTCCTGAACCACATGGTACAGCGGAAGAGCAACAACGTTGGGAAGAGGAATTGATCATTCCTTTTTCTGTAGGTTATGATGTATTCGCCTTTGGAGGCCCTTTTCCAGATGAAGCTGTATCAAAACCTGAAGTATCTGAATTTTTTCCCATCAAGGAAACTTGTGAACCAAAACTGTTTACTACTGATCCCTTCAATTTTACTTTCATTCGAAAGCCTCATAACATGTGGAGGTCTGCACCAAATTGTGAGAACCCAACCTATGTCAAGTGGCTAGATCGAGTCGAGAAAGAATGGGGAGCTTACTGGATTAACTTAGGCATTTATGACCTAATCCAATTGTCTAGATATGGCCCTCCCTATAAACAAGAAATGCTCACAGCTGCGCTCATGTTTTATGAAAGAAGCACTCACACATTCCATTTCCCTTGTGGAATGATGACTCCTACACTGCTGGAAGTAGCCGCTATTACTGGCCTAAGGCCAATTGGGGAGACATTCGACCCCTCGAAGTCTAGCAAGAATACATACTTCACTCTTAAGGAGAAAACTTTTTACAAGTTTATTCAAGAACATCATGATGAGGGTGAAGTTTCAGCTGAAGAGCATGTAGCTTTCCTCACTTTCTGGTTAGCATTATACATCTTCTGCTCGAGGTCTTTGCAAGTAGCTCAAATGTATATTCCCTTAGCTATCCAAATACATGAAGGTGCCCCTGTTGCACTTGGACGTTTGATACTGGCTGTACTTTATGAGTCCATGGGAGAATTCAGTGACAATCTGAAGAAAGCACGAAATGGAGCTCCCTTTCCAGTATCGGGACCTTTATGGTTACTTCAATTATGGCTTAATGCCACTTTTACTCGAGAGATGGAATTAGCAATCCCTTCTGAGTATCAAGCCGCAGTGAATGAGCGTTCGATCGAGGGTATTAGATTGGCCGTATTAACCCCTAACTCGAATGAAACTGATCCCCAAGAACTTTTCATCAAGTATATGAAGATTTTTCTGCATTTTTCTCACTTTCAACCGCGCCACGCCCCATTCGTGACAAGGGTAGTAGGACCTACTTGGCTGCAAGATGAATTCCCTGCTACCAATCCAGATAATGCTGAAGAAGTAAATGAGTTATGGCAAAATTATCTGCATCCAACCATTCTCTCTTGCAGAATTGGCAGTAATTCGAACCACTATGTATTGGTTGGTTACCAACCAAACTTAGTCTCTAGACTATTTGGGTTATCACAAACCTTTCCCAAAAGTCTGTTCGAGAGGAAGAAGAACATGGTAGATGGTTCTGAAGTCTCCAAAGAATTGTATGCCAAGTATTTGAAGGCCTCTGCCAACTTGATCTATAATATGAACCCCATTGAGTTTAACTTCTCTTTCTACTGCATTGAGAGGTTCTATTCTTGGTGGAAAGAACATTATGATCAATACTTGGCCGGAAACATCACCACCACCATTGCAAGATTAAACAGTGGCTTTCTTCAAGAACAACTTGAAGATTTAAAAGCCATCCTCAAAAATAAAGGTAAACTTTGGTAACAATAATTCCCTTTACTTTCTTTTACTCGAAAGGCTAGCTTAACTTTAAATTCTTTTCACTGCCTTAGAAAAAAAGATAGTAACTGAATCTAGTAAGCCAGCTGCTCGAATGACAGAGGAACCAAAGAAAGCTGGAGGTATCCATATGGAGGATGAGGATGATAGGCAGAGGAAGAAAGAAGAAAGGACCAAAGCAAACAATGATAAGGTACACTTTCTATATTAATTCTTGTGCCTTAAATCATTCATATGAGCTTTCTTTTTTATTTTTATATATTTTCCTTTGAAATTTTTAATAGATCTTAAGAGAAAAACATACTGTTGTAAAACCTCCAAGAGAATCCAAACTCCCACACATTGTGGTGTTAGAAGATGAAGTTAGTCACTCGAATGCTTGTTTTTTAACATTCACTATCTTTCTATAAGTTATGTCTCATATCTTTTGACCTTGCAGGAAGATGAACCGGAGAAACCTTTAAAGAGGAAGCACAAATCAACTACTACTACTGAGAGTAGTGAGCAAAAAGATACACCTCCTGCTGCAGATCCAACTGTCCCTAAATCCAAAAAGCACAAGAAGGACAAAAAGAAGAAGAAAGATTGTTCCTCGCATGGAACAGTGGTTAGTGAAGACCAAACTGTTAATCAAGAAAAAGAACCTCAGCATCTCAAACAATCAACGCAGGGTGAGGAGAAGAAGAAGAAGAAACACAAAAAACACAAGAACAAATCTTCTAGATCCTCGAAATCAGATCCATCTATCAGTATAACACATATAGATCATGATTTCACCCAGCCAGAACCACAAGATGCCAATGCAGATGTTGTTCAACCAGAAACAATTGTTCAATCAACCGCAAATGAGGTATGTATTTTTATTGGTTTGAGTAATTCATTCGAATAAATTCTGTACTTAAACCAATTTTTGTTTTCTACAGGAAGTTCCTACACAGGAAGATCATGACAATAACCCTCTTCTAGAGAGGATTGAGAAAGATTATGAACACAAACAGGTATGCCATTATATTGGCCCATGTGCTAGTCGAATGAGAATTTTATCCTTAACTAATTTCCTGACTTGACTTGTCAATATACTAGGCTGAAAATATTCTGTAAGAGCCTATTAACCAGGACCAGCATGTAAGTCCCACTCCTGTAGAGAAGTATATTAAAGCAAAATATGGTAGGGTACCAATTATTTTCTTTCTTGAATACTTTATCATATTCTGCTTACACAATTTTATTAACAGTATTCAATTATGTTTCAGATTAGCTCGAGTGCAAACAAAGAAGATGGTAATGCTACTTTTGGTGCCCCCATCTTGGTGTCTCAAAGCCAACTCGATAAAGAAGTGGAATTGGAAGAAACTCCAAACAGTTGGAGAAATGCCATTGACCCTCAATGGGTTACTCTAGAAAATAATTCCTCAAAACTGCCAACTCATACTCCTAGCCAAGATGTGACTAGTTCAAGTGACTCAATGCACAGTGAGTCAATTGAAGAAGGTGAAGATGTGGATGGAGAAGATGAGACCATTATAAAGGAAGCAACTGCTGGTGGGCCAGAACTCTTGTTAGTTTCTTCAACTTCAAAGCTTTCTACAAGCATTGGGGTTCCAGAAGAAACTTTTGCCAATATGCAAAAGACTGATCCAGCAGCAGCCCTTGATCTCCTTCTCCAATCAAAGTCACAATCCCAATCAGAAGTCAATGTCAATGTAAGGCAAGACTCACTTCTTAACAAACTCAAAACTGAGTATGGCTTGCAGAATGTGTTGGTGACACTCGAGGAGAACCCCACTAAAGCTTTTGGATACTTGGGGTTTTTAAAGAAATTGCACAATCCTCTGACTGACCCTCTAACCTTATGCAAAGTAATCCAGCTCGAGAATTTAATTGATCAATATGCCAAAGTGGTGCAAAAGGAAAGGACACTTGAGGCTAAATTGAATATTCAAAAACATGCCCATGCTGCTCTGTTGACCAAAGCTCAAAATGCACAACTCGAAGTTGCCAGGATTTGACAAGAAGTTGCTAAAATTTAGGCACCAAGGCTTGTCACTTGCAAAAATAGCATCACTGCTTGGGAAGCTAATATTGCTGACCTTCAACGACAAATTGATTAATATCAGCAGAAAATTGATGAAGAACGCAAAACTCAATCTATCATTGAAGCTGAGGTTTTTCAATCCTTCCAAGCAGATATTGATGCTAAGGGTAGAGAAGGCCTTCGAGCCTTTGATGATTCTGCAACCATTGCTGAGGAGATTCAAGAGCTCGAAGACACCCAGTTTGTCATTAGGACTGTTGTGTGATTTGAATACGCAAGTATACGCAGTCAACTGTAGCAAGTAATAAGTAAAGAGTGTGTCGAACCCACAGGGAATAGTCTATGAGTTATGCATTCCAAGTTCAGATAAAGTGTTTAGTTTATTGCAATAGTAACAAAGCATAATTGGTTTGTTTAATAAAATAAAATAGCAGTTAAGTAAAGTGATGATTGAAAACAAGAATGAAATGGTAGCTGAGATTATGATCTATTTAACACATGAATGAAGTGAAGTGAATGATAACTACTGTCGTGCCATCTGTGAGCAAGCTTGCCTTGTGGTGTATGTCTACAACGTTAGATATTAAAACAGGGTATAATGGACTGGCTCTGTCGAGGTCACTATTAATCCCATTAGAGTTCAGAAATGCACTTGCTTGTTTGGTTTCCCACTAAGGCCCTTAACTTATCCATAAGAAAAGGTAGGGATTACATGTCTGCTCCCACTTAACCTTATTAACCTTATTATTTTCATTAACATGCTAGATGTCTCTACACATGCAACTTGTATTTAGATCTAAGTTGATCAGTCAAAGAAATAAATGTATTTTCATAAAAACATAAGGTTAAAGATGACACAAGAATAATCATTCATTCACATAAATACTTCATCCATTATATTAAATTTCACATAATCTCAACTACAAAGAGTTTAGCTCAGAATGAGCATAGAAACAACAACAATAATAACAAGTAAAGTAGTGATACCCATTACAATGCAATAGATACTCCTACAGACACTGTCGTGCCTCTCAAACGGCGCAGCTACTCTTCTTCTTCTCAGATCTATTCTCTAAGTTTCAAGCATGCATTTTTAGGTTTAGGAACGTGTATTTATAGGACAATCCTTCTTGGATCGGGTGCAACCTTAATTGTGACTAGAAAGCCCAAGGAATAAAGGATATTCCATTTGCAAGGACCACTTAATCATAGTACAATCATTGTGATGCTGACAGCTGGTAAGCCAGCCATTTCAACCTTATCCTCCAAAGATGCCTTCCACTATGTTCTAGCACGTTCCCAGGTTTTGTCTTCTAGCAATGCTTGACTTGTGTTGACTTGTACGGAACATGATGTCTTGACAGTCATTATCAGTAGATGCCTTTGATGACAATCTAGAACCAAATAACATGCCTTGACATAAATTGCCTCTAAACTAACTCTTTTTCATCCAGATTACATAATTATTCCTAATACATAATTCTAGACTCAAAAGTAAATAAAACTAATGAAATTGCATTAAAACATGGTTTGATCACCATATTGGCAAGAAATAATTCATGAATAAAGGCCTAAATAACACACAAATAGTGAGTCATCACACCCCCAAACTTGAATCATTGCCTGTCCTCAGGTAATGGTAGAAAGCAAAAACTGTGTTCAACTACTCACAAGATTGACATGTAAACAGCACATTTAAGTAAAAAGACTCAGACCCTAGGAAAGTTTTCAAAAATTGGCACAATTCTCATAAAGTCAACCATCAATGATGACCATGCGTGTGTGTGTGAACTGTTTAGTACTGCCAACCAGATTAATGACTACATCCCACTCTAAAACTACTCATTCTAAAGGCTAAGCTATCCTCTTTTTCCTATAATTTTAAATTTACTTAGAATTTCAGCAAAGAGGGGGACTATTTCTTTTCAAGAGTGACCAAAGCATTTTGATTATAGCCAAGGAGAACTGATTGGTAGCTCTTTTTTTTTTTTTTTTTTTCATTATCATTCATTTATATATAGCTTTGGGAATACTCCATCTTTTCACCGACTAGATCCTACTTGTAATAGGTCTAACCTGCTAATAAGAGTAAAGCACCCTACTATCTTGTCTCTTAGAGACTTATTCATTCATTTTTTTTTTTTAGCTAACCAACAGCCTCCTATTAGGAATTATTGTAGCAATGATCACCAATTCAATACTCTAGTCCTTTCCCCCAAACTTGGTTCTAATTATACTCCTCATTATATTCATTTTTAGATAACTTAGAGTAGAGAATGTGTATTTCAAAGAGTTATCTAGCCACTCTTAAGTTTGACAGTATTCAACAGTGTGCATTAACGTGCAGAGATCATCAAATCAAGTATCAAACATAAGAATTTCCAAAAATTTCTAGACAAACCTATGGTCATACATCTAAAAACTCTAACCTCTGTTTTGGCATGTCAATAAAATGCTTACAAGAACACCTTAAAAGCGATCTATTTTAAAACATTTTCAAAAGTTTTTAATTGATGTTACCCCTCCCCCAAACTTAAACTAAACAGTGACCTCACTGTTGACACTAAGGAGAGGCAAAGACTGACTCAACAAAAAGTTTTCAAAAAACAGAAAACAGAAAATAAAAACTTAAACTAGACTCGATCCTACAGGCAAAGTGTGTCAAGACATACCATTAGGTCTTGAACCTCTTGCTTCTCCTCAGAGCAGAGTCAGCTTCTTTCTTTGATTTTGCTTCCCTCTCTCTGTTTCTTTCTTCTTCATCAGTCTCCTCTTCTGATGGTTGATTTGGCTCAGGAATAGCTTCCTCAGGCTTGTCAGTGGTTGCCTGTGGTGCATCTTTCTTCTTTGCTGTTCTCTTTCTTTTTGCAGTAGGAGTGGTCAAGATCTGATCCATCTCCTTGGATGCAGCCTTATCCGTCATAGCCAAATTAACCTGTGGAGGTGCATTATCAGGCTCATGCACAGTCTCCACTCCCAGAGTACCCTCCTGCAAAGGGGTATGCTTTGCAGCATCTGCACCCTTCAAAGGCGTGCCAGTACTTTCCTCTGGGTCTTCAGGGTCTTGTCTTTCTAACCCATTGCTTCCTTCCTCTTCTTCTCCTCTGACCAGTTGATCACATTCTCATTTAGGTCAAAAGTTGCATCACCCTCAATGCAATCACTATCAGCCCTCTCATAGTGTTCATCTTCCTCATTTTCCAAAGCTACATCCTGGTTCTCACCAATTGGTGGTGAGGCAGGAGTTTTCTTCGTTGATTCTGCAGGGGCCTCCTTATCTTCCACTACCACCTCAGCTGGTAGCTTCTTCTTCTTGTGACTCTTCTTCTTTTTCTTCTTTTCTTTTTTCTTTTTCTTCTTCTGCTGCTTGCTGGAGCTCTCAGGCACGTCAGTGGTTTCCTTTTCTTTAGGCAAGTCCGGATTGAACTCACCCAAGATGTCCATTGGAAAAGCAGGTGCCCTCATGAATTCAAAGTTTGGGAAATGGGTAGACAAGTTGCTAATGTACCATGCATGCATGTCAGCACTCCACTTCCAAAACCTCTGCATATCCCTTCGCAATTCGGATAGCAGGTCTTTTTCTCTAGAAACACTAGCACCAGGTGTGCTAGGTTTAGCAGCAGGCAACTGTTGGCTTGCCTTTCTCCCTGTGTTTCCTTTGATCAGCACATTAATAGCCTTGGCATCAAAACCAGCCACAGGCTTCTTCACTTCATCTCCCTGTCTATGGGGAACCACATTCTTCTTGCACAGCGCAGTGATGAGACAGGGGAAGTATAGCATACCTTCCCTAGTTGAACACTTCTGGATCTCATCAGATATGATCCTCCCAACATTGATTGGTTGCATAGTAGTGATGCAATGCAACAGAACTAGTCTTGACTTACTCACAGTATCATTGTGAGTGGTTGGAATAATGCTGTGCTTCAAAAATTGGTACCAAACCTTTGGTACAGGCTTCAGGTTCATCCGTTGAACAGTCATCTCATTCTCACCTACTCCTAGATTCCATTCAGTTCCAGGAATAGTGAGACTCCGCATGATCTCTTCCAATCGTTCTTCATCCATGGATTCGAGGGTAGCAGAATAGGCATCCTCTGATACATCAATGCCATACAACCAGTTGATGTTCGCCTCTGAGTAGAGGATTGCTTTGCCTGTCACCATAACTTCTCTTCTCTTCTGGTGAATGTTGGTAAGATTTGAGTAGAGCTCCTTCACCAGTTGAGTGTTGTAACTTGAGGGATGTGCAACAAACTTCTGCCACTTGAGAGAATGAATGATCATCTCAAGGTCTTCTCTAATCTCCAAACGCTCAAAATCAGCGTTAAAGATGAATCTACGTTCAGTGTGGATCTGTTTGGAGTTAAAGATCTCATAGTGTTCAGCAGCATCGCTATTAACAAACAGATCATAATCTTCTTCATCTTCAGGCATGGCAGCAGTGATCACTTGCCTCTTTCCAGTTGACATGATTGCGTGATAAGGATTGATGAAACGGTGGGTGTTTTGAAAGGTAAGGGTTTGTAGAATTTGTTTGCAGAAAGTAGAGAGAGTAGTAGGTTTAGAAATTTGCGGTGTAAAGGGTTTATGAGTGATAAGGGTTGGTTTATATAGAAGGTAATGGGTGGTTATATTTTTTTGTACGGATATTGATGGAAAAAATATAGAAAAGTTTTATGGACGTTGGGATAATGATGAGTGATGGTGGATGATGTGGGTTTAACCGTTAGAGAAACGGTTTACACGCGAAATCAATGCAACGGCTAGTTCAGCGCGTGTTTTCACTTCGCCTGCCAAATGCCACGTGGTAACTTCTGATAATTACTGGCTCATCATTCCAGCTTCCTGTTGATAACCTCTGGCATGCCTTTTCCTCAGGACTTAGTTAAGTCCACATTTACTTCAATCTTCTTCTTTGGTTCACCTGGTTGGCATAGAGCTTAAGAATGGTGCCAGTCACCGCATCTGTCATCACTCAGCCAACTATACAAAGGCAACTAGAGATAACTGGTGCCTTGCCTCCCAACAGCAATCTATTTTCACACATTACCTGAAATTAACAAAACTAAAAACACAAAAATTTATTAGAATGCTGGGTTGCCTCCCAGCAAGCGCTTGGTTTTCAGAAAGTCCTCAGCCTGACTTGCAAAATATGATTAAGAATCATCAAGAGTGGTGGTGACTCTCTTCCTTGAGTCATCACCCCAATAGCTTTTAACTCTCTGACCATTTACTTTAAATTCTTTACCACTTGTTTCATCAAGAAGGTCAACAGCACCATAAGGATAAATTTTCAAAAGTTTGAATGGTCCTGACCATCTTGATTTTAGTTTACCAGGAAAAAACTTAAGCCTAAAGTTGTAGAGCAACACATACTGACCCTCTACCAACTCTCTTTTTTGAATCTCTTTGTCATGCCAGACTTTAGTTCTTTCCTTGTACATTTCAGCATTTTCATAAGAAAACATCCTATGTTCCTCCAACTCAGCTAGTTGCAAAAGTCTTGCCTTACCAGAAGCTTTAAAATCAAAATTAAGTTTCTTAGTAGCCCAAAAGGCTTTGCATTGAAGCTCTATTGGTAAGTGGCAAGCCTTTCCAAAAACTAATCTGAATGGGGACATTCCCAAAGGTGTTTTAAAAGCAGTTCTGTAGGCCCACAGAGCATCATCTAACAGTTTAGACCAGTCTTTCCTTGATGGATTAACCATTTTTTCTAAAATTCTTTTGATCTCTCTGTTTGATAACTCTGCTTGCCCACTTGTCTGTGGATGATAAGCAGTGGCAACTCTATGTCTTACACCATATTTGGCCAGCAACTCCTCAAAAATTTTGTTACAAAAATGTGAGCCTTCATCACTGATGATTGCTCTTGGAGTGCCAAATCTAGTGAAGATGTTTTTCTTTAAAAAGTTGGTTACCACTCTAGCATCATTGGTGGGACTAGCAATTGCCTCCACCCATTTAGACACATAGTCTACAGCAACTAAGATGTATAGATTACCAAAGGACTGAGGAAATGGTCCCATAAAATCAATACCCCAAACATCAAATAATTCAATTTCTAAAATGTTTGTAAGAGGCATCTCTTGTCTATTAGACACATTTCCAGTTCTCTGACATCTATCACATTGTTTCACAAAATTATAAGCATCTTTAAACAATGATGGCCAATAATAGCCACACTGAAGAACTTTGGCAGCAGTTCTCACACTTGCAAAATGTCCACCATAAGGTGAAGCATGGCAATGTGATAAGATCTGTCTTGCCTCTTCTTCTGCTACACATCTTCTCATTATTTGGTCAGCACACTTTTTGTACAAAAACGGTTCATCCCAAAAATAATTTTTCAATTGCGACAAAAATCTTTTCTTTTGTTGATAATTAAAATCAGGGGGTAAGTGTTTTCCAACCAAATAATTTACGATATCAGCATACCAAGGTGTCTTATCATTAGTTATCATTAAAAGTTGTTCATTAGGAAATTGCTCTTTAATTACATACCTGTCATGTCTTTGCACTTCTTCAGGTAGTCTAGACAAATAATCAGCAACCTGATTTTCAACACCCTTCTTGTCTCTAATCTCTAGATCAAATTCTTGCAGCAGCAATACCCATCTGATAAGCCTTGGTTTAGCATCCTTCTTTGTAAGTAGGTACTTGATAGCTGAATGATCTGTGTACACCACCACCTTTGTACCAACAAGATATGATCTGAATTTGTCAAAGGCATATACAACTGCCAATAACTCCTTCTCTGTAGTAGTGTAGTTCAGCTGAGTTTCTGTCAATGTTCTGCTGGCGTAGTAGATAGAATGGAAAGCTTTGTCATGCCTCTGACCCAACACAGCTCCAATAGCAAAATCACTAGCATCACACATTAGTTCAAATGGTTTTGTCCAGTCAGGAGCTACAATCACAGGTGTTGTGATCAGAGCAGTCTTCAATGTTTCAAAGGCCTTGTGACATTCCTCAGAAAATTGAAATGGCACATCATGCTGTAGCAGTTGACATAAAGGCTTTGTAATCTTAGAGAAATCCTTGATAAATCTTCTATAGAATCCAGCATGTCCTAGAAAACTTCTGACTCCTTTAACATTTGTTGGTGGAGGCAACTTCTCAATCACTTCCACTTTAGCTTTATCCACTTCTAATCCTTTCTTAGAAATCCTATGACCCAACACAATTCCTTCTTTTACCATGAAGTGACATTTCTCCCAGTTCAGCACCAGATTACTCTCTTCACACCTTGTCAAAACCAATTCCAAGTTATCCAAGCATCCTTGAAATGACTCTCCAAAGACAGAAAAATCATCCATGAATACTTCCATAGCAGATTCAATCAAATCAGAGAATAATGCCATCATACATCTCTGAAAAGTAGCAGGGGCATTACACAATCCAAATGGCATCCTCCTAAAGGCAAAGGTACCATAGGGACATGTGAAAGTAGTCTTCTCTTGATCTTCAGGAGCTATAGCTATCTGATTATATCCAGAATATCCATCAAGGAAACAATAGAACTCCTTACCTGCCAATCCATCCAACATTTGATCAATGAATGGCAGAGGAAAATGATCTTTCCTTGTGGCTTTGTTAAGCTTTCTATAGTCCATACATATCCTCCACCCTGTTACAGCTCTGGTGGGGATTAACTCGTTCTTCTTATTGGCAACTACTGTCATGCCTCCCTTCTTAGGAACACATTGAACAGGACTAACCCACACACTATCAGAGATAGGATAGACAATACCAGCATCTAACCACTTGATTATCTCCTTCTTCACTATCTCTTTCATAATGGGGTTCAGCCTTCTTTGACATTCCACACTGTTCTTGGAATTTTCTTCAAGTAAGATTCTGTGCATACAAACAGTGGGACTTATACCCTTGATATCAACCATTTGCCAAGCTATGGCTCTCTTGTATCTTCTCAGCAACAATATTAGGCTCTCTTCTTGTTTAACAGTCAAATCAGCAGAAATGATAACAGGCAACTGCTGACTTGCCTCCAGAAATGCATACTTCAAATGTGAAGGTAATTGTTTCAATTCTAAAGCAGGTGGCTTTAAAAATGAAGGAATGTTCTCCTTCTTAGCATCAGGTGGTATTTCTAATACTTCATATCTTCCAGCCCATTTGATAATGGACTTTTCCTTTGTAACTTCATCATCTACCAATTCCTTGTCTTCATGAGAAAAAGGAATCTTCTTCAAATGATCAGAATCTTTCATGAATTGCTTGTGTACCAGAGAATCCCAACTTTGCAGTTGTGATACAACCTCTAACTTCTCAGTAGGAAACTTCATAGCATTGAGAATGTTGAACTTGACTTCTTGGTTGTTAACTCTCATGGTTACTCATCCTTTCTCTACATCAATCAATGTTCTTCCAGTAGCAAGAAATGATCTTCCCAAAAGTATGGGAGTATCTTCATCAGCAGTGAAATCCATAATGATAAAATCAGCAGGGAAGACAAATTTGTCAACCCTAACCAGCACATCTTCAATCTTCCCTTGTGGGTAGCATATGCTTCTGTCAGCTAGTTGAAGAGTAATGGTTGTTGGTCTAGCAGCACCAATACCCAATTTGTTGAAAACAGATAAGGGCATCAGATTGATGCTTGCTCCTAGGTCACATAGAGCTTGACCTACATGTACATCTACAATGGTGTAGGGTATGGTAAAGATACCAGGATCTTTCAATTTTGGTGGTAACTTACCCTGAACCAATTGGCTACACTCTTGTGTAAGTGCCACAGTCTCGAACTCACCAATCCTCTTCCTCTTTGTTAGTACATCCTTCATGAACTTTGAGTAATTAGGCATCTGCTGAATTGCCTCAATGGGTGGTATGTTGATATGCAGTTGCTTCATCATCTCAATGAACTTGTTGTACTGTTGTAATTCTTTAGCTTTTCTCAGCCTTTGAGGAAATGGAGGAGGTGGTCTCTCATTCATTAGCTTCTGAACATCAATAGGAAAAGGATCTGGAGGTAATGTCATATCAATGTCAGCCATAGTCTTATCAGGCCTCGTCTTCTTCTGTGGTACTTTAGTCTTCTGTTTGGTTATAACTTCAGTAGGTAACTTCTGGCTTGCCTGTTGAATATCGTCATTCACAGGTGCAGAGGCAACTTGTGTCTTGCCTTCTGAAGCCAGTTCAGGCATCTTGGGGCCTTCATACTCTGTTCCACTTCTTAATGAAATAACTTTGCAAGTTTCTTTCCCTTTATCTTTTGAAGTAGAAGCAGGTGATTCAGTGGTACTTGGAAGTGAACCACTAGCTCTTGAAGTTAAGGCAGTAGCAATCTGCCCCATTTGAGTCTCCAAATTCTTTATACTAACCCCTTGGACAGTAATTTGATTTTTTGTCTCAGCAGCAAAACTCTTGGTCTCTTGCATAAATGCTTTCAAAATACCTTCCAGTTGATTAGTGTTGGCAACTGGAGGTGTTTCCTTCTGTTGATTGTTAGACCAAGAAAAATTTGGATGGTTCTTCCAATTAGGATTGTAAGTGTTGCTATATGGGCTGTTGTTCCTAGCCACATAGTTTACACTTGCAGGATTTGCAGGACAGTCTTCAAACAAATGAGAACCAGCACAATACACACATGAAGCTTCAGCTCCACTAGTCAATGCTTTAGCAGTCTTAGTAGCAGGCTTCTCTGGAGCAGTAAGCAATTTTTTCAACATGGTATGCATAGAAGCTATCTGAGCAGCTAGTGCAGTAGTTTCACTGACTTCATGCATACCAGCAGCCTTCTTAGTTGGTTGAGGGTTAGCCCTCACAGTTGGCCACTGATATGTGTTAGCAGTAATGCTCTCAATCAGTTCAAAACCATCAGTATAAGACTTTGACAATAGGGATCCACCAGCAGATGCATCTAGCATATTCCTTGAAGCAGGTACCAACCCATTATAGAATGTCTCAAGTTGGATACACACATGAATACCATGGTGTGGACATTGTCTCAGCATCTCTTTGAATCTCTCCCATGCATCAAACAAAGTCTCATCTTCTCCTTGTCTGAATGAAGTGATTTCATTCCTCATTTTTGCATTCTTGACAGGAGGAAAGTATTTGGCTAAAAACTTCTCTGCTAGAGTATTCCAAGTGGTAATGGAATTAGGCTCTAGAGAGTTAAGCCAACTCTTTGCTCTATCCCTTAATGAGTAAGGATAGAGTCTCAACTTGAAAGCGTCATCAGTAATTCCAGGAATTTTAAAGTTACTCGCAACCTCCAAGAATTGTCTAAGGTGCAAGTGAGGATCATCAGTAGCAACTCCACTAAACTGGCCAATGGTCTGCAACATCTGGAACATCATAGGCTTGAACTCGAACGCAGCAGTGGTAATCTCCTCTCTAACTATGCCAGTGTTCATAGAATTATGATCAAACACTGCATAATCTCTTATGCTCCTCCCTCTATCATTGGCAATACCAATAATGTCAGGATTTTGAGGTTCAACAGGAGGGTTCTGCCCTCCTGGTGGTGGATTTCCTGGTGGATTATCCATAGTTACTTCTTCTTCCGAACTAGAGCCAGAAAATTGAATTTGTTCACTTGTGTCTTCAAAAACCAAACCAGCACCAGTGTCTTGCCTCTGATTGCCTCTTGTATTCTTCCTACGAATTCTGAATGTTCTTTCTATCTCAGGATCTGGTCTGTACTCTGGTGTAAGTAATCTACGCATGCAATGTCAAAGCACACCTGTAGATAAAACACTTGACAGAAAAGATCAAATAACAACAATAAGCTAAAACTACAGTAAATGAAAATGGAACTTAAAACTACGCTATTCCCCGGCAACGGCGCCAAAAACTTGTTGTGTGATTTGAATACGCAAGTATACGCAGTCAACTGTAGCAAGTAATAAGTAAAGAGTGTGTCGAACCCACAGGGAATAGTCTATGAGTTATGCATTCCAAGTTCAGATAAAGTGTTTAGTTTATTGCAATAGTAACAAAGCATAATTGGTTTGTTTAATAAAATAAAATAGCAGTTAAGTAAAGTGATGATTGAAAACAAGAATGAAATGGTAGCTGAGATTATGATCTATTTAACACATGAATGAAGTGCAGTGAATGATAACTACTGTCGTGCCATCTGTGAGCAAGCTTGCCTTGTGGTGTATGTCTACAACGTTAGATATTAAAACAGGGTATAATGGACTGGCTCTGTCGAGGTCACTATTAATCCCATTAGAGTTCAGAAATGCACTTGCTTGTTTGGTTTCCCACTAAGGCCCTTAACTTATCCATAAGAAAAGGTAGGGATTACATGTCTGCTCCCACTTAACCTTATTAACCTTATTATTTCCATTAACATGCTAGATGTCTCTACACATGCAACTTGTATTTAGATCTAAGTTGATCAGTCAAAGAAATAAATGTATTTTCATAAAAACATAAGGTTAAAGATGACACAAGAATAATCATTCATTCACATAAATACTTCATCCATTATATTAAATTTCACATAATCTCAACTACAAAGAGTTTAGCTCAGAATGAGCATAGAAACAACAACAATAATAACAAGTAAAGTAGTGAGACCCATTACAATGCAATAGATACTCCTACAGACACTGTCGTGCCTCTCAAACGGCGCAGCTACTCTTCTTCTTCTCAGATCTATTCTCTAAGTTTCAAGCATGCATTTTTAGGTTTAGGAACGTGTATTTATAGGACAATCCTTCTTGGATTGGGTGCATCCTTAATTGTGACTAGAAAGCCCAAGGAATAAAGGATATTCCATTTGCAAGGACCACTTAATCATAGTACAATCATTGTGATGCTGACAGCTGGTAAGCCAGCCATTTCAACCTTATCCTCCAAAGATGCCTTCCACTATGTTCTAGCACGTTCCCAGGTTTTGTCTTCTAGCAATGCTTGACTTGTGTTGACTTGTACGGAACATGATGTCTTGACAGCCATTATGAGTAGATGCCTTTGATGACAATCCAGAACCAAATAACATGCCTTGACATAAATTGCCTCTAAACTAACTCTTTTTCATCCAGATTACATAATTATTCCTAATACATAATTCTAGACTCAAAAGTAAATAAAACTAATGAAATTGCATTAAAACATGGTTTGATCACCATATTGGCAAGAAATAATTCATGAATAAAGGCCTAAATAACACACAAATAGTGAGTCATCAAGGACTGAAAAGCTTTCTCTAAAAGCTTTGTATCATGAAGTATCTATTGCTCTGTAATTTTTAATTTCAATCCATTTGAGACAATGTCCTTTACTTTATCTTGGTTGTAATTTGACAATGCCCTTCTGTGGCAATTATTTTCAATTTGCCATGTTTTGTATGTTCTAAGTTTTATTCTTCGCCTATATTTACTTCGAGCATTGCTGGCTTATATTTTTTCAAATATTTACCATTTATTCCCAAAACATGTTTTTCAGGACTTAGCTCTTCAATTTCATAAGCGCCATTAGAAAAAACTTGAACAATTTTAAATGGACCTTCCCAATGAGGGGACCATTTGCCTAAAACTCTATCTTTTTTATCCATAGGCAAGATAACTTTCCAAACTAAATCTCCTAAGTTAAAAGCTTTTGACTTAACCTTTTTATTGTAGGCTTTGGCAACTCTATCTTTTTGCCTAGTCATATATTCTAAATCTTTTAACCTTTCTTCATCTAAATCAACTAACTCATCGAACATCATTTCCCAATATTGGTCAGTTGGAATTTCCATCTGTCTTTGTACTCGAAATGACTGCATATTGATTTCGACAGGTAAAACTGCATCATGACCATATGTTAATCGAAATGGTGTGGTATTAGTTGATTCTCTAGGAGAATTTCTACATGCCCATAAAACTTGATCCAAAGTTTTATGCCAATTTCTTGGCTTTTGAGCAATATGTTTTTTAATCAAATTAATGATAATTTTGTTTGCTGCTTCAACTTGACCATTTGCTTGAGCATAATATGGTGTTGAAGTAAGCAATTTGAAGCCAGTTTCACTAGCAAACTCTTGCATTTTCCTTCCAATGAAGACTGAACCTTGATCAGTGGTAATTGTTTCTAGAATGCCATATCTATAAATAATATGATTTTGAATGAAATTAATTACTGCCTCTTGATCCACATTAGGCAAAGGTATTGCTTCAATCCATTTTGTAAAATAATCAATACCAACTAAAATATAGCGTTGGTTTTTTGATGAAGCAGGTTTAATTTCACCAATTAAATCCAAAGTCCATCCTCGAAATGGCCATGGTTTAATTATAGAATGTTATTCACTTGCAGGGACATGTTGAATTCCTGCATGCATTTGGCACTCTTGACAGCCCTTAGCAAATTCTATGCAATTTTTTAACATAGAAGGCCAATACAGACCTTGTCTAAACAATAACCACTTCATTTTGTGGCCTGCTTGGTGAGCACCACAAACTCCACTATGTACTTCAGAAATTGAAATGAAGGCTTCAGATTCACTAAGACATTTTAGCAACACACCTTCAGTTGTCTTTTTAAACAACTCATTTCCAATAATTACATAGTTCAAAGCCCTGTATTTAATTTTCCTATCAACTTGACCAACAGGGTTTTGTAAATATTCTACTATTGGTTTTCTCCAATCACCATCTATCAAGTTATCAATGGTAAAAATGTCAGCACTCTTATATTCTTCTGTATTCGAGTAGCTATCAACACTTTGTGGTGAATCTGCCCCCACATGTTTTGCCATTGATAATTCTGAAGCTAATGGTTCATGAAAAACCAATTTTTCTTTAATGTCTATCAATTTATTCAGTTTTTCTAGAGAAACTTTGTAACCAGAAGCTATTTGAGCCAAGTCATTAGCTTCCTGATTCTGTAGTCTAGGAATATGTTCAAATTCCACAGACTCGAATCGATTCAGTAAGGTATTAGCAATCACAAAATACTTAGCCAAATGTTCTTTAATACATTTGTATTCTTTTGTTAATTGCTTAATTACCAATTCTGAATCACCTCGAATGACAATGTTCTTTGCCCCCAAGTCTATTAATAGTGCAAGACTTGCTATTAAGGCTTCATATTCTGCCTCATTATTGGAACAAAAACCATTGATTTTATATTTAAACTTAGTTGGAATTTGTATTGGAGATATTATTAAAATCCTAATTCCAGTTCCATGTTTATGTTTGGAACCATCGAAATACAAAATCCAAGGCTGTGTTTCCACATAACTTAGAGGCATTTCGATCACTGAATGATCAACAAGAAAATCTGCCACTATTTGACCTTTTTTATTCCTCAAAGGTTTATAAGTTAATGAATATTCAGTTAGAGCTAAAGCCCATTTACCAATTCTACTATGTAAAATAGGTTTTGAAAGCATATGTTTAATAACATCAAAATGAGAATAGACATAAACTTCAATAGGCTTTATATAATGCTTAAGTTTAATACAAGAGAAATATAAACATAGACATAGTTTTTCTATAGCACTATATCTAGTTTCAGCATCATTTAATACTCTACTTAAATAATATATAGCTTTTTCAACACCATCTTCATCTTCTTGGGCAAGCATGCTACCAATAGTTGAATCAGATGCTGAAATATACAACTTCATTGCTTTGTTTCGAATAGGAGGCATTAGCGTTGGTGGATTAACCAAATAATTTTTTATGTCTTCAAAATCCTTTTGTTGATCTTGCCCCCAGTGAAATTGATCCCTTTTTTGTTTTCTGAGTAGTGGAGAGAATGGATGAGCTTTCCCACTTAGATTCGAAATGAATCTTCTCAAAAAGTTGATCTTTCCCAATAGGGATTGAAGTTGTTTCTTTGTTTTTGGAGGCTGGGTTTCCATAATAGCCTTCGTTTTATTTTGATTGATTTCTATGCCTTTTTTATGCACCACAAAACCAAGGAAATCCCCTGCATGTACACCAAAAGCACATTTTAGTGGATTCATTTTTAATCCACATTTTCTCATCCTTTCGAATGATTTTCTAAGATGATTTAAATGATCATCACTATAAGAGGATTTCACAACAATGTCATCAATGTATACTTGCATAAAGGCATCAATAAAATCATGAAAAATTAAATTCATTGCTCTTTGATATGTGGCACCAGCATTTTTTAGACCAAATGGCATAACAACCCATTCATAAGTCCCTAATGCTCCAGGGCATCTAAATGCTGTTTTAGCCACATCTTCTTCAGCAATGAAAATTTGGTTATAACCAGAATAGCCATCAAGCATGCTTAGGTACTCGAACCCGGCTGTAGAATCAACTAGCATTTCTGCTACTGACATTGGGTATTCATCCTTTGGTGTTGCATTATTTAAATCTCTAAAGTCTATGATACCCTAAGACTACCATTTTTCTTAATAACAGGCACAATATTTGCTAACCATTCAACATACCTTGTAGTTCGAATGAATTTGCTCCTCAGCAACCTTTCAATCTCACTTTTGATCTTTGATAGGATCTCTGGGTTGAATCTCCTTGCTAACCATTTTTCTTTGATAGGATCTCAATTTCTTGCAAAGGATCTTGGGCTTGCATTTTTGGATTTGAACTTAATGGATCTTTTTCAAATCCTAAGGGTTCATCATCATAAATACAATTCAGCCTTTGCTCAATTGGTAATAATTTGCCATTATTTTCTTCAATGGTTTTTTCAACCATATTTTGTTCGAGTGCAGCCTCTAAGGCTGTTTCAATCTTTTTCTCGGCAATATATGCCGTTATTCTAGCCCAAGAGGAGGGCTCAGTCATTGTTGGGATATTCATCATCCCACCCAGATGGTGGAATCACTCCATCTTCAGGAGGGAAATCTTCAATTTCTTCCCTCTCCCAACAGAATCCCTGTGTGGGATGGAGTCTCACAGAATGGTAAACATTGTTATTATTGGCTCCTCGAAAGCCATCATCTCGTTCACCACATGCGGCAATAGAGGCTAAGTTTCTATCAAAAGTTTGCCTAGTTATGTGGTCAACCTCACACATATAGAAACTTTGATCAGCCTCAATATTTTCTACTATTTTGTCCTCCCTCCAAAGTATTAATCTTTGGTGGAGAGTGGAGGGAACAACACCAACCCCATGGATCCATTCCCTGCCTAAAAGCAAGTTGAAACTCGCCCTCGAAGGCACAACTATAAATAACGTTGGCCTAATGGTGCTACCCACAACAACATCCATTTGAATGGCACCTAAAGATTTGCCACTTTTTCCCTCATAATTTGAGAGAACAATGTTGTGAGAATGCATATCAGTATCATACATTCTTAATTTTCTCAGCATGAAATGGGGCATTAAGTTAACAGCAGCACCCCCATCCACTAAGACTTTGTTTACACCAACACCACCAACTTTAGCCTTGATGTATAAAGGCTTTAGGTGGTTTCTCATACCTTCATGAGGCCACTCGAAGGCAGCCTGCCTTTGTTCAATGCACCCATTTGTCATCACATAGAAACAAAAAGGGGTACATTCATCTATATCAGGTTCTTCAAATTCCTCCTCAGGATCAGAGGTGGACCTGGCATCATATTCACGTGGCAATATAGACACCACATTAACCAATACATCAAAATCTGGTTCAGATCCAGATTCGAGCAGGTCTTCATCTACCATATCATCTTCCATGTTATCCTCAGGAAGTAATATTCTTTCTTTAATGGATCTCTTCGAGGAAGAGCTCTGATCAGCAACTAAGGCTTTTTCAGCCTTATTGGGAACAATCTGTTTATTATTCCCAGCATTAGTTTTGTTGCCCCCAGCATGGGCAACTTTGTTTTTGTTATCCCCAACATGGATAACTTTGTTTGTGTTGCCCCCAGCATGGGCAACTTGATGAGATTTGCCCCCAGCTAGGGCCATCTCTCTTTCTAACTTCTTTTGGCGTTGATACCTACGCCATTGTGTTCGAGTCATAGGGTTCTTTCCCTTATAATTGTTATTATAAGCAAACCTCTTGACTTCAGCAGTTTTGCTCGAAACAGAACGACTTGAGCTCCCAATCTCCATCTTCCTCTTTTGGAAAGCTTGGTGTTGGCCAGAAGACCATTGATTGACTGGGATCCTGTTGGAAGGAACGTATGTTTGCCTCTTTCCCAACCTATCATGGATGGAAGGGCCTTGCTTCACATGGCTTCCTTTGTTTGGTCCAGCAGTAGACCATTTCTTTTTGTTATTCACATATGGCATAACATTTTTAAGGCCTGTAGTAGCCTCTTTATCACACACAGCACTGCAACGAGGGCATAGCATGACTTCTGTGTTGCTTAACTTGCACCTGTTCAGAAAGTCAATCAATTCCTCTTCAGCCTGAGGGTATACTTTGTGAACTTTCTCTTCATACTCCTTCTCAGTTACAGCTCGAACTAGAGAAGCTTCCATGGCATCCACCATTAACCACTCGAATGGCTCAACGTAAGAAGTTTCAGCCACTTGGAGAGGATCAACATCTACCTTCATTGGTGGTTTGGATTTTTCATCAAATTTCAGCCTTCCCTCATTCAATGCTTTTTGTACTAGATCCCTGAAAACAACACATTGAGAAGTTTTATGACCCAAAAAGTTATGGAATTTGCAATAACCTCTTTTCTTTCTTTGTTCTAAAGCGGGAATTTTCAAACCTTTTTGAACAATTATTTGGCCATCAGTGACGAATAAATCAAAAATTTCATCACATTTAGTAACATCAAATGTGTAGGTTTTTGCAACATATTTATCATTTTTGGGTTCAATAGGATTTTTTCCATTCGAGGGTTTTAATAACTTACAAGTATAGGGAGGCCCTGGCTTTAATTCAGCCAAATCTATTTCATTTTCCACAACCTCCTCATATTCTGACTCATAGTCATTATCACTCTCATAATGTCCTACATAGGCTACTTTCTCTTTCGATTTATGGAACTTAGAATTTCTAGCTTTTTCACTTTTAAGCCTTTCAACTTGTCTAACTCTATCAGCAAGTTGGGCCATGTCCCTAAGGTGTTGGGTATCTAGTTTCTTTCGAATCGAATAATCAAGGCCACCAGCAGCCATTTCAACCAACTCATGTTCAGGGACTTGAGTAAAGCATCTTGCTTTGAGAAGCCTAAACCTATTGAGATAATCATTAACTGACTCTGGTGTTTTACGCCTCACACTTGCTAATTCTTTAAGGCTAATTTTAGTTTGACCCATGTAGAATTGTTCATGAAAAAGCCTTTCTAATTGTGTCCATGTAAACACAGAATGTGGAGGCAATGTTGTAAACCAAGTGAAAGCATTCTTGGTTAGAGAATTGGGGAAATATTTCATTTTTAAATTCTCATTATTTGCTATGTCCCCAGCCTCTGTTAAATACCTCGCAATATGTTCTACAGTGGACTCTGTTGTATCACCAGCAAACTTAGTAAATTTGGGGGTTTTCATGCCCCTAGGTATTTCTGTTTACAACACAAACTCAGTTAAAGGTGATACAAAATTTGGCCTATGTAAACCAACAGTTAGACCATTTTGGGCAAGAATTGCTTCTACTAAATTAGCCAAGTTATTTTTCCCAAAATCATTATGCTGAACATTCCTTAGTACATCATCAGCATTTTGGTTTCGTTTAACTAACACCATTTCAGGTTCAACATTTCTTTGCACAGGTTGTTCGATTGCTCGAGGCACTGGTTGTGGCCTCTGCTGTATTTCATTTCGAGCCTCTGCAACTGGTTCAAGCTCTAGGGCCTGTAATTGTTGAAGTGGTTGTCTAGGCATTTGGGGGCCACCAAAGAAATCTGCTATTCTACCCATTTGGGTGGCCAATGCCTGATAACTTTGGTTAGTATCTCAAATTAATGGGTTAATTACTGTACCCATTTGTGTTGTGAGTAAATTCACCATTTGATGGTTACTCTCATCCATTTGTTGCCTCATGGCTAACATAGAATTTGTAGTGAGTGTTGGTAAACTCCCTCTATTACGGTTATTATTAGAAGTCTGTCCCATATTATATGGGGATCTAACCGTCATGGAATCAGAAAATGTAGAAGGGTGTGTATACACATTCTGCATCAAAGATGTCGGCATTCCATAAGGGTAAGACCTACTCGAATGATAGAAAGGTCCAGTTTGACCTCTAAAATCAAATGATGCCCTAGTATATGGGTTGCCAGTTCCTACTTGAGAGGAAACTATGGCAGGGGCTGTTGACGATTGCTCCAACAATGTAGTTGATGCATTTGTACCTCTTGAGGGGTTTGTTGACCCCATGGGTATTGATACAGGAATTTCTTGTGCAGTTCTTGTGGAACTAGAATTAGGATGTGGGCCAGACATTGCGTTGGATGCACCAACTTCTATTACTGGTTGCTCATCCTCAAATTCCTGTTCGATGTCTGGATTAACGTTCTCATTATTATTATTATTGTTGTTATTATTAGCATTTGTGACTCTGGGTCTAGCCATTTCTGGTTTTATTCTACCACTTCTCAAATGCATACACTAAACAACAAATGATTATATGATTTTCTAAAAAGTTTTATGGAAATGAATGCAATGTAAATGCACTAAAATCACTTTTCAGAAAAATTTTGAAATGATTTTTGGTAAACAACCGCTAGTTTGCAATGCTTGAGAGACCAACTAGAGAATCTCGGAACATGTTTTGTGTATTCATTGTTTATGTTTAAAAATGACAATGTTCATTAACGCAAATGAACAAGTTTGTTTGAAACAAGTAAAGTAAATGAAAATAAATGACTTGATTGACAAGAAATGTAAAAATACTCAAAATGAGTACGTTTTGACAAGAAAAAGTAAATGCTTCAATGAATTAAAATGCATAAAATGTAAATGAAAAGCAAGTATATTGCATAAAAACATAAATTGCATTGAATTAAAAGAAAGTGATCACAAGATCATACATTGTTTCCTCTTGTATTCCTTTCGCTCGAACGCTTGGGTACTCAGAATTTGTAAGTATTTTTTAGTATGTGAATTTGTGATGTGATTTACAACAAATGAACTAGTATTTATAGATAAATTTTAAGGCTATCTATTAACGACTATATAACAACCATTTGACAAGTGTCTTGCCACATAATCTTCATTCCTGAATGCCAATAGTTGCCAAACTTGAATGAAACGTTGCAATGGTTTGAAATTTGAATCTTCAGAAATGTTGAAAATATGCTAAGCCTTCAAGCAGTCTTCGAGTTCGAACAATTCTTGACAGCTACTCGAAATATGGGCAATTCGAATCAAATCTTGATTTGCTTCTTGGACTTGTAAATATCTTCCATTTTCTGAGATTTGTGAATATTCTCAAATGAGAATATTATCTTCATTAAATATATTACTTTTAACCTTTATTCTATTATTAATGTCTTGGAAATATTAATTTCCATAATTAAAAGGTCTAGTAATTATATTCAAAGAATATTTAGGGCATATTTTGACTTAACTAAAATATGGGCTAACACCGTCCTCATCCCTGTGACCTTAACTGCGAGTTAAAGATGCTATAGTGTAAATAATCAAACAATCTTTTACATTATCTTTTAGCACAATATTAGTATTTATACACCAACAACATAGAAGTGTTTTACGCGCGAATTCAATCAAACAACATCATACTCATAGTGTTGCTTTTGTAGGCTAAATTGTAGTTTTGGCCTCCCAAGTTTCACAAATGTGCAATTTTAACTCCCTAATTTTTAAACATGTGATTTTAATCCTCCAAGTTTCCTAATTGTGTAATTTTAACCCCCCAAATTTACCCCTTTTTGCAAATTTCACGACCCTTAACTATTTAGACCAAAACTTTTCTTACATATAATTTTTTTTTTTACAATATAAAAGTTTAGAATTAATAAACAATAATAAAAATTTTGCAATTGTAATCATACGTAAGACATATGACCCTTAATTTTTCTGTTTAGTTGTCTTTCTTAGGTTTTTTACGTGACAATTTTGATTAAAAAACACTAATATCTCATTGCTATATAAACGCTTTCTTTTCTTCTTTTTTTGACAAAAAAATAATAATATTAAGACCTTTTAAATATTTGGTCTAAATATTTAATAAAAAAATATTTAGTCAAAATAGTCAAGAGTTATGAAATTGCACAATTAGGAAACGCGGAGGGTTAAAATCACACGTTTCAAACTTGGGGGGTTAAAATCACACATTTGTGAAACTTGAGAGTCAAAACTACAATTTAGCCTTTTAAAATATATACACACATATTTACATAATTTGATTTGATTGCAATTTTTTTTGGTAGAATTTAATTTCACAACATAGTTTCATTTAAACATATAATATTTTTTAATACATTGTTGTCCTGAAAGTTTTTTTGCCCACATAATAAATCATCGTTTTGGTTTATAATAAAGTCAATATATATATTGTCATAAACTTTGCACATTTTTATAACAATTTAAAAGTTCACTCTTTGTTAAAAAGATAATTATTAAAGAATTTTTTTATTTTGTAGCAAAAAAAAAATTATAAAAACTTCAAATGAAGCTATTTTAAATAGATTTTCATAAAAATCATTTCCATTCAATTATATCACATTGATGGCCTGGCAAAATTTTATGTGACCATAATATCTTCTCATTCAATTATATCACAATTATGGCGGGCAATTTTTCTTTTGCATATGATTTTTTTACATATGATTGAATATTATTTATTGAGTTATAAATAAAAATTGCTCTGGTTTTTTTTTTTTTGCATATGATTGAATATTATTTATTGAATATTTTTTTTTACATATGATTTTCAAAAGCCCAATAATCAATATCAAAATTAATTTTGAAAATTTTAATTATTAATTTAAATATTTAACTATAAAATATAATCTTCGTCAAAAAAAAAAACTACAAAATATAATCAAATTTTGATTTTAAAATTATATAAAACGACTTTTTAGTAATGTTGTTTCCTTAATTATATAAATGTTATTAATGTTATTAAATTTTAAATTAGAGAGCATATTCCTTATATAAGTCACTTGGGTATGAAGCAACTTTAAATTTTTGGGCCAGCTATCCCATGCTTCGAGGTGCCTCCAATCTAGCGAGGGATTAGTCACTGCGTTCGGCGGTGGATACCCCGGTCTCGACCAAAAAATATTCCTTATATAAGTGGTATTAAGCTAAGTCCTATATACACATTCCTTCGTTTTTCCTCAATTCACGTTGTTCTTTAAAGTTTGCTATAATTTAATTATGGTTATATTTGAATAATTCCAATAATACAATAAATTATTATTAAATAAATTATAATAAATTAAATAAATTGTTCAAATATTAAATAAATTTTTATTAAAAAAAATATACAGGCCACCACAATTATACAATATATGATTGATAAAATTTAAATAAATTATAGATCTTAAAAAAATATAGATATTAAATAAATTAAATAAATTACATGTTTCATTAAAGTTAAAATTAATCTGAACAATTAGTAATATATGATTAAAATATTGAATTGTATTATTAGGCAAAAAAAAAAGAATATAAAAATAAAAATAATAATAAAAATAAAATTGAATGCTCAGAAATAGCGTGGATAAAATAAAATCATAAGAATAAAATTAAAATAAATGGTTTTAGTAATCATAAGAATAAAAGTAATAATAATAATAATGATAAAATATAATAATAATAATAATAATAATAATAATAATAATAATAATAAAAATAAAATAAAAAGGTGGGGTGGTAATAATCTTGCAAAATGAATTTGATTTATTTTAATATGATTTTATTTCGAGAAATATAAGGTTTTTTTCTTAAATTTATTTCTTCACGTTTATTTAATTTAGTATACCTTATATTTTAATTGATAAAATAAATTTGATTTACTATGATTCCACTTTATAATTAAATTAAATAACATAATTGTTACCGTATTAATTTTATGTGTCATAAAAATATTTGTCAATTACGTAAAAATCATTACTATTTAAATAAATGGTCAATATAAAATTAAATTATTCATTCGGTCACAAAAGAATTAAATTAAATAAGATAAACGTTACGGTATTAATTTTATGTGTCATAAAATTTTTGTCAGTTACATAAGAATCATAACTATTTAAATAAAACGGTCAATATAAAATTAAACTATTCATTCGGTTACAAAAGAATTAAATTGAATAAGATTAACATTACGATATCAATATTATGTGTCATAAAAATATTTGTCAGTTACGTAAAAATCATAATTATTTAAATAAAACGTTCAATATTAATTTTTTTTTTTGACAAAAATAAAATGATATTCATTCATTCAAATTGGTAAAATACATCAAATGCAATTACATTCAACATGGCTAAAAAACGTAAAGGATGAATCTGCAAACAAATTCATAGCATCCGAGTTAATAGCATACAACGGCAAAATGCCTACTACAAATAATATGATAAAACTAAAATCACCGGAATATTCATGTCTCCGGATCTGCAACATTGATGTCCAAATCATTGGTTGAGTTTGTAATTGACTGAAGTCAATCTTCCAAAAAGAATCAAACGAACACCACAACAATACCGAAAATCAAACAACGCCGCACAAGACGACGAACACCACAACGCCGCACAAAATGACGAATAACACAACGCCGTACTTAGACGACGAAATCAATAAAAAGAAAACAAAAGAAAACGTGGTATATGTGAAAACCACTTATTTATATTGAAAGACAAAAAAAACCAATATATAAATTAAAATTATAATAAATGTAATTTAATTTTGTGGTTCGAGAACTCACTATAAATAATTGTAGCTTTTCACATAAAATTCACAATTTCATTTCATATTCAACTATATTTTTGTCTTTTTTATTTTTGTCTTTTTCATTTGCTTTAAGTCAATACAAAATGGCTCACAAAATTAATCAACTATCCGAAATCAAGGCTAAGAGTGAGAGTTTGAATGTTGTGGTTCGTGAAATTCGGTTGTGGTTTGTTCGAGATTTGGCTTGCAACAACCAAACATTTTAATTAGACATGATATTAATGGATTCATCAAAGGTAAGAATGAATATGAATCAAATTTATATTATTATTTTATTCTTATAATCACTAATATTATTGTTTTTATCATCTATTATGTTAAAAAAATCATTGTATTGGATAGGGAAATAAGATTCATGGCACGGTGCGTCGCACTTTAATTTATAAGTTTGAAAAAGAACTTATATAATGTATTGTCTACTAAAAAAATAATCATTGTATTTTATATTTATAATTAAACATTATCCTCATGTTATATTAATAAAATAAAATTTATATATTTTATAGATGTTATGGGAATGTTAACCAGAGTTGGTATTATTGAAAAAGAATACGAGGGAAATTGTTTGAAAACTAAAATGATTGCAATTCAAATGGATTATGATGAGTTAATACTTTATGAAATCTACAATATATATATATATATATATATATATATATCCTCATAAGAAAATAATACACGTGTACTATTAGCTTTAATGATGCGGATGTGGCTTTTTTATATTAAAATATTTTAACGTTTCGATTTTGCAGATGACGTTTCTATTTTATATTTATGTTTTATTATTATTCTGTCAGTTACTAAAGAATTAAATTGAATTTAATAAACGTTATGATATGAATTTTATGTCTCATAAACATATTTGTCAATTACAAAAGAATTAAGTTAATATTAATAAACGTTACGATATCAATTTTATGTTTCATAAAAATATTTGTCAGTTACGTAAAAATCATAATTATTTAAATTAAAACGACCAATATAAAATTAAATTTATTTTTGTGTTTCTCAAATTCACTATAAATATATTGCATATTTGCACAACTATTTCACAATTTCATTTCATTTCATTTTATATTCAACTATATTTTTGTGTTTATCATTTTTTTCTTTTTCATTTGCTTAAGTCAATACAAAATAGCTCCTAAAATTAATCAACTATCTGAAATCAACCCAAGTAGTGAGAGTTTGAATGTTGTTGTTCAAATAATTCGATTGTGGTTTGTTCGAGATTTGACTCGCAACAAGCAAATTTTTTAATTAGACATGATACTAATGAATTCAAATGTAAGAATGGTTATATAAATTTACCTTATTATTTTTGTTGACATTATAAATTTTTATTCTAATAATCACTAATATTATTGTTTTTATCATGTATTATGTTAAAAAAATCCATTGTATTGTACAGGGAAACAAGATTCATGCATGAGTATAAACTTGATGTTCATTATTATTACTATCTATTATCTTATAATATTGAACGGAGGACGTATATAAATTGATTTGACACTTATACCACGCATGGCGTGGGATCCATACTATAATTTCAGATAAACATTACGATATCCATATTATGTCTCATAAATATATTTGCCAATTTCGTAAAATTGTAATTACTTAAATCAAACAGTTAATATTAAATTAAATATAATAAATTTATTTCATTTTTGTGTTTCTATGTGTGCCTTATAAAAGTTAAACGTTAATTATGCAATTATTTATGTTGATCAATAAACCATCAAACAAGTAAAATATTTTGAGCATGTCTCAAAAATAAATTTCAAAAATATGCAATTATTTATCAATTGAGTTATTACAAAAGAAGCAATTTTTCTAAGGATTTTTTTTCAATTAGTACTTAATTATTATTTTTACGAAATTAATTTATGTCGAAAAATATACAGTTTTTTTTTTATGTAAATCTACATCTATATCTACATTCTACAATAATATTCATATAAAAGTCACACTCATCATAAGAAAAGTACACGTGTACATTTGCATTTATTATGATGACGTGTCAATTTTAAATTAATGATGATAATGTATCAATTTAATATTTAAGTGTTATAATTATATTTTATCAGTTAGCAAACAAAAAATTACAATATCAACTTTTTTCTTATAAACATATTTGTCAGTTACATGGAAAACATAATTATTTAAATAAAACATCTTATATTAAATTAAATATTATAAATTTCATCAGTTACAAATAAATTATTTTAAATCAAGTAAACGTTACGATATCAATTTTATGTCTCATAAACATATATGTCAGTTACATGAAAATCATAATTATTTAAATAAAATATCTTATATTAAAATTCATAAATTCATGTTTACTTTTATGTTTCTAAAACTAACTATAAATATAAATCATGTGTCCACAACAACTTCACAATTTTATTTCATATTCATTCGTATTCTTATGTTTTCATTTATGTTAGTCAATATAAAACGACTCTCAATTAATCAATTATATGAAATCAACCAAATTAATGAGAGTTTGAATGTTGTAGTTTGGGTAATTCAATTTTAGTTTGTTCAATATGTGTATCACAACAACCAACAATTTTCATTAAACATGATACTAATGAATTCAATTGTAAAAATTGTACAGAGCAACAATGTTAATAACACAGTACGTCGATCTAATTTATAAATTTGAAAAAGAACTTATAGAAGATAATGTCTATTCAATGAATAATTTTGAAATTGCTTCAAATTAATGATCTATGCATGACTAATATGCATGAATATAAACTTAATGTTCATTATTACTGTCTATTATCTTATAATATTGCACGGAAAACGTATATAAATTGATGTAACGTTTATATCACCCATGGCGTGAGGTTCACACTAATATATATATATATACGTGTTAGAAATAAACATCTAAAGCTATAGAGAGGATAGATATAGAGTAAGACTTGTAATATTCTATTTGTGTTTACATCATATACAAGAGTCCTATTTATAGGACACCAAAAGAGAAGTGAAAGAACAAAGATATTTACTATCCACTCACTAGTGGGAAGTGTAGTGGAATTGGAAGGGAAGGGATGGACATCCACTATATATATATATACACACATACATATCATTCATCTCCTTTATTTTTTTCTAAAAATGTTTATCATTTTATGATAAGAAATGTTCATTTACCAAAAATTTTAATTTTTAAATATGAGATGAATTACATATGATTTTTTAAAAACCAAATTTTTGAAAATGAACATTTTATAAATCGATAAACATTTTTGGAAAAAAATAATTCAAAAATTTAAGAATTTATTGCTAATTAAATAAATTTTATTATAAAAGATCTATACTTGAATTCAGAAAAAATTTATAAAAATTAAAAGTATTATTAAAATTAAGTGGGATTAATTTAAAAAATTCATATTTTGAAAGAAGAACTAAAAATATATTTAATTGTAATTAAAAGAAAATGAAGCATACCACAACATGGTATCTTGAGAACAAAAAGTAAAATATCTTGAGAACAAAAACTAAAATAAAGTAAAATTGACTGAATGGATAGGAGGTCTTTTAACTTTTTTAAATAACATATAGGAACATCCAAACTAAGTTGTTGACACGTATCACTTGGTCAATGAAGCCCCCACAACTAAGTCTGTCCATTTCACTTGGACTAAAATTTCATGATACCATTTGTTGGGTAAATGAGGGGGCAGCTGGATGATCATCTACGTTGGGTCAAGAACATCGATACAAGTGAGTCAGACACCACACTCTTACCAAAAACCTTAAGACAATGAATTTATGGATCTTCCCTCTTATAAAGTGTTCAACCCCTACTTTTTTTAGCAATATGTGACTTACTCACACTTGCCACAACATTCTCCCTCTCAAGTGTGAGTCTTCAATTCATTATTAACCGTAAACACTTGCTCTGCCGTTTGCCACTGCACAATGGGACCGCCGCTTGACTACCTTTGTCAGGAAGACTTTCAACACAAAGAGCCTAAGCTCTAACCATTTGCCTTAATGTTTTGGGTAAGAGTGTGGTGTCTGACTCACTTGTATCTACTCACTATACCAACACTACTATAGTTGATATCAGGCCTAGTGTTGCACAAGTATCTCAGTGAACCAATGAATTTTCTATACTCAATAACCTTAAGGCAATGTGAGACTTCCCCACACTATTCACATTTATTTTTCTCAACACAATTGAATCGAGTTGAACCGAGTTGTTCACAAACTCGAATCAAGTCGAACTCGAGCTGAAAAAAATATTAATTACAAATTCGAGTTCAGTTTCGAACCGCTACAATAGCTATCGAGCCGAGATAAACCTAAGTTCGCCTTAGCTCAACTTATTTCCACCCAGGTTGTGTTCCCTACTTAGTGTATCTCCCTTTATTTGTTTATGGCATATATAATTTATTACTATTAAGATTAGGATTAAGATAGAGACCAAATAATTTGGGGCCAAGTATATATATAACATATACATTCTTATAACTTTCATTTAATTACTATAAAAGATATTGCTCAAACTCGACTGCTATGTAAATCGAATTGAAAATGATAAATACCTAAACCTGTATCTTGAGAACAAAAAGTAAAATAAATTTGCAACAATCAAACCATGGGAGAAATATTATAATTCACAAAGTGCTGATTATGTTTGATATATAATACTCTGCAAACTAGTATTATTCGCAATTGTACAATATTGCTTGATTGCTTGATTTGCACCAGTACACACTTTTACTAGTAATAAACTTATTGAATATACAACCATATAGTATTATTCATTTCATTTCAGTGACCTTCATGTCCCAATGGAGACTCAACTGATGGCTATTACTATTAACATTAACATCTATAAACTTATTGTATACAAACAACAGTGATAGACCTGTTATAATAAGCATCCATACTAGGAATATAAACATATTGAAGTACATTGAAAGTACTTTTTTTGAACCTATTCATGGTAGGTATCGGCCCAACGACAACTCGGTATTGCGTGCAAGTGTTGAGCTCTTGATACATTGAGCCCAAATTTCTCCTCCATATTCAAATTAGAAGGATTGGTATTATATGGAAGTTTCCAATTAAAGCAATGCACCAATTGAGCTACGACCAATTTAACAGTAACTAAACCTAATTGAATGCCAGGACAACGCCTGCGACCAGAACCAAATGGTATAGATTCAAACTCTTGTCCTTGATAATTCATTTTCTTGTCAATAAATCTCTCAGGATAAAATTCTTCAGCATTTTCTGACCAGACATTAGGATCTCTTCCTATTGCCCATGCATTTACTATAAGTCGCGTCTTTTCTTTATTAAAAAAACCATCAATTGTTATGCTCTCTCTACATTCACGAGGGATTAATAAGGGTGCAATTGGATGAAGTCTTAACGTTTCATCAATCACCGTGTCTAAGTAATTAAATTTCTTCAAATCATTCTCTTCAACCATTCTCTTATTCCCCACTTCATTTTGTATTTCATCTTGAAGGATTTTCATCACTCTCGGATGCCTTACAAGTTCGGATAAAGTCCATTCAATCACGGTAGCAGATGTATCAATTGCTGGCGTTATCATGTCAAGTAAAATAGCCTTCACGTTTGTTCGATCAATAACAACATTTTGGTCGTGATCATTAATGGTTTGGTGCATAATTGAAAGAAGTATGTCTACAAAATCTTCATGATGAGTTTTGTTTGTATTAGTAGTTTGTTCATGCTCTGCTATAATCACCTCTAGTATCTCATCAAGTTCTTTACAAATTTTCTTGAGACCTCGTGTTAATCCCTAACAAAGAGATAAACTAAAAGTATCAATTACTAGTATATATTAAAAGAATAATTTCACTGAATTTTACATAACTATAAGAAATTGGGATCTAATTTCGGTGAGTGCAGTAATGCAGTCATAAATATGTGACTGTCTTATCTTAATTTGATAGTTGAGAATTTATTAAAAACAAAATATTTTTACTTTTTAAAAAATAAAAATATTCTTTATTATGGACCGTCCAATTGAGATTGCACACTGTCAAAAATTTGTAACTACATAATTGTACGTAGTCTTTGATTGCAATTATCCGAAACTTTAAAGTAAATTTTAGGTTTTGTTTGAAACAATTTTGCTTTTTAGTTTTTAAAATGTCTTTTAGGCTTCGATGTTTTATTTCCCATACATAATAATAACTCAAACATACCTGAAGATCAAAAACACCTAGTAAAGGAACATAATCAGCTAGATTAAAAGCTCCACTGAAAGTTAAAGCTACTTGAACCAACTTCTTCAAGTCAAATTGCTCATACTTACTCCGACCCAACATCATTTTATACACAATATCCTCAATAAGATTCTCCACAACCTCACTAACATTCACAACCTCACCCACCATAACACTTTTCTTCAATGACTTAACCAAAACACCTAACTTCTCTTCTCTAATGGGACCAAACATTTCAACCTTTGAAGCACTAAGAAGTTTTAAAGTGCAAAGTTTCCTCATACTACGCCAGTAAGGACCATACTCAGAAAAAGCAATCCCTTTTGTACCGTAAGAAAAGATTTCATATGCTTGAATATTTGGCCGGCTTGCAAAAACGATGTCATGAGTTTTGAGGAATGATTCTGCAAGTTTTGAAGATGAAATGACAATAGCTGGAACTTGACCCAATTGTAAGGACATAATTGGACCATATTTTTTGGAAAGTGAATGAAGTTTTCGATGTGGATGTGTACCTAATATGTGAAGGTTTCCGATTATTGGTAATGCTAGTGGACCTGGTGGCTTAGTTTTTGGTTTTTGATGTAAGAAGAGTTTGAATAAAAGGTATGTAAAAGTAAAGAGAAGGAAAGCAAGTATTGTTATTGATTCAGAATACATGTCTAAAATTAATAATTTGGTTTGGATAAGTGCTAAGGTTGAATGAAGACTATGATCATGAACTCATAATATATAGAGATTGTTTTTTTTTTTAAGCAGTAAAATGAATTTATTGATATAAAACTAGATGTGCTTAATCTAGAAGCAAAGTCTACAAAGATACAAAGTGAATAAAAACAATAGCGCCAACAGGCAGCAATAAACAAGTCAAAAACCCCGCCACCCTAAACAAATCAGTGGTTGTGAATACCAAAAACTAAAGTCAATAGCCATATGAGAACGTTTTGCCTTTAGCCACCACTAAGTCTGAATTTTTATCTGGTCAAACACCTTATCAACCTGAAAAACCTTGTTTTGAAAAACATCAACATTACGAGTCTTCCAAATCCACCATATCGTTAGGTGTTATGGATCATAACCATTTCGTTCATACTACCTAAATGAATTGTCTTGTCGTTTGAATCTTCACCCGCAATGATGGTGAAGATTCAAACGACAAGACACGCGTCGAATGGATAGTTTATAGACGTTATTTAGACAGTTATAGTGTTTATTTATAAATAGTAGTTCATTTGATGTAATTTGGATTACAAATTCTCATACTAAAAATCCTTAAACATTCTGAGTACCCATACGTTCGAGCGAAAAGAGTACACAAGGCACAATGTATAATTCTGTGGTCAATCTTTACTAATTCAATGCAATTTAATTTTTTATGCAATTTAATTGTTTTCATTTTACATTTTTTGCATTTAATTTCTTATAGTTCAATTAAAGTTATTTACGTTTAATCATTTACATTTCTTTGCAAAAAACCAAACTTGTTCATCGCAATTAATGAACATTGTTATTTTCAATCATAAAACCATAAATGTACAAACATGTTTTGGAATTCACCAGTTGTTTCAGCAAGCATTGCAAACTGTTGAATAAACTTTAATGTTATATTTAGTGGGTTTCTATTAATAAGTTTGGGAAAGAAAAAGACTTTGTTTAAATTGAAAGGTAATAGATAATAGTTGGCTATTATTAGAATTTAATTATTGTCTTAGAATAGCAATAGTGATACTATATAAAGAACAAAATTGTATTATCTTTTTAACAGAATATATATGAAAACAGTGTTTCTGTTCACAAATTGGCATCAGAGCAAATGGCAAACGTGGTGAATCAAATGCCGTTGCCGCGACTAACGAAGTCAAATTATGATAATTGGAGTGTCAAAATGAAAGCTCTTCTTGGAGCTCTAGAGGCGTGGGAGGTGACCAGCGATGGGTTTGAAGATCCAGCAGATACTGCGGGATATACGACAGCTCAAACCAAGGCGTTGAAAGAGACGCGATCAAAGGATAAGACGGCATTGTACATGCTGTTCCGAGCAGTTGATGACTCAGGCTTTGAGAACATTGTCGGTTCGGCTACGTCGAAAGAAGCATGGGAGACTTTAAAAAAGGCGTACGAAGAGTAGATCGAGTGAAGCAAGTTCGACTCCAAACTCTTCGTGGTGAATTGGAGAGGATGCAGATGAAGGAGTAGGAAATTGTATCTGACTACATCACGCGTGTACAAACGGTGGTGAATCAACTCACTAGAAATGGCGAAACGGTAACTGATGCACGAGTTGTCGAAAAGATCCTGAGATCTTTAACAGATAAATTTGAGAATATTGTGTGTGCAATAGAAGAGTCGAAGGACCTTTCGAAGCTCTCAGTCGAAGAGCTCGTTGGTTCTCTCGAAGCACATGAACAACGTAAGATGAAAAAGAAGGAAGAAGCAGTCGAGGAAGCACATCAAACCAAGGAGTCAATTAAAGACAAAAAGGTACTCTTTTCTCAAAACTTTTGAGGAAGAGGACGTGGTCGTGGAGGTCATGGTCGAGGTGGTCGAGGCAGTAACTTCGAGAGAGGACAGTCAAGCCAACAAAATTGGCGTGGCAGAGGACGTGGTCAAAGAGGTGTTCAGTCGAACTACTCCAACTTCGAATGCTACAAGTGTGGAAAGAATGGTCATTACGCGAAGGATTGTAACTCCTACAAATGTTATAACTGTGGTAAAGTGGGACATCTTGCAAAGGATTGTCAAGTCGAAAAGAAGGTAGAAGGAACAACCAATCTGGTTTTGGAAGCTGAAGTGAATGAAGGTTTTCTCTTGATGGCTCAAAATGAAATCAAGACCAATATTGACACCATGTGGTATCTCGACTCAGGGGCAAGTAATCATATGTGTGGTTACAAACACCTATTTAAAGAAATGCAAAAGATTGAAGATGGTCATGTGTCTTTCGGAGATGCATCGAAAGTGAAAGTCGAAGGTAAGGGTAAAATCTGTTACTTATAAAAGGATGGCTTGATTGGATCAATCAAGGGTGTTTATTATGTACCAGATCTCAAGACCAACATCTTGAGCTTGGGGCAACTTACAAAAAAAGGTTATTCGAAACTTATAAAAGATCGGATACTGCATTTGAAGGACAATCAAGGGCATCTGATTGCTCAAGTCGAGATGGGGAGAAATCGAATGTATAAACTGAATTTGAGAAGCATTCAAGAAAAATGCTTGCAAGTTAATGTCGAAGACAAAGCGTCGTTGTGGCATCTACGCTTTGGTCATCTACATCATGCTGGTTTGAAAAGGTTGGCGAAAAAGAACATGGTGCACGGGCTACCAGACATGAACTATGAAGGAAAGTTTTGTGAAGAATGTGTTCTTAGCAAACAAACAAGAACCTCATTTCATAAGAAGGCAGAATATCAAGCTAAGCATATTCTCAAACTGATTCATCCTGACATATGTGGGCCAATCACTCCGGAGTCTTTTAGTGGCAAAAGGTACTTTATTTCCTTTATCGACGACTTCTCACGAAAAACTTGGGTTTATTTCTTGAAAGAAAAATCTGAAGCATTCGAGGTGTTCAAAAAGTTCAAAGTAATGGCGGAGAAGGCAACTGACAGACACATAAAAGCCGTTCGATCTGACAGAGGTGGTGAGTATATTTCAACAGCTTTTATGAAGTACTATGAAGAGCAAGGCATAAGGAGATTTCTAACTGCACCATATTCACCTCAACAAAACGGTGTGGCTGAAAGGAAGAATCGAGCAGTTCTCGACATGATTCGATCAATGCTTAAAAGCAAGAACATGATGAAGGAGTTATGGGCAGAAGCTGTACAATGTGCAATTTATGTTCAGAATCGATGTCCACATTCAAAGTTAGAAGATCAAACACCACAAGAAGTATGGAGCGGACATAAGCCAACGGTTTCTCATGTCAAAGTATTTGGTAGTGTGGCATATGCACACGTACCAGATCAACGAAGAACAAAGCTTGAAGACAAAAGTCAGAAGTACATATTTATTGGGTATGATGAGAAGACTAAAGGGTACAAGTTGTTTGATCCTATAAGCAAGAAGGTGATAGTGAGTAGAGATGTTCGAATAAATGAAGAGAGTAAGTGGGACTGGAACAATTCGACAGAAGTTAATGTCGAAGTTGAAGAATCTTCGGTCGCCATACCAACAAGCATTTCAATAGAAATTGAAGAGTCTGACAATGAAGATGAAACACTACAACCCAGAATGTGAAGTCTGCAAGATTTATATGAAACGACAGAAGAGGTACACCTTGTATGTCTTTTGGCAGATACTGAGAACATTAACCTTGAAGAGGCGTTGCGAGATGAAAAATGGAAAACTGCCATGAACGAAGAGATTAAGGCAATTGAACGTAACAACACATGGGAACTAGCAGAATTACCAAAAGGAAGTCAACCTATTGGTGTGAAGTGGGTATTCAAGAAAAAGATGAACGCTCAAGGCGAAATAGAACGGTACAAAGCGCGACTTGTTCCGAAGGGATACAAACAAAAAGCAGGAATTGATTATGATGAAGTATTTGCGCCTGTTGCTAGAATGGAGACAATTAGATTGCTCATTTCTCAAGCTGCTCAATTCAAATGGCCAATATTTCAAATGGATGTCAAGTCAGCATTTTTAAATGGTGTGCTCGAAGAAGAAGTTTACATCGAACAACCACCCGGATACATGAAAGTTGGAAAAGAAGAAAAAGTGTTAAGATTGAAGAAGGCGCTTTATGGGTTGAAGCAAGCACCGCGAGCATGGAATACACGCATCGACACATATTTCAAAGAGAATGGTTTCAAACAATGTCCCTACGAACATGCCCTATATGTAAAGAAGAATGGAAGTAATATGTTACTTGTTGTTGTCAATGTCGATGATCTAATCTTCTTTGGTAACAATGGTCAAATGATAGAAGAATTCAAGGGCAGAATGACACGTGAATTCGAGATGACAGACTTGGGTCTGATGAGATTCTTTCTTGGTCTTGAGGTTCGACAAGAAGAAGCAGGAATCTTCATATCACAGGAGACATATGCAAAGGAAATCCTGAAAAGATTCAAAATGAAAGATTGTAATCCAGTTTCGACACCAATGGAACCATGTGCAAAGCTGTCGAAATTTGATGGAGGAGAACGTGTCGAAGCAAGCAAATTTCGAAGCTTGGTAGGTAGTCTTCGCTATCTTACTTGTACAAGGCCAGACATTTCATTGAGTGTTGGCATTGTAAGTCGATTCATGGAGGAGCCAGTATATTCACATTGGAAGGCATTGAAACGAATCCTAAGGTACATCCAAGGAACATTGTCATTTGGAATGTTTTACTCAAGAACAGAAGATTACAAGTTGGTTGGTTACTCCGACAGTGATTGGTGCGGAGATATAGACGATCGGAAAAGCACTTCAGGATATGTGTTCTTCATGGGAAATACCGCATTTACTTGGCTTTCTAAGAAGCAACCTATAGTAACACTCTCGACATGTGAAGCTGAATATGTGGCAGCATCTTTGTGTGTTTGTCATGCAATATGGCTTAGAAGATTGTTGAGCAAAATGGAACTAAAACAGACAAGTGCAACAGTAATTCAAGTGGACAACAAATCAGCAATTGAGTTAGCAAAGAATCCTGTAAACCATGAAAGAAGCAAACACATTGACGTTCGTTTCCACTTCATTCGAGAACATGTGAAGGAAGGAAGTGTCGAATTGAGGCATGTAGCAAGCAAGGATCAAGCAGCAGATATTTTTACAAAACCATTATCGAAGGAAACTTTCGACAGAGGCAAGAAATTGATAGGCATGATAGATAGAAGGAACATTTAAGTGTACAGGGGAGTTTTGTTGAATAAACTTTAATGTTATATTTAGTGGGTTTCTATTAATAAGTTTGTGGAAAGAAAAAGTCTTTGTTTTAATTGAAAGGTAATAGATAATAGTTGGCTATTATTAGAATTTAGTTATTGTCTTAGAATAGCAATAGTGATACTATATAAAAAACAAAATTGTATTATCTTTTTAACAGAATATATATGAAAACAGTGTTTCTGTTCACACAAACTAGCGATTGTTTACAAAAAATCAGTGTAAACAATATTACAGTTTTAAAACTTAAAGAATTTATGTGTTACAAAAAAAACTTAAAAGACTTATGTAATATAATTGTATAAACCAAAAACATAATTTGGCATATATATTTTCCACTTATATTTTCTACTATTTTCCACGATCGAAGGAGTTTGCGACTTGCAACCTGTTGGTTCAATTGCAGGAAGGTCTTGGTGTAAAATTGGTGAAGGTTATCTTTACTAGCTTCTAACTATTGGTGATAATTAATTGAGGTTTCAATATATTGTTAATCTTGGTGTTGTTCTGGCTTACCTTAAAGTCCCACATCGCTTGGAACTCAAGGTTAATGGTAGTTTATATACAACACGTCACACTCTTGTAACCACCAAGGCGCCTTTTCTACAAAGGAGAATGACAAAACCGTGACGGGTAAAACTCCAAAGCAGACAATTTCTTGGAGATGTGGACTTGAGGTCGGGTCAGAATATACCCTCATTTATCCCCCGCGGTGTTTGGATGTTTTCATTTATGGAGCCTGATTGAGTGTATTTTGTTACTTTGAACAATTTTTTCTTGTTTAATTTTGATTCAATGATGGTATCCTACTGATTCAATTAGTTGAACACACTTTGAACTACGTCTTTATTTTGTAGTTTTTCTTTTATCTATCTCTAATCTTCTTGCGCAGAGATCTGATCTTATTAATATTATATATTTGTCGTTGGTAAAAAAAAAGTTTAACACACTTATTATGTTTTTGCTTATAAAATATGAACAGTAGTAATGGAGAACCTATTTGATAACAATAGAGAATGTGGTAGAATGAAATTATTCAAAAATTATACTCCTACTTATCACGTTCTGAATGGTTAAACTATTACGCGGATACAAAAGTTCACAATACTTGAGGTTTTTTGCTTCAAAAAAAATACTTGAGGTTTTTATTTTTTGTTGACAAACACAATACTTGAGGTTGATTTGCTTCTTTATGCGGTAAGTGGTTAGCCTTACTATATATAGAATTTATTATTATTAAGATTAGGATATAGACCAAACAAATTGGGAGCCAAATCCAACATAAACATTCTTATCTTTCATTTAATTATTATAAAGATATTGTTCAATCTCGATTGCTATGTACATCGAATTGAAAATGATAAATACCAACATTAATTGGTCGTGATCGATTGCTATGTATCTCGATTGTTATGTATTTCGATTGCTATGTGATTGATGTTGAAATTGATAGAGAGGGAGACTGCATTTCGATTTTCGCAATTGCGTTTGAAAGATGACTCAAACCAATTAATATCAAAACTCTCCTAAAACTCTGAATTACTAGGATCCCCTTCCTCTATGAAGTAGAGGATAAAAACCAAAAATAAATAATAAATACCTAAAGAGAAATGTTATATGGTGCGAACGACTCTCGCACGAAGAAGCCTTAAAAATTGTTTCTACATTATTACACTGCTTCACCTCAAAGCTTGCACTTGTAATCAGTCCGGCCCCGACACATGTGCGGGGTACGCGACCAAACAAGGCCACAAAATATCGGCAAAAGTTTAAGGCCTCGAAATAGTAAAGTTCTATAATAATAGTTAGGAAAATGATAAACATTGCCCTAAGGGCAATGGTTAAGAAAATAAAAATATTTTTAATGTTCATAAAATATCACATGTGCATTAATAGACAAGTGGTTTATGTTGTTTGTTAGTTTAAGGTATTAGGCTCAAATTCTATTTTTTACATGTTTTATGCATAATTTAATTTTGTTTTTAAGGCTTAAATGTATTTTTGGTTCCCTATTTTAATATTTTTAAATTTTTGGTCCCTTCTTTCTCTATTTTAATAGTCAACATTTTTTATGGTCTCCCTCTCTTTTAATGGTGTGGCGCAACATATCATCAGTTTATTTCCATAGCAATCCATGTAAGATAGCTCAAGTGGTAAGAGCTGGGGGACATAAATTGGATAAGGGAGGTCTAGGGTTCGTTCCTTAATAGGAGCAATTTAAATTTCTGATGTACAAAAAAAAAAAATTTCCATATCATTTTAAAATTCAAATGATTAATATTACCTAATTTTTATTAACCCTAAATTCTTCTTTCATCTTCTACGATTCTCCACCGATCTCCATTTGAAATTTCACCTTTCATCTTGATATTTTTCAATCTACAACTTTTTCAATTATTCTCACTTTTGCATTGCATATACGTACGTACTTCTTCTCTGCTCTTCCACGAGCAGCACCACAACGTAACCACATAACTTCATTCCTCTAATCTCCATTTCTACACATTGATACCACTCAAAACTCACATGCAATTTGCATTTCAAGCATGTTCTATATAAGCTTCCAAACCCCATATATTTAAACCTTCGCAAGCATGCTCTATTTTGTCCAAAGTCTTTGAGTTTTGCCTACGAAGTGTAAAAGGTGAAGCTCAAGGCTTGTGATTTTAGAAGTTGCATGACCAGCAAAAAAATATTGATCTCACCTGATCAGAAAGTGTGGCCACAAAAGTTCCGTCGTGTAATGTTCTGTCAACACAGGAGGAGGGGGTTGTACCTGCGGGGACTCCGACGCTCAAGTCAGTGAGTGCAAGAGTTGCGAGTACAACATTAGAATATCAGATACCTGTGCCATTGTGAGGAATGGCGTACTTATACCCCCCAGCGCTGGGCCATGGCCATTAATGAGGAGGCAAACGATTCGTCCCTGCCATTAATGGCTGTCGGGATTTTGACTTGCGGTCATAATGGGCAGTAAATGCTCATCATCCCGATGTTTTGTCCGTTACGATTGGGTAACGTTCAAACGTCTTTCGCCTATGCGTCGAGCATAAGTTCCTTGAGTCTATGCCGTTAGTATGGCGAGCAAGAGTGGATCAACAAGCATATCGAACCAATGGCGAGCATAAGGATTACAATTCCATGCAATACATATGTCGATGCCTTACGCGTGGGTAATCCTTGACTAATAGTGGTGCTGGGTGCGAGCATTGTCGGGCCCAGTCCAGAACCGAAGCCCCCCAAGTCGCCATTCTCGAGTCCGAGAGTGGTGGCTTTAATTGTCGAGGAGAATCTGTTGGCGGAGTGAATGTAATGTCGAAGAGAAACATTTGAATCAGCGCCTCGTAGATATATCGATCCGAAAATAATTTCTTGCTAACAATATTTCGACGTCATTAAGTCGATGATAATTACTTTCCTTCTGCGTCGTGACGTTGCGTGACACGTGGTCTTGATTGTCGCGAGATTTTGTGACGTGCGCAGATTTCGAATGGATAGATGTGACGTTTTGACGTCTGCTTTTTCTTGATTTCTGCCACGTGTCAGTTGTGATCTGACGCACTCGAGTGCCTTTCTATTTTTTCGCGGTTTTTGAGGCGCGTGTGGGAGCGTGGGGGCGCGTGAATGGGTCGCGTCTTTTCGTTTCAGGCGCGTGAGGCCCAATCGCTAGTCCTTTGAGTTTTCCCACTCAGGTTTGAACTGCTATAAATGCAGTTGAGTGGGTTTTTAACCCATTTTCTTAACTTCTCTTGTTTCTTCTCCTTCCTTCTTCCTCTCAACTCCCTAACTTCGTTCCTCCTTCTATTGTGTTCCAAAGGATGGTTGCTTATCTTCTTCGCTTGGTTTCTTCCCCAACTTCGTTTTATCTCCTTCAGTTAACGGTAGGTTGTCTCTTTTTCCCGGATCTTTGTGCGTTTTACCATGGATTTCTTTGAAACTTTTCTGTTTTTTTTTTTTTTGTGAAGTTGTTGTCACTGTGATTTCGGTTTCCTAGTGGATTTCTTCTGTATGCATGTGTTTATGTTTTAGGGCCCATAAACTGTTTTTAGGATAGTGAACCATAAGTTAGAAGATCATATTCTTTAGATGACATGAAAATTTATGGTTGCATATAAGAGCTTTGATATGCATTTCTGGGTTTTGGGGAAGAACTCGGCGAGTACGATGAATATGTCGAACAAACGTTAGGGTTGGATGGGTTGTCGAGTGTAGAACTTTGCTGCGCTCCCCTCATGTCGAAGCCTTTAGGTTAATGGTCGCGCATCTTCGCTCTTCTCTTCAACGAGTGGAAATTGTTTTGATATCGATGTCGAATTCATTGTTTTGTTCCTCGACTTTCAGGTATCAATGACAGACACCGACCAAACGGTTTCAGACAATGTAGTTGAAGAGGCGGAGGTTCATTTCACTGAGAGAGATTATTCTTGGGTGGCGGAGGAGCCCAGGACGATTGTATCCAAATATGCCGGTTTGCCCGCCGACAATACCTCTTTTTTCAGATACATCGAGGATAATGTGGGGCCCGACGAGTGGTCCTTTATGCTTCCTTCTCCTCGCTCCACGATTTGTATGGAATATCCTCGGTGGCGTGTTCCTATGTATGAGGTTTGCTTCAAGAAGATGGGTTACCGTATGCCTTTCACCGCCTTTCAGATGGCCGTGTTCGAACATGTCTTTCTGGCCCCTTCACAGATTCATCCCAACTCAATGGCGTTTATTCGTGCCTTCGAGTTGGTGGCGGAGTATCTAGAATTCACGCCAACCATCCCTTTGTTTTTTCGTATTTTTTCAATCCAACGAGCATCGAAGAAGTTCGAGGGTTGTAGTTGGGTTTCTTTCAAACAAACTATGCGCCTCTTCGCCATGTACGCAGACTCCGTAAGTGATTTTAAGAGGAAATATTACGCCGTGAAGCCTAAGTCGGAAAATGCTTATTATTCGATGTTAGTGGTCTGCCAGGAGGTGGATGATGACGGGAAGCCTCTGTTCGAGGAGGATGGGACTCCAAAAGAGGTGTTGTACGACAATTATCCGTTCACCTGGAGGCAGTCTCATTATGAATCCGCACCTTCTAAGTACTCTTTCTCTCCCCAGCAGTTGACCGCGGAGGAGAGCGCGGCGTATGATAGGTTGAAAGCCTTTGTCGATTCTTTTGAGCCGGGCTATCAGGTTGATAAGGAGGGTAATTCTCTCGTAGATAAAGATGGGGTGCCTTTGCGCGAGGTCCGTTATATAGATACTTAGAGCCTCGTGGCGTGTTTGACTATCGACGCAGCGAAGGATTTATTGAGTACGACATTAGTAATTGTCTTGTTTATCACTTTGGATTTATTGAGAACGTATCTTTTAGATTTCGCGTTTTTCTTCGACAAATTTTGACTTGTATTTCTCTTTGTTTTTGCAGGCAAAATGGCGTCTACTGCGGGTGCGATGAAGCGGTTTGCCTTAATGAAAGCGGCGAAGAACGCTGAGGTGGCTAAGGTGGTGATTGCTCGGCAACAACCAAATACTATCGACTTAGACACGCAGGAGGGGGTAGAGGCTTCAAATCGAGAGAAGCGGCCGGCGACTTCCCCGGCTCCTCCACCGGCTTCAAAAAGGGGCAAGACTACAAAGGCTCCTGGAGAGGCGGGCAGCAGCAGTTCGGCCGGAGACATCTCGCTTCCTCCTTTGTTTAAAGGATCGAGCAATACCGTTGAGGTCAAGGTTCCACCCAACGATTCGGCGGTTTTGCGCGACATGGAGGATGGCGACCGTGCAGAGAGAATCAATCAGGTCAATCATTCTCTAGCAAGTGCCATGGCTATGCTGCAATCTTTGCACCTTTCTAAGTTGTCCAATTTTAAGGACAAGAAAAAGTTGAGTGACAAATTGACGGCCAAAGAGGCGAAGTTGAACCAGCTGAAGATTACCTTTGAGGATTACAAAGAGAAATACAAGGTGCAACTCAACATGGCTGCCGATTTGGAGAAGTCTGAGGAGAAGGTTCGAGAGTTAGAGGGGAAGATCACTGAGTTGACTCAGGAAGTTACTAACTTAAAAAAGGAGGTTGCCGACTTGGCAAAAGAGTTGGAGGTGGCGAGGGAGAAGGGTGGCGTCGATGGTGCGGGAGGTCCTGACGACGATTCTGAGTTCGCTCAGTTGACTAGGGCAGAACTCATTGCTAGGATCCGTAGACAGGATGAGGAGCTGATGGAAGGTCTCGAGGAGGCCTTTCAAAACGGTATCAACCAAGTCAAGTTTTTGAACCCGACAATTGAACTTGATCTGGCAGGTGTCGATAGTTCGAAGGTCGTAAAGGGTGACCAAATGGTAGACATCTCTGTTGAGACTCCCGACCATGTCCAAGAAGACTCTCCCTCGACTCACTCTGATGGCGAAAATGCCCAGTAATTAGTATGGCATGCGTGCCTTGATTTTGTGATGGCCTGCGTGCCTTTTGTTGTAATATCATGACAATATCTTTTTATTATCAAGTATTTTACTAAGTAATCATTTGTGCTCTCTATATTTTGTCGACTTTCCACTTTTTATTACTGTGAGTCATCGACTCATGTTCGCTGCCCGCGAAGGTCTTTGCCGAGGATAGGCAATGAACTTAGTTTTACGGAGTGAGGGGAACTCTGTAAATGCTCGATTATTTGTTCGAGTTTCGTGGGTGAAAGAGGGTCGAGGAGTTATAGACCTACTTTCACGGCGAAGACTTCCCATCGCGAGCTGGGTGTTTCGCCTGGCGAGTACGAGACAGGTAAATCGCGGGGATTTGACTTATCTTTAATTTTAAGGTAGATGCTCGCACATAAGCATTTCCCCGTTGTATAGGCATGCTCGACTGTCGTATAGTTTTGGCATAGCCTTCGTTGAACCTTAAGATAATGTTTTAAGTTTCAACTATAATATAGTTTAAGCTTTTCGCCATTCCAAGTCCTCGGGATTTCATTCCCTACGAGCGTTTCCAGTTGATATGCGCCATTTTCTGTCTTCGCGCGAATCCTGTATGGTCCTTCCCAATTCTGAACAAGTTTTCCTTCTATAGAGTCTTTCTGATTTCGGCGGAGGACGAGGTCGCCTATCTCAAATGTCACTACAAGAAATTTGACATTTACCAACGGCAAAAAACTGTAGGTAGAGGCCGGAAAACCGTGGGTATAGGCCAAAAAACCTACACCGACGGCCATTTGGCTCCGTCAACTTTGAGGTGCCTGTACCCACGGAAACTTGCAGTGGCAAAAGGCTGTAGCTACGGAATATAGGCCGTTGGACAAAATCTTGTACCTATACCCACGGTCAATAACACTAGTTGAATTGCTTTATACCCACACATATTTCCGTGGGTATAGCTTGGTCTATTTTTTTATATATAATTTTTCTACTCAAATAAATTAGTTTTTAATATTTATTTTTTGTACACAATACACACTAGTCTTTTTGTCTTTGCCCACTATAATTATGAAACAAAATAAAAGAAAACTTATGATTATATTAAAAAATTTACAAGTCTTACAATAAAAATATATAAATTTATAATAATCACAAAACTTACAACAAAAATAAAAAGCATGATATATCATGTCCACTAAATTTTTAAATTACTCTCTACACATCTTCTCATCCATCTTCCTCTCTTCAATTTTCATAAGTGTCTCACTCGGAAAATTTAATTGTCGAGGTCAGGGGCACCAAAAATATCTGAAATTGATTAAAAATAAAAGAATATAAATTCACCATCTTATTCTCAAAAGTCAAGTGATTTTGTTTATGTCTAAAAGTTCTTGAGAGGATATGTTACAACTTACAAATGATAAATGAAATAACAATGAAGACAACAACCAAATCTGTAATTGTAACGCTTGCTAGCAACCAGCATACAAACCACCAACTACAAACATAACAAGTGCTACCATGTGAGTAACTAGACTTGTGACTAACAAGCCACCAAATGCAAACAACCTGCAAACTATCTTCAATTAGCATAAACATCACCACAACCATCACAATAATTAAACTAGAACTATATGGTTTAACATAGGAAAACAAGAAAAAAAAATAAATGTGTTGATAAAACATAATAAATTGTGGCAATGACACACAACAACACTGCATTACTAAAGAAGAAGAGCGTAGAATTCCAGCTCATTACCTATTCACCATTCCAAAATCTATTGTACTTATTGTCTGTTACCATCACTACTTCCAATCTATATTACTACTCTTAATATATAACTCTAACCTTAAAACCACCATAATAGGAAGATAGGATAGAAAAACATGAAAATGATCATTCTATATTCTATTTAGTCTTACATTATTATACGGTCTCCTTTGGTAACTAGTCCTTTAATTTTTTACATCTTTAGGTAGCCTGATGTCGGGGTCGTGGAAAAAAGGACACCATTTCTTTTGAACTTCATCAAATTCACTCCACTTATCATAGCTCAATCTTCAGGAATAAAAAATTGAAATAAGTAACATAACAAAAACCGTTGAATACTTCTACATATAAAATATGGTTTAAAAATAACTTTAGAACATAAAATTTTAGGCAAAATGAAACCTGTTAAAAGGGTGAGACATGTAAACAAACAGCCTAAGTAACAAAGTAGATGTGAAAGGAAAAAATATGCAATTGAATCCAAAAAGATATCATGAGTGGTGTCACTTATAGCTCAGAGCCTAGTGTTTTGACGCATATTATCTCCCATGGTGAAGATAAACAATAAGAAATATTAAATTACCACAAGCAAGATAATAAAGAAGAAACAAACCAGATAGAGTTTTACACAAAAGGACGCTACACTAAAATGATAGGATTTTTTTTAACTCTGTGGCTTACTCAAAATTCCTCACTTTATGAAACCAATAATCTACTAAAATTGGAAAACAATGCCAGTAGAACTTACTCCCTACATTTTCAATTAAGATTTACTGTCTATTCAGTTTAACTTATTTGAGTTTATATACTTCATGACCACTAGTGACATTGTTTAAGGAAGCTTATGGAAACAGCTTATAATTCATAAGTAATTTTCAGCTTATTTTCATTAATTATCTAAGATAGCTTATAAAAACAATTTTATAGCAACAATTTGACTTTATTTTATCTTTTGTTATCAAAATAGTTTATACATAAGCATTTATATGATTAGTGTGTATGCTGTAAGCGCTTGATTAAGCTATGTATTCGGTCGTACCTAAGGAAGAAAATAAGAACCTATGAAAACTTTCTCTTTAATTACCCTCTTCCATTTGTGTTTGATGATTACTTTATCCTCAAATTTGAAATAATTTTCTCTATATGACAGAATTTTCCTCATTTCCAAATTTCAGCATCTAAATAGTTCCCCTAAAGACTCACCAATGAAAAAAGTGATTTTGAAAAAGTTATTCCATAATCCAGATACTACTTAAGCACAAAACCATACACAATTTGCTGATCAAAGTATTTGAATGTTGAAAATGAAAACACAAAGAAAAGAAGATTGAAACCTGAGCAAATGCAATGAAGGCAAGAAATCCATCTATGGAAGCTAGAGCTTTATTGAGAATGATCAGGTCCACAATGAAGCAATTCCAATCCTCAGTCATAGATTACAACAACCCTCTTCACCTTACCAAAAAAAGTAACGAACTTTGGGTGAAAAATCCTAGAAGAAAACACAACAACAAAAAAATAATGATTAAGCAAAATAGGAAGAAAAGGTGAATATGAACCTCCTCTGATAACACTGGAAAGAGTCAAAAGTCCAGAATCAAGTGCTCTATGAAACACTCCTTCATAGATCTAAAATTCATTCATCAACGAAAAGTCAAAACATAAATCAGAGAGAGAGATCGCATACGGGTGAGATGAGATGAAAGGAGCCTGAGGCCATCGGTGGATCGAATCATTCTGGAAGCTGCTTCAAGAAAGAAAGACGATTTCCAAACCCTAAACTTTCTTATGGAGAAACAACAATGGTGGATCGGTGAATTTGGGATTTAGGGTTTTCTTTTTGGAGAAAATAGGAGCAGAGACATGAGATGAGAATTTAGAGATTTTAATTTGAAGACTTTGGACAAGGGTACATGAAAACTCTAACGACATCTTAATTTATTTTTATTTTTTTTGGGATTTTTTTTTAAGTTGTAGGAGGGCTATACCCACGGATTATATTTACAATACCCATAGATTTTTTTCGAGTTCCTCTTGTATGAGTTCGTCGTTTACCTCTTCGTCGAATGGTATTTCCGTTCGCCTCGACGGTTCCCCTATCTCAACAGGAATTACCGCCTCGGTGCCATAGGTTAGGCGAAAGGGAGTTTCTCCGGTGGTCGAGTGTGGCGTATTTCGGTAAGACCATAAGACGTAATAGAGCTCCTCGACCCACGAGCCTTTTGCTTCGTCGAGTCATCTTCTTAGTCCTCGCAAGATTACTCTATTGGCCGCTTCCGCTTGTCCATTCGTTTGAGGGTGTTCGACGGAGGCAAAGTGTTGCTTGATTTTCAACTTTGACATGAATTCTTGGAATTTTCTGTCCGTGAGTTGAGTTCCATTGTCAGTTACTATCGCTTGAGGGATTCCAAACTGGGCCATGATGTTACATTTGAAGAAACGCAACACATTTGGAGCGGTGATCTTGGCGAGGGGCTCTGCCTTGATCCATTTTGTGAAGTAATCCACACCGACGATAAGATACTTGTTCTGACAAGGGGCGAGGGGAAAGGGTCCTAGCAGTTCCAATCCCCACTGGGCAAAGGGCCATGGAGAGGATAATGTCTTCAGCTCGTTTGGTGGAGCGTGGAGCATATCTCCATGTATCTGACATTTTGGGCATTTCTTCACGTGTTCTTTGGCATCGTGTTGCATTGTCGGCCAATAGTATCCCGCCCTTAAGGCTTTTCTCGCGAGGGATCGTCCGCCGAGGTGTTGTCCGTTTAGACCTTTGTGTATTTCAAGCAGAATGTACTCCACTTTGCTTTCCTCGACACATTTGAGAAGAGGAATTGAAAATCCTCTTCGATATAGTTTATTGTCGAAGATAGTGTACTTGCAAGCCCTTCTTTTTACTTTGGCGGCTTCTTTAGAGTCGGTTGGCAATTCGCCTTTCGACAGGTAGTTGAAGACTGGGACATCCAGTTGTCTTTTTCCTCTATGTTAAGAATGTCGATCAAAGGTTTATTCTTTTCGATGCTTGGTCTCGACAGATTTTCTTGGACGACGGATTTATTTCCTCCCTTCTTTTTTCGTGTGCTCGCCAGCTTTGAAAGTATGTCTGCTCGAGTATTGTGTTCTCGCGGAACATGTTGTACGTCGACGCTTTCAAATTGGGTCATTTTCTCCTTTATTATTGCTAAGTATTCGGCTAGGCTTTCATCTTTCGCTTGGTAGGCTCCCGTTACTTGAGATGCTACAAGTTGAGAGTTGGTGCAAATTTTTACCTTTTTTGCGTCAAGATCTTTTGCCAATCTCAACCCTGCAAGGAACGCTTCGTATTCTACTTGGTTGTTTGTTGTCGGGAATGAAAGTCCTAGGGAAACTTCTATGAGTATACCTTCCTCATTTTCTAGAATGATTCCGGCTCCACTTCCTTGGTAATTTGATGATTCGTCGACGAAAATCGTCCATTGAGAGGAGTTGTTCGTATGGGGAGACATTTCGGCGATGAAATCGGCCAAGACTTGAGCCTTCAAGGCTTTTCGTCCCTCGAGCCGAATATCGAACTCGGATAATTCGAGTGACCATTTCAGCATCCTTCCCGCCATATTTGGTTGACCAAGCAACGCTTTGATGGGTTGTTCGGTTCAAACGACGATGGTGTGTGCGAGAAAATAAAGTCGAAGTCTTCTGGCCGCCACTACGACTGCTAGAGCTATTTTCTCTATCTGTTGGCACCTTATCTCGGGGCCTTGAAGTGCTTTACTCGTGAAGTAAACAGGTTTCTGTCCTTCACTCGTTTCTCGAATGAGAACCGCACTTAAAGCTTCCTCGGATACGGCGAGATAGAGGTATAATATTTCGTGGGGCGTTGGTCTCAAAAGGACGGGTGGTTCTGACAGTGCCTTCTTCAGGTTTCTCAGAGCTTGCTCGCACTCATCAGTCCATTCGAACTTAGATTCTTTTCTTAACAGTTTGAATAGAGGTAAAGCGTGCTGGCGGACTTTGCCACGAAGCGGGATAATGATGTGAGCATTCCATTCAACACTTGGATCGATTTCTTTGAATCGGGTGTTGGGAGTGCGGCAAACGCTCGACATTTATCAAGGTTCGCTTCAATTCCTCGTTCTGTTAGATATAATCCGAGGAACTTTCCTGCCCAGACGCCGAACGTGCATTTTTCAGGATTGAGCCTCATATTGTATTTCCTTGCTTGGGAAAACACCTTTTTGAGGTGTAGTGTATGGTCGACTTCCTGTTCGGATTTTACAATCATGTCGTCCATATAAACTTCGAGCATGTCTCCGATTTTGTCTTTGAATACTTTGTTCATCATCCTTTGGTAAGTGGCACCTGCATTTTTCAAGCCGAAAGGCATCACATTATAGTAGTAATTGCCGGATTCAGTCATGAATGTCGTGCATTCCTTGTCGGGCACAGACATAGGTATTTGATTATAACCTGAATATGCATCCATAAAAGACAATACTTTAAAACCAGATGAATTATCAACTAATTTGTCTATGTTAGGCAATGGATAAGCATCTTTGGGACAAGCCATATTGAGATCGGTATATTCAACACACATGCGCCATTTTCCATTAGATTTTTTAACGAGTACAACATTTGACAGCCATGTAGTGTATTTGGCCTCAGAAATGAAATTTGCCTCTAGGAGGTCTTTTACAGCTTTTTCGGCAGCATCCGCTTTTTCGGGGGACTGCTTCCTACGACGCTCAACTACAACACTAGCCCTATCATCTATTGCCAATTGAGGGCAAGCAACATTTGGATTAATGCTGGGCATATCAGCTGCACTCCAAGCGAACACGTCAGCATTTTCACGAAGACATGCAACAAGTTGATTCTTCAACAAGTCAGGGAGGCCAGCACCAATCTTCACGCCTTAGCAGGATCATCACTAAAGGGAACAATTTCAAATTCACCGTCGGGAATGGGACGCAGAATAGCAGTTTCTACTGGATCTTCGTTCATACGAGCATTCAGATCGACAGTATTGTCGATTGAATTCACAACTTCTGTCTTTGCTTTGTCCTTCTTCGGAGTCTTGACAGAATTCTAATTTTTGAGCGCAGCCTCAAAACATTTGCAGGCAGATTCAATGTCGCCGTTCAGAGTCGCGACTTTGCCACTAGGAGTATAGTATTTCATCTTGAGGTGGACTGTCGATGGCAGGGAGAACATTTCAGCAATAGTTGGTCGACCAATGATGCAGTTGTAGAGCAAGGGGCAGTCGACCACCAGAAACTGCGTTTTGACAGATTTGGAGGCTTCACCTTTCCCGATGGTAACAATGAGATCGACATAACTCCAGGGTTTGGTGGTCGAACCGTTGAATCCTTGTAAGTCGGCTCCAACATAGGGAGCCAAATGTTGCTTCGTCAGTTGAAGGGTGTTGAAGAGTTCGGTGTACATGACATCGCAAGAGGATCCTGTGTTGACCAGAATTCTTCGGACTTCAAAATTCGCCATTTTCGCTCTGATGAGGAGTGGGATCTGGTAATTTGGAGATCCCCCGGGCACTTCGCTTTTGTAGAATGCTAGAGGGATGTCCTCCTCGTCACTCCCTTTATCAGAAAGGGCGATATAGTTGACGTGGGACACACTCATCACTTCGCGTTTGGTAATTCACCGGATATGACGAGCGCCTTTCGGAAATTTTCCCAAGATCCGTCCATGTGTTTCTGGAAATGCTGAAACAAATCTTCGTCATCTCCTGGTCGAGCAAGGAAATCTTCTGGTCGAGATATGGCCATCGCAATTTGCAATGGCTGACTTTTCTCGGATTCATCCTCGGATTGGACCTCCTCAGCGATTTTTTTAACTTCCCGAACTTCCTTTCGGGGACGTTCCTCTTTCCTTGGTGCTTTTTCCCCTTTATTGGTGTATTGTTTTAAGTACCCCTAGCTAATCAGTATTTCAATGGCGTCCTTCAGATGGACACAGTCTTCAGTTACGTGCCCATGGCTTCGGTGGAAGCGACAATACTTGGATTTGTCCATCCCTGGTTTGGATACTCCTTGTTTCGAGTAAGCAACTTGGCCCTTCCGAAAATCGGTGTTGGCGCATTCTGCAAAAATGCGATCCATGGGTGCGTTCAGGGGAGTGTAGCTCGCGAAACGACCCGAAAGGGGTTTGAACTCCTTCTTTCCCTTGTCTCCCTTCTTGGGATGCTCTTGTTTGGACTGCTCGCCAGAAGTACCTGTCTTTGCAAGTTTCTGGGCGAGAGTTTTTTCCTCGTACCTGATGTACGCCTTCGCCTTGTCGAGGAAAGCATCCAGAGTCTTAACCTCTTCAATACTGACTGCCCTTTTGAAATGTCCATCGCGCAGTCCCCGTTCCAAGAGGTAAAATTTCATGGGGTCTTTGGCCTCGACCTGAATAGCTTCTTTGTTGAATCTCTACAAGTAGTCGCGTAGGGATTTGTTTGGCCCTTGGACAATGGCTTCCAAGGTGGCTGCAGTCTTCGGATGTTGCTTCGAAGCTATGAAGTGTGAAGTGAATTTTTTACACAGATCACTCCACGAGTCTATGGAATCTGCAGGGAGATTCCGGAACCAGTTCATTGCTCCTTTCCTTAGCGTGGTCGGGAACAATTTGCACTTCAAGGAGCCAGTTGCTCCTCGACAGTCTAATATAGCGTCGACATTTTCGACGTGATCATCTAGGTCTCCGGATCCATCATATAAGTCCAAGGCTGGAACTTTCTCCAGCGATGAGGGAAGCCTCATTTCTCGGATCCTCCTTGAAAGAGGATTCTTTGGCTGTTCTTCATCTCGCCTAGAGGGTTGTGCCCGGTGACGAGTCTCTTCTGGTCGCATAGTAGGTTGTCCCCTAGGACGAGCATTCTCTTCATGTCGAGGAGAATGTCTCCGTGGGGGAGAACGATTCCTGTGGCGAGGAGAAGGGGTTCTCCGTTGAGATGGTCGAGGGGACCTGATCCTGGATCTCGTGGGAGAAAGCCTCTTGTTGCTGCTAGCGTCTGCTCGTGTGTAGCGAACAGACCTGTTGGACCTGGAATATTCGAGGGCATTCATTCCCTCACTATGCTGCCTCATCCATTCCGTCTGTTTGTTCATGGTGTCGATGATCTTCAACATCAACATATCAGTGCTTGGCAGAGGCTGAACGAGTAGAATGTCAGGTTCAGGACCTTTCTCCTGAACACTATGTTCATCCTCCGTCACAGGAGTCATTCTGCCGTCGCGTTCATCAACTTCTTCCCGGTGTATGAAAAGGTTTGCATCCTGATGATCCGCTCGGGTCAGTGTTCGGCAGCGTTTGTCGCGTTGTTGTTCTTTGCGGCAGTCGCCGCCGCTGCTTTGGAGGAACTTTCGGCAACCATCGTGAATGTTAGGTTTGTTTTTGGTAGTTTTGGTCTTAAGCTATGAGAAAAGACGGGGAAACTATGAATTTCCCACAGACGGCGCCACTGATCTCACCTGATCAGAAAGTGTGGCCACCAAAGTTCCGTCGTGTAATGTTCCGTCAACACAGGAGGAGGGTGTTGTACCTGCAGGGACTCCGACGCTCAAGTCAGTGAGTGCAAGAGTTGCGAGTACAACGTTAGAATATCAGATACCTGTGCCATTGTGAGGAATGGCGTACTTATACCCCCCAGCGCTGGGCCAAGGCCATTAATGAGGAGGCAAACGATCCGTCCCTGCCATTAATGGCTGTCGGGATTTTGACTTGTGGTCATAATGGGCAGTAAATGCTCATCATCCCGATGTTTTGACTTGTGGTGCTGGGTGCGAGCATTGTCGGGCCCAGTCCAGAACAAATATTAAGGATGAAAAGTGAAGTTTTAATGAAGATCGGTGAAGAATTGTAGAAGATGAAGAAAGGATTTGAGGATTAATAGAAATTAGGGATCTTCCAATTTTCGTTTACCAAAAAAATTGATTTTATTTTTATTTAATTTTATTTAGTTAATCATTCAATTTTAAATGATATGAAAATTAACTAATGAAATGGAATAAAACATTTTCTAGTCATCCATGTCACATCATCAATCAATTGAGCTCCACATCGTTAAATCGAATGGGGGTCCATAAAAAAATATTGACTTTTAAAATAGAGAGACTAAAAGTTGTTTTTGTTTGAAAGAAATAGAAATACTATTAAACAAAAGAGTACAAAAGGACTTGAGCTACAATGCTAACAGGGCCATTCTCAAGCCAAACCTCATTGGGTTTAGATTGGGCTTCTTGGGCGATTAGATGAGCAACCTTATTGTCATTCTTACCTATACGACTAAAATGACAATGAGTGAACCCCCCTTAATTTGAGAGATAACATTAGTAATATTTTCTACATAATTGTTTAATCTAACTTCCCCTTTCAAACACTTAATGACATTGAGATTATCAGTCTCAAACACGACAGAACGAAGACAAATATCCCTTGCCAACTCCATCGTACATAAGACTGCACAAAGCCTCCGCCGTTGCCTCATCCTTAATTCCCGGTCTCTTCCAAGTAGCACATGCGATTAACTCTCCCTTGAAATCATGGACGACCGCCCCTAGAGCCCATATTTCGTCGACTGCCAAGTTGGCATCACTGTTGGCTTTATCAATCCCTTCTGGTGGCTTCTTCCAGCGAGATGCTTGAGGATGTTGATGCATAGTGCCGGAATTGTCTCCGTTGGATCATCGGCGTCGGTACAAGTTTTATTCGCATTTTGGAAGTCTCTACAGCATGACATGGCTTTACCAATCGTTTCTTCAATAGGTATGTCTATGTTCTCAAACACCTTTTTATTTCGAGCATACCAAATCCCATTAATTAGAGTTGCAATCTAACCCAAGGTTTGGTTATCAACCCTGGTAATCATGTGTATAAGCCACTCTTTGAAATTAAGATGTTCATAATTATAGAAATTAATGTCCATCTGAGATCCAAACCAAATCTTAGACACAATAGAACAAGTTGCAAAAGCATGAGAGATTGTTTCAATCTTGCAGTTACATCGAGGACAAAGATTAATGCAACTGATGTTTCTCTTGTTTAATTCCTCCCAAACCGGAACAACATCATGCATAATTTTCCAAAGAAGGACCTGGTGTCTTAGAGGATTGTTTATACTCCAAATTTGCTGCCATGATTTCTTTTGATTGTTGTTGGATGAAGTACTAGGTAGGGTAATATCATCCCAAGCCTTAATAGCATGATACCTGGTCTTAACCGTCTATATTCCGTCTTTTGATCCCATCCACATAAGTTTATCCTTACATGCCTCTTTGAATATAGGGAGTTGTCTTATCAAGTCCCTTTCAAACGGCAAAAAAATGTTATCAATGAGATCATTGTTCCATCCAAAAGGTACCTGCACAAAGAGGTCCCTAACACAACGACTATTGGAATCCAAAAGATTTTGGAGTTAAGCTTTTAAAACCATTTTGATGCAGTAACCAGTTATCATCCCAAACTTGAATAGATTTGCAATCACCTATCCTCATATAAAACATATCGTCGATGATAGTTTACAAAATAAAGTTCCTTTGATTCCTCTCATACACTAGAGAAAAGAAGAAATGATTTAACCTATAAAGTGTTTCTATTTATAAAGAAATTTATGCCAATTGATGTAGGGACACACTCTTAAAAAAAATTTAGCCATGTTAATTAGAAATTCAAACTATCCATTACAACCTTTCAAATATATTTTGAAAAGTTCTCCCACACACTTCTCCAATATAGCAACATCAACATATTACCGTTGTCAGAATAATGGACCCATTTCCATCATCCTGTTTCTTACTCACAACAGAGCATCTTCAACCTATGCACTTCTCTTTTAATCCCCAATTTAGGGGGCAAGTTCGATTTTGGGCAGTAGATAACCACGAATTACTGGTTGTAGTTGTGGTTGTGGTTCAGACACTTTTCGGAATAGACGTGTTACACCGATACATTACATACGATTACATTAAGATGTATCATTTTTGTAAAAAATTATTTGCGGTTGTGTCCGTGTCATATTTTGTATCTGTGTCCGGACTTCATAAGTTTTCAGTAGACTTGTAGATCATGGCAGAAATAATTAACAATTGTTTCGACTTGTGGAAAAGCCAATTATTTACAAACTTTTCAGTTTAAATTAGACATTAGAGTTGTTAGATAACTCTAGTAATGAGTTGTTATACTCTGTTTAAAGAAGATGGATCATAACACAGTAGATTAAACCCTGGCTTTTGTTAATGGAGTTTCTATGAGTAATTAAGGGGTTGTATTTTTTATACATAAAATAAACAAAATAAACTAATAGAAGTTAAGTATAGAAGAATAAAGAATAAAGATGCTAAGTATAGTAGGTGTAGGTCTATTAATTATGGGAAAATGATGAACGACACGACTAATTTGTCGTCCACTCATGCACGATTGCTTTATTCTTTATTCTTCTATTATTTATTCTGTAATTTAATAGTTAGAATTTCATCTTGTAAAATGAATAAATGAGCGTATCATTCATATCATGATTCCTACATATAATATGCAATGTACTTGTCAACTGGGTTATGTTAACGGAACTAATACCTTTACTCTTTATTAGTAATAAACATGCATATGTTTAATATTTCACCAAATAAATAAATAGAAATATGTTGAATACAAACACAATTGTTCTTGGAATTATTCTTGCTTGGAATCGGCCAAACGATTACTCGGTATTGCTTGTAAATGTTGAACTCTAGGTATAGTGAGTCCAAATTTCTCCTCCATATTCAAATTAGAAGGACTAGTATTATATGGAAGTTCCCAATTAAAGCAATGCACCAATTGAGCTACGACCAACTTAACAGTAACTAAACCCAACTGAATTCCAGGACAACGCCTACGACCAGAACCAAATGGTATAGATTCAAACTCTTGTCCATGATAATTCATTTTCTTGTTAGTAAATCTCTCTGGGTAAAATTCTTCAACATTTTCTGACCAAACATTAGGATCTCTTCCTATTGCCCATGCATTTACTATAACTTGCGTATTTTCTTTTATAACATAACCCTCAATTGTTACGCTCTCCCTAGATTCACGGGGGACTAGCAAGGGTGCAACAGGATGAAGTCTTAGTGTTTCATCAATAACCATATCTAAGTAATTAAATTTCTTCAAATCATTCTCTTCAACCATTCTCTTACTCCCCACTTCATTTTGTATTTCATCTTGAAGGATTTTCATCACTCTTGGATGCTTTAGAAGTTCGGATAAAGCCCATTCAATCACGGTAGCAGATGTATCAATTGCTGCCACTATCATGTCAAGTAAAATAGCCTTGACATTAGTTCGATCAATGAAGATATTTTGTTCAATTTTTTGGTGCATAATTGAAAGAAGTATGTCTACGAAATCTTCATGATGAGTTTTGTCTATATTAGTAGCTTCTTCATGATCTGTTATTATCACCTCTAATATCTTATCCATTTCTTTACTAACTTTCTTGCATGCTCGAGTTAATCCCTATCAAAGTAATAAACTAATAATTAGTATCCAATCTTTTATTTCTTATACAGAATAATAACACAATTAAACATACCTGAAAATCAAAAACACCTAGCCAAGGAACATAATCAGCGAGATTAAAAGCTCCAATCAAAATAAATCCTTCTTGAACCAACTTCTTCAAGTTAAATTGTTCATGCTTACTCCTACCCAATATCATCTTATACATAATATCTTGAATAAGATTCTCCGCAATCTCACTAACATTTACAACCTCACCTACCAAAGCAGATTTCTTCAAGGATTTAACCAAATCGTCCAACTCTTGTTTTCTAATAGGACCAAACATCTCAACTTTCGAAGCAGTAAGAAGTTTCAAAGTGCAAAACTTCTTCACACTACGCCAATAAGGACCATACTCCGAAAAAGCTAACCCTTTAGAACCATAAGACATGAGCTCTGATGCTTGAATCTTTGGTCGGCTTGCAAAAACGATGTCATGGGTTTTAAGGAATAGTTCTGCAACTTTTGAAGATGAAATGATAATAGTTGGTACTTGACCTAATTGTAAAGACATAATTGGACCATATTTTTTGGAGAGTGAATGAAGTTTTCGATGTGGAAGTGAGCCTAATATGTGGAGGTTTCCGACTATCGGTAGTGTTGGTGGTCCGGGTGGCTTTTTATGGCTTATGGTTTTTTGTTTTGGATATATGAAGAATGTGAATAAAAGGTATGTGAAAGTGAAAGTGAAGAGAACACAAGCAAATATTGTTGTTGCTGCATAAGACATGTTTACAATGAATGATTTGTTTAGATTGGATGGAGTAGCAACAATTGAAGACTACATATAGAAAATAAAATAAAAAATCCAATTTGTGGTGTATGTTTGTTTGTGGAATTTTAGGCAGTGTAAGTATTACTCCGTAGATATTTCAACACAAATTGATTGGTATGTGAAAGTGATAGTGAAGAGAAGAACAAATATTGTTACTGCTGCAAAAATCATGTAGCAAAGGTTGAAGACTATTATGTTTGTTTGTGGAATTGTAGGTCCCCTTTTATGAATAGCAGCGCGAAATGATACCATATATGCCCCATACTGCCGTTCCAACTCCATGCATTTCGAGCTTGTAGGTCTGTTTGGCAAGCATTTATTTTGAGTTTATAGTTTATAAGTTTATCTATTAAAGCTCTTTGTTGGTAAAGTTTTTTTAGTATTAGCTTATAACTTACTACTTTCGTTCCTTTTTACTTGTCGTTTTAGAAAAAAATATTTGTTCTTTTTTACTTGTCGTTTTAGCAATTTAGGTTATATTTTGCCTATTATATCCTCTTCTTATTTTATTTTATTGACTAAATTTTGCATAATTGTTTTTGTTGAAACAATAAAATCTTTTTTGTTATATATAAATTTTGTTTGTTTTTAAATAAAGTTTGTTACAATTTTTTTGAAAATAGATAATGTTTGTGAAAAGGAAGGAATTTATTGGTGGATTAAAAATATGATATATTTAATAAAAGGGCATACTAGGAAAATAAGGTATAAAAATATACCCCTCCTATTTTGGTCTTTTTTTCTAAAACGACAAGTAAAAAGGAACGGAGGTAGTATTATTCTAATTTTTAGCTTATTTTTCAGACGCTATTTACAGTGTTTTACTTTTAGCTTATAGCTTATAGCTTATCACTTTTTTTTTTCCACTTTTACCCTTATTATATTAAATAAAAATTATAAACAACTTTCACACTTTAGTCATTGAATATATTTAAAAAGTAAAAATTGTTTATTAATTATAGTTGAAGGAAGTATTTGCTCCTCATATTCACAAAGTTTCATTATGATTTAATTAAGAGTTAATGGATTATTACCCCTTGTAAAATATATAATTATTAGTATAACTAACCCGTACAAATGTACGGGTTAAAATTCAAAATTATATTAATATATATAATTAATGTTAAAGTAGATTAGTTTAAATATTAATTTTTGTAATTTAATTTAATTTTTTATATCTTATTTTTAATTAATGAATTTTTTGTCATATAATTTATGTTTTTCTAATTACTTATGAAATTGATTTAATATTTATATTATTTAATTATAAAAAATAATTATATATTTAGGGATTTTAAATGGATAGAACATGGTGGAGAATGATATTCCACTCCCCGTTCTCAATAGTATGGTATTTTCTTTTTGTCCCCATAAAAATTACAAAAATAATAGGATCTGTTTTAATATATAAGTATAAATATTGTCTTGTATAAATTACAAAATAAAAATACACTCATATTAACATGAGTGTAGATATAATTCATAGCTGGAGAATGATCTCCAACTTTTCGTTCTCAACAATGTGATATTTTTTCTCCCATCGCCGTAGCAATTTAAAAAAATATAGGACCTTGTTTTGATATGTGAATATAAAGTCTCATTTTTTAAATAAAAATATAAGCTCTTGCATTAATATATGATTATTAATATTGATCCCGTGTAAATTATAAAGACATGCACTGGTATTAATATAAGTTTAAATATAAGTAATGATAAAAATTACAAAAAATGGGTTTATTCTATTAATATAGGAATAAAAATATGTTCTTAATAAAATACAAATAAAACATAAATAATAAGTATGATTTATATTTGATACAACTTAGTAATAAAAAAAATGATCGATAGAAATGAGTTAAGTTTTGCATGTCAATAAAAGTTAAAAATTAAATTAATAAAATATACTTTTATTTGAGAAATTATGAATTTTTTTATCATAATAATATTTATGTAATAATATATATTAATTCATACAACTTTATTTTTTAAAAATAGATACATATAATTGTTTGGGTACTTATATTTATATAATAGTATTTCAACATTTGAATCAATTAATTTTTTTATGATATATCATTAGTTACGATGATTAAAAAAAAAGTTATGGAAACGTTATTAAGAAAAAATTTCTTTAAAAGTATTAATCTTAAAAAATTATTGTTATTTGTTAGAAATTGGCTTGATTTACTTATCTTTATTCAAAAAATTTGTTTGTTTTTGTCTATAAGTGACTATTAATCTTAGTTATATAGAATATGTGTTTCAAAAGTATCTTTTAAAAAATGTCTCGTAATTAAAAATGTGTCATGAGTGAAAATCAAAAAATGATACATTAAGGAATTCTAAAAAATAAAATAAAATAAATTGTAGTATAATTAAAAAAGTGTCATGAGCGGGAATCGAAGAGTGGTACATCAAGGAACTCTAAAAAGTAAAATAAAATGTTTCATAATTGAAAAAATGTCTTGAGTGGGAATCGAAGAGTGATACATTAAGGAAGAATTTGTTTGTTATGTAGATAGTCTCATAGTTTGCCACATAAGTATATGGGTACTTGATAGCTTGCCACATAGGATTACGACCAGGAGAGAGACATCCATAAATATATTATATAGAGATAATGGATTATAACCGCCGTAAAACCCTTGATAAAATTATATTTTACAGCGGGTTTTTTTGCGGCGGTATAAAACTCTCGTTAAAATTATATTTTGCGGCAGTTATATTATAGTTGATTGAGTTCAGCAGAGAATTGCAAAAAATCAAACATTATATAGAGAATTTCAAAAAGATATTTTATAGGAGATATTAACCCTTTCATTAATAAATATTTTTATTACTCCCTCCGTCCCTATATTTCACATATATTACACAACTAAAAATATGCGGTTTTCAAGCAGATTTACATGCAGATTGTAATTCCCAACTAATACCTTTGTATAATTATTTTCTGCGGTTTTGAAATCCTCGGCAAAGAAAGTGAGCATTATAAACAATTTTATAAGCTTTGCGCCCATTGACCATTAATTTTCGAAGAAAGAGTCTATTCATGACAAAATGTTTACTATAATTAACAATATTGTCGAGTTGACGGTATATATAAACTTCAATTTTCCGTCAATAAATAAATAAACTTCAATTTAAAAAGTATCCATAATATAAAAAGACTTTTATTCAAAATATAATTTTCAGTAATATGATGACAGCAATAGCCTAATAATGACAAACGTAAAATGACATTGGAATCCTATATTTGTTATTATGATGATTATAATTGAAAATCAAAATACAGACGACTGACTTGTCAAATGACTACTGACTTGTACCAAAAATATATTCATTCCATTATTTTCTTTTTTTTTTTGACAAGAAACAAATTTCATTTATTCATATGCTAAAATAACAATAATACAAGAGATGAAGATAGTTAAATACTCACTAAAAATATATATAATAAAACTTTCAATTGACAATATAGAGTTAACATATCAAAACCTAAATTCTAACAACCATAGCAAATCCTTCCACACATGACTAAAAGTCAATAATAATTTGAGACTCACAGTCTTTGATGGCTTCCAACTTCGGGAAAAAGATATTTGCATGTGTTCGCACAAAAATTCGACTATATGTGATCTCTGAGATGACTGATTATGCCACATACCGACAAGATATTTGTGAGATTGAGAGAAAATTGACCTTAATGATAACCGCCATAAGCCTCTTAAACGAACTATAGTATCCATGTCTCTGAATTTGTATATCATTGTTTGAATATGTAATGAGCCACAACTAATCATTCACTCCGAGAAACAAAACACCGTACTATGACGGGACAACAAACAACCTCGCACAAGACGACGAACAAACTAATAACGCCTCACTTAGGCGACAAAAACAAAAAAATAATAACTCAAATATATTTGAATCACACTTATTTAGATAAATGACAAGGAAAAAACGATGAAGAGGGGTGGTTCTAGATCAAAAATTAATCTAAAACCATCCCTTTTTGGTGGATGAAGAAAAGATAAAATTAAAGTTAAGAAGGAGGGAGGTGGCGGCTACAAAAATTTTGATCACTTATTTATAAGAGTAATTTGACAAAACAAACATATTAAAAAAAACTAATTTTAGTATTAAATTAATAGACAAAACATATTAATTTTTCATGTTTATCCTTAATAATCAAGGAAAAGAGAGGTAAGTGGAATGATGGAGTGATATTCTAAAAAATAATTTAATACAATACAAAAAAATACTTAAAGTAAATAAGGATAATTTTGAAAAAAGATAATTAATATTACCTTCATCCTTAAATATAAGATCTTGTTTGGTCACTGCATGTACACGTCAATGCACAATTTTGATCACTAATAATTTTAATCATCTATCAGTATAAATTATAAAAAATTGATAATTTAAAAATATTCATCAAAACAAATCAAACATGATCTTATATGTTAATATTTATATCTATATATTATTAAAAAATTACAGACAAAACATGATAAATGAATAGTACAATATGGTCAAATTTTTATTTAATGTTATGGAAGAAACTGTTGTGAAATAAAATCAATCAATCATCATCAATCGCCAATCATCATCAATATATTATAAAGAGAAGTTATTCAAACTCTTAAGTCTGCTACTCAAGCTCTTAAGCCTCTTTTTTGTTGGAAATACAATCAAATAAAATCTCCACACAATAATAAAATAAACAAGATCTCCACAAAATAAATAAAACTAAACAAAATCAACTCACAATAATAATTTAGTACTAAATCTGCAAATTTTACAAGGTAAAATTGCAACCTCTCACTACTAGAAATGTTGTGTTTAGAGACTGATTTAGCGACAAAAAATTTTTAGTCACCATAGAGACCGAATTTGAGACCAAAGTTTTGAATTCAAAATAAAAAAATATTTGGTTGCTAAATCGGTCACTAATATAATATAGCGACCGATATAGAGACCGAATAATCAGTCACATGATAATAAATATTTTGGTCCCTAAATCAGTTGCTAATATAATATTAGTGACCGATTTAGAGACAGATATTTAGTGACTAATTTAGAGACCAAAATATTTATTATTATGTGGCCGATTTAGAGACCAATAATTAGTGACCGATTTAGAGGCCAATAATTACTATACTTAGTGACCAATTTAGAGACAGATAATTGGTGACCGATTTAGAAAACAATAATTACTATATTTATATTAGTGACCGATTTAGAGACTAATAACTAGTATATTTATATTAGCTACCGATTTAGAGACAGATAATTAGTGACCGATTTAGAGACCAATAATTACTATATTTATATTAGTTGTCGATTTAAAGACCAAAATATTTATTATCATGTGACCGATAATTAACTAAAACAAAGTTTCTTTGAAAAACTAAAAGTTGTTTTATATATATATATATATATATATATATATATATATATATATATATATATAGGGGTTTGCTAACTTTCTCCCACCTAAAAACATGTGGGAGGAAGTTAGCAAGCCTCCTCCCACTAATGTTTTACTGAAATACCATTCCCAGTATTTTAAATCATTGTTAAATAAAGACTAATTTTGTCAATGCCACTTAATAATGTTTTTGAAACAAAAAAACATCCAATAACCGTTTTAACAATTTTTGTGAAATCTTTAGCACAGCTTGCATTGTTTTATTTATTTATTTATTTATTTATATACATAGCTTGCAATGTTTGATCGTTGACGTTCAACATGTTTGATTAATAAACTTATAAACCATATAAAACAAGAAGCTACTATAATTATTAAAAAAGCACTACAACTGAAGCATCAATAACACATATAATTGGTGACATGAATTATGAATCGAATACAAAAGAATAAGCTATTGTGAGGTTATAAAAAAAAAGTTCCAGTATTTATAATAAATAATTCAAATGATTGGCAACGTTCAGTTTTAATAATTCTAACATTTGATGAATTGGAAAACTAGTAACGTTTAATAATTCAACACTCGATGAATTCACCAAAAAAATATTAAGAATTAATTAAGTAACAAACTTGCACTAGAATTAATTAAGAAAGAGTCTTAGTTAGTACCTATGAGATATTTAGTGCCCGTTTGTTATAGCTTTTTTTAGAAAATAATCACTTATTTTTAAAAAATAATCACTTTTAAGAAAATAACATTTGTTTGTTATAGCTTTTAAAAATAATCAGAATCTGAAAATAATCTAAAAACTGCTAAAAATCTGAAGCTGATATTAGTAGTTTTTTTTTATAGATTTTTTTTAGAGGAAAGAGAAAACAAGTGTCAAAAGTTTTTAGACAAAAATATCCTTAATATTATTCTAATATTCCAATAATATCCTATTCAGAGTTTATAGGATTAGTTTGTTATTTTTAGAAGATAAAATTTAGAAATTAGTTTTATTCCTAGTAATACATATAAAGTCATATGACCATAATGAAAAACAAGAACATGAATATTTTTCATATATTTATTTTATATGATATATTATATTTGGATAATTGTACTTTATGGTAATTTTGTGATGCAAAATCACTTTTATATGGTTGCATCCAAACAAGTTAACGATTATTTTTTGATAAAAAGTAATTTTTTTAATGGTAAACAAACACAAAATAGCTTTTGATTTTTTGTAAAATCTCTAAAAAATAATCTCTAAATTATTTAATGTCAAAATCACTTATTTTTTAATCTGTAACAAACGGGTCCTTACTAAAATTACTAAAGTTAGAAAAACTAAAATTTGTTTTTAAAACAAAGTTTGTTACATTTAGGTATCTAAACAAAGTTTGTTACATATAATAATAGTTGTTTAGTCTTTATCCAATAAAAAAATAATGGTTCTATGAAGGGGTAAAATTTATAAATAAGATGAATATAAATTGTTAAAAATTTCAAGTGCAAAAAAAAAATTGTGGGAGATTTAGTCAAAAATTTTTGTGGCAGATTGATTAAAAAACAAATTGTGGGAGATTTAGTCAAAAAAATTTGTTTGTGGTAGTTAGTTTCAATATGATTTGTAAAATAAATAAAAAATTAAAAGATTTTGTTTGTGGTAGTTAGTTAAGATTTAGTAACAAATTGACCGAACAAAAAATTATTAGAAGAAACAAAAATAATATTCAACTAAATTGTAGTAATATATAGGAGAAATCCAACTACCGAAAACTTAACAAATTAATTTTTTTTAAAATAAAATATATAATGCTTTTTTTTTTACTAAAAAATATATAATTTTTTTTTGTATGGGTATGGATATAATGCTTTAAAATAGGAAACAAAAATAATTCTTCTCTTTTATAAGTACCTACTTAAAACCCAGTTTAGTCAAAAAATAAAAAGAGTTTCTAGAATCAGTATCGATAACCTTCTTCACGCTAGAAAATCCAGAAATACTTCTCTACGACAAATTCATCTTTCCCGCGGGACAAATTCTTCTTTTTCGCACGACAAATTTGACACCCCTCTAAACTTTCTGGAAGGGACTACTCATTCATATGTATGTAATTTGTAAAACCTAACTTTTAGTTTTGTTGATTTGAATTGGATATATGATGTGAATTTAAGTTTTCTTAAATCAAATTTTATCTATTTTCCATATTTTACGTACTACTTCTATTTGTATTTGATTGTTTTTCTTTTGTTGTGTGCCGATATGTACTTCTCCATTCTCATAATTAGTAGTGAGTTGTTGTTGCGGCCTCTCTTCTATAAGTATTGTTTTCTGGACAATTATATTAATATGTTTGTTTTATTTGTTTTGTTTGCTGCACGTTTCTTATATGGCAACGGGTTAGTAGTGTCACTCAATATTTTACTAGTATTGACGTTCAACAGGTTAATAGTTGCTCATGCTTGCCCATCATGAGTTGTTAGTTTCAACGTTGAAAAAAGTTGGTCATTAATTATCCTTCTTTTCCTTATTGTTACTTCAATATTATATACTAGTGTGTAAGTTCTCTTTGAATTAAATTAAAAATAAAAAAAATTATACTTCATATTCTAAAGAGGAATTTCTAAAACTAAAAATTAGATCAATACAAACTAGTAAAGTTGTAAAAGATTAGAAGAGTAAGAGGTAGAATTTGAGGACGCAACATATTATAATCAAAACGTTCTTGAGTCTTAATTAACTGAAACCAAAATACATTAAGATTTTTATTGAATTAATTTTTGCACTTCATTCAAGTACTTATAATGTTCAATTTGTCGAAGTTAGTAATAAATAATAAAATTCAATCTAGCTTTTATAGACTCTTTTGTTAGGTAATACTCACTTATTTTTAATATTGCAGAAAGCCAAGTGCGAGAACTTGGAGAAGTTTGCTCATAAGGTATGTGTCCTCAAATTCTACCTCTCACTCTTCTAATTAATCTTTTACAACTTTACTAATTTGTATTGATGTAAATGTGAATGTTTTGCTATTTGATTGCAATTTTATCTTATTATAATAGTTTAAGTTAATTAAACTATAACTCAAATTGCAGATGACTGATTTAGATAAACCTAAAGAAAAGACTTCCAAGATTCGTAAATCACAACATCTCAAACATTCAACTTCACATATGACATCTCATGATGCACCTCCTCTTGTTTCACCTAAATCAAAACATCTCAAACGTTCAACTTCACATATGACATCTCATGATGCACCTCATTTTGATTCACCTTTTATGGTTTCACCTACTCATAGGGTATTTAAATCTCTTCAGAGTACATCTAATGTGCATCCTTCTCATAATGCATCTGCTGCTAAGACATCTAATGTCCATCCTTCTCATAATACATCTGCTGCTAAGAAATCTAATGTCGATCCTTCTCATAATGCATCTTCAATAAGAGGGGTAGCATCACTATCTAATTCACAACCTTATGATTCTGATGGAGCACAAACCGCAAGATCAAGTGAAACTATTGTTCCATCCATGACACAAAGCAACGACGGAAAGCAAACTTTATACCTTGATGGACATGGGTATATAAATATATTTACATGTATATATTTTTAGTCCTTGTCATATACTATATAGATTTCAAAACTATTAATATGTATTTTTGTAAATTTTTGCATTCGCATGCCGCAGCTAAAGGGATTGGAGATATCATGAGGAGTAGTTATAATGAGCCATGGAGCTCATGGAAAAAGATACACATTGATATAAGAGACTTGTGGTTTAAAGAGTTTAAGGTATGTTTCTAATTTGAATCGAATTGGTGTTCTAACAATATATATCTACACTCAATCCAATCATCAACTTTATCTGTTTGAAGGTATAAACTTGAATGTTTTAAACTCAGTCATAATATTACTTATGACAGGTGATGTTTATATTAAGTTCAAGTACATATTCAATAGTATTTTATTTTCGATCAAAGTACAAATTCAATAAAAGAATTGTTTATATTAAGTTCAAGTACAAATTCAATAGTATTTTATTTAATGTGACATATCATGCTTATGTAGAATTGTTATATTACTTGTTAAAGAATTTCTCTAAACTAATGACTCAATTCCTAAATATTAACTGTGACTTTTTGGCACAATTATAAACTGCCAATGAGAAATATTGATGATACCAAATGAGCAAGGCTCGAGAATCAGGAAAAAGTAATAAGTTGTTGACCCCAAAATCATACATAATACTAATACTAAGGTAGAAAAAAGTTGTATCTTTATTAATAAAAATAATAAATATATATACTATATCATTGTATGCTTGCTATTTGCCTAACCCTATATTTTTCTATATATTATTTAGAAAAAGTTTAATTTTTGTCCACCGGACGATGCATGGGCTAGAAAGAACTTTGAAAGACGAGGTGCAACTGTAATGAAAAATAACTTAAACAAGGTTCGTATCACATGGAAAAGACCAAGTTGGATTACCTCAGATCTGTGGAATACATTATGTAAGCATTGGAGAACTTCAGAATATAAAAAAAAGTGTATACGAGCAAAAACAAATCGAGCATTTGACCATGAAGGTCATGGAATGTCCCTTCACACTTGTGGCTCTACCACCTCCTCCCAACATAGAGCTAATTTGGTAAAGTTTATTTTGTTTGTCTAAATATGGCGTTTATGTTGCATATGTTTGACCTCATTTTATGAGTTGCAATTCTTTAAATCTAAGATAGGTCTTTATGAACTTTTATATATGTATATAGTTTAAGATAATAGATATCTATTACACATGCATCTTTTCTTTGTTGAGTTTATGATAGAAACTGTAAACAATGCTTATTAGTGTGTCTCTTTATGGTTTATGGCTAAAAAAATAGAACAAAACATAATATGGAATTGAATTTTATTAAGATGTTAAATTATTTTTAATTCATATTTTTTTGTTTGTTAGACGGAATTGAATGGCGCTCCTCCAACTCCTTCAGATTTGTTTGTTCATACACACCAACATCGCAAGAATAGCGTTTGGGTTGATCGAAAATCGTAACATGTCTATGTAATGAGTTCTCAACTTTAAATTGTACTATTTTTTTATTTTTCATGTTGATTTTATTTTATTTTACTTGATTCTAAAATAATAATTAGTCTTATATTTGTGTCAATAGGAAATGTATAAACGTAGATGGGAAGAATTAACTGAACAAGCATCTTCGCAAGGAACTCCGCCGCCAAAGGAAACAGATGTGTGGTTTGAGGTTGCGGGAATAAGGAAAGGACATGTATATGGTCTTGGGAGTGAATCTTCTTTATTTGTTGGCAAGCGAAATTACCGCGGTTCTTCCTCGTCAACTGAGTGGGTGCAAAGACATGAATTTGAAGAACAAAAAATAGAAAGGGAAGAACTAAAAAAAGAAAGGGACGAAATGAGAAAGGAAACAAATGAACTTCGTGATACGTTAAGACAATTGATGGACAACTTAAACTTTCAGCCGAAGCCACATACTGTAGATCAAGTTCATCAAGATAAGGTGGCTAATGATAATGAAGATAATGTGGCTAATGATAGTGAAGATGTCTGTGATGATAATGATGATTGGTCTGATGATAATGATGATGGTGGTGAGGATATAGATCAATAGAGAATGGCAGTAGCTAGTGACATACTTTAAAATGCCTCTTTTTTTTCTTCTTTTTTTCTTTTTTGTGAACAAAATTCTTCTTTTTTTTTAAGTGTTTGGTAATGCTTAAATCTATATGTTAATATTGTTGTGTGCATGATTAATTGTTTAGTGTTATGAAATATTTTTAGAGATATTAAATTAGATTTAAAACTCATTAGAGACGGAATTAGAGACCGAATTTAGCATACAATGTTTTCAATTCGGTCCCTGAATCGGTCGCAAAAATCATATAAATTTATTTAAAATTGGTCACAATAAAGGTATCTAGTAAGGGTCACTAAATCAATCGCTGATAGCGTCGTTCAAGGCGTCGCACGTCACATCACTTGCAGTCTCTAATTCGGTCTCTAAATTCAATCTCTAAATCAGTCTCTAAATGAAGTCTCTAAATTAGTATCTAAATTCAGTCACTAAATTAGTCTCTAAATCGGTTTCTAAAATCAGTCTCTAAATCGGTCTCTAAATTCAGTCTCAAATTGTGTCACTAAAATCAGTCACCGTTTCGGTCTCTAAATTTAGTCACTAAATCGGTCTCTAAATTTAGTCTCTAAATCGGTCTCGAAATTTAGTCTCTAAATCAGTCTCTAAATTCAGTCACTAAATCGGTCTCTAAATTCAGTCTCTAAATTAGTCTCTAAATTCAGTCTTTAAATCAGTCTCCAAATACAGTATCTAAATTGGTCACTAAACTCAGTCACTAATTCGGTCGCAAAAAATTGGTCACTAATTTGGTGACAATAGATTAGCTACCTAGATTTTATAAACTGATTTTAATTGGTCTCTATATCGGTCACTAATTGATTTAGTGACTGATTTTCATTAAAATTGATCTCTAAATCGGTCTCTAAACGCGAATTTTCTAGTAGTGTCTCAAACTCTCTCGCACAATTGCAATTTTTATCAGGACCAAAATTGCAAACACCTACAATTTTTGCACGGAAAAATTGCAAATCCTCGCTAGTACAATTTTTGCACGGAAAAGTTGCAAACCTTCGCAAGACACACAACTATCCAAACCCCTAATACACCCAAAAGCCTAGATAAGTTGTGGTAAATAAAACTAAATATACATCCTCATATTTGTAATAATTTTCTAGCTCTTGTCAAAAAAAAATAAAATTTCTAACTCTTTTTCTTCCAACAGATGTGGGACTTTGATGAGTATCCACTTTTACACAACACTTTTTGCCTATGTGTCATATCTTTCCAAAAAAAAAAACATATATCTTTTATTTTATTTTTGGTACATAGCATATATGTCTTTTATATTCCCTCAATTATTAATTACTAGTGACCACTCAACTCTTCACTTTCCCCTCAATTAGTAACATAAGATACAAAAAGGTTAGATTCAAAAATAAGATACAAAAAAAGTTTAGTAAAAATTACCTTTTAATTTTTTTAAAAATGATATAACTTTTTTACTAATTTTTAATATTATATTTTAAAAATAAATAACACGCCAAATGAAATCTTTTTCCAAAAAATAAATAAATGAATAAAAGCATTAATAAAAAATCTATCATACGAGGATATGAAAACAAAGACTAAAAATAGAAGAAAAGAAGTTGTTAGGTTGCACAAGAATATAATTGTTCTACACATATTTTATTTTTTTACCTAAAATTTGAAATTATGTATTGCAGTAATGTTTAGTATATTAAAAATTGAATTGATTTGCCAAATTTGAATTTTTTTAATTAGTTATGAACTAAATATGAATTTTTGAAGTGTTTGCGCTTAAAAATTCATAGTTAATTTATCATTTGTTAAAAAATTATGAATTTTGGTTTGAGTAATTTTTATAATACTATAAACATGATCACAAAACCTCGTTAAAAAATTTGAATCGTACACATAGTTGAGTGAAAAGCAGGGTCCAAAAATCATGATCAGAAATATTTATGAAGGACCAAAAAGTGGGAAAAAAATTTAGAGGGACTAAAAGTAGAAGAATCAGATGTTTATAGGGACTAAAACCATATTTAACCCAAAATAAAATTATAAATTATTTAAATAAAAGAAATTATATATATTTATGACAATTATTTTTTTATCATTTGTGAAAATAGTTTTATTTTTATTTCAAATTTTAATCAAATTAAACCAATTTAAATATCATAAGTTCTAGATTAAAATTATTTTAATAAAATAAATTAATGAGTTACATGCATATTTAAATTACATAGATCGACTAAAGTAAATACGACACAATTTTTCAAACAACATCAACAATCTATTATCTTAGATTCTTATTACAAAGACACTTAAAAAAGAACAGAAAAATACAATAATATAATTAATAAGTTTATCAAATCTGATCATTAAGTGGAAATAAATTAATAATAGATTTTTATGTGGAAAATAAAAACTAAAAAAATTAATTTGTGAGTTTAACTCATTTAATAGAGATATTGAATACAAAATATAGACCCAAAGTTTGAACATTATACGTCCATTAGACTATCAAACCAAAAAACAATATTATAATTTTTTTTTCTTCATAGGACGTGATGAATATTCTTTGTTCCTTATTATAAAATATTAATATGTTAAATTTTCTACTCGGTTCAATTAATATTGTTTCACATATCATTAATAATTCAATATTGTTCATATTGAAACCACATTTTCAACTCAACATAACCATAAAAAAAAAACCATAAAATCATATAAAAGACTAAGCAATTTCTTCGGTGGAGCATCATATAAAAGACTAAGCAATTTTATAAGGTGTTTCTTTTTGTTTGAGGTGCTATATTATGTTGGAAGGCAGTTAATCTTTGCTCACGGCTAGAACATCATTTCCATGAAAGCGGCACCTTCTCATCTATTGTAACTATTCTCTTGAGTTTGGAAGAAGAATCTCTATCTTTATTTGTTGTTGTCCTATATATGGAGCATTTGGCGTGCGCGTAATGAATGTATTTGGGAGAATAAACAAGTCAATTCTGTCACTAGTTGCAGGGTTGCATCAGATCTGATCCGCGACTACAATTGGGTCCAAAACACGGTTGCTACAACACCCATGTCTAACCATGAAAGTGCTTGGAAAAAACCAGCTGCTACTTGGCTAAAATGCTACGTTGAAGCATGCTCTCACTCTTGCAACAACGTATGGCTTTGAGAAAGTACAATTTGAAAGTGACTGCCAACAGGTTGTGAATGCTCTGATTAATGATTGTATGAACGAGAATGAGCTAGGAACTTTGTTAACCACTTGTAGGACTATTCTCTCTTCAAATGCTAGCTACAATTTAGTGTTTATCTCAGTCTAGCTCCATCGTTCATTATTATTATCCTCCCACTTGTATTTCCTCTATTATTATTGAAGAAATAATATGAGCTTATTTTTCCTCAAAAAAATAAAAAAATAAAAAGACATTGAAAATTTTACTGGGATGAAGTACTCTACTCTATTTATTATGATTATAATTGAAAATTATGAATTAATTCAAGTGGTAAGGTCACTTTGTTTCCTTCAAAGATTATTCGTCGGAAAGTTATCATCGCTAACAGTGGTTAAAACCTCGTATCAATATTATCAAACGTGAATATCATTGTGAAGATTGACTTGAAAATCAGGGACAAAAATTATGTTTGTTTTTAAACTAGATATGTTTCAAAACGAAGGAAGATTGGGGGGGGGGGGGGGGGGTTAATGGAATAGGATTTTTAGGGATTATTTTGACAAAAAAAAGTTTTGAAGATTTTAAAAGATTTCGTGGGATTATATTGATTTTGTGAGATTTTGAGAGACTTTTTTTAAAAGACATTTTACAATCAAGATTCTTAACACATGATTTGGTGGGATTATAATACAGACGTTTTAAAAGTTGTGAGAAATCTCAATTGAATACCAACAGATTTTGTAGCATTAAAAAAAAAGTCTTGATTGAATACCACAAAACTTTTTTATCATAAAAATGTCTTTTAAAATTCATAAAACTTTTTAGAATTCAAGGGCTTTGAAGCCATTTAGTAAACTAGTGATTACAGAGAGTTTGCTCTTGGTAATATTACTAAGGTTGTGGTTTATTCTTCTTCTTCCCCTAGATTGGGTTGGTTTGACTGAACTGTGTAAACAAACTCTATTGTGTCCTTTTAATTTTTCCGTTGTTGTTGATTATTATTGTCGTCTCGCTATTTGATTGCTTACTCGTATTGCTCCACACATCAAAGTATTCATTGGTGTGAATGTACCCATATTTTCACATTCAATTTGCGCCCACTGTGGGGCAAGGATCTAACGAAGCAAGTATCATGGGTTCAAACTGAGGACATCAAGGGACTTTCCGAAGACAATTTTTGAATTGTGGAAAGTGACGATGGATGCAATTTTAATGTTTAGGAAGATGGATAAGACATGGAGTGTTGTTAACCCGTGCCTCGAAGATATAGCGGGTTAAAGGAGATTGCGATGAAGAACATCAGTCTGGAGAGGCGGTGGTAATAATACTCGACATCAGTCTAGAGAGACGGTGATAAGAATACTCAGGTTGAAGAGTTTTGCAAGTTACAAGGTGAAAAGCATAGTGAGGCTTTGGTGGAGGAAACTCAGTTTGAGGTGGAGTCTTCCAATAGTGGGACTAGAAGAAGACAAATAACAAACATTAGCACTTGACTATCTTGGAGATAAAGAGGAGAGTGGTATTGTTGTACCAAAGGGTATAGTTATGGTAACCTTGTGTGTTATGTTTTCAATTGTGGCTGAAGAGTGCAAAACTTGAGAGAAACTTATGTGAGATAATTGAAAGCAATTGTAGGACTGCTGGAGGTAGTTGGATGCAAGAGGAGTTTGATGTTACAACTTCTAGAACCACTTGAAATTTCAAGGTTGGTTAGAGGCAAGAAGTTCTTCGAGAGTATGGAAGACATTCCGGGGTTCTAAGACGGGATGGTGTAAAAACTTAAAGAGGAGCAAGGTTCAGTTAGATGGTTGATGGTTAAATGGACATCACCACTGATTTGAAGTTAAGGTGGAGAATTGTGAAGATTGACTTGAAAATCAGGGTCAAAGATTTTGTTTGGTCTTAGTAATATTACTAGGGTTGGAGTTTATTCTTCTTATTCTCTCAAAAATTAAGTCGGTTTGACTGAACTGGGAAAACAAGCTTGTGTCTTTTTAATTTTTCTGTTATTTATTGTTGTTGATTATTATTGTCGTCTCCCTATTTGATTGTGTACTCGTATTGCTCCATACATTAAAATATTCATTGATGTGAATGTAATCCTATTTCACAACAAAATGTGTTCGGGTATCCAAAAAAAAAATGTGTTCGGCTTTTTTTTTTTGAAAAGAAATTAAATTTGTTCGTTAAATGAATATAGAATTGAATTTCATTGAGGTAGACCAACCAATGACACCCACACTCCAAATTGAAGACAATAAAAGTCACATAATACATACCAATTGCCAATCCTATGTGAATACCATTTTTTTTGTCAGAGATACAGTGACTATAATTTCATCCATCAAAAATAAATAAATAATTGTAATAAAGTTTGAACTCTAGCCAATACTTATATCATACGTGAAAATGTCCTACCATCTTAACTATATTATTGACACTTTGAATACCACTTTACATCGGGTATCAATACAAATTAGTAATATTTTTGTATGTTATAAAAATAATAAACCGCTAACATATTTTATTATGCACAAATATAAATTAGTAACATTATTGCATTTTACAAAAAACACAAACCAGTAAAACTTTTTTCGATGTACAAATATAAATTAGTAATATTTTTGCATGTTACAAGCAGTGGAGGAGGCACGAAAAAAAATTCAGGCCGGCGACTAAAATATTATAATATTATCACCTTTAATATAAATAATCATAGAGCTTTTGAAAAATCATCTTCTATCTTATTACGTAGCCTTGTTTTTATAATTTTCATCGTTGAAACGACACGTTCAATGGTTGTTGTTGACACGGGAAGAGTCAAAACAAGTCGTAGCACTCTATCAATCAATAATAAATACAAATTTGATTTACTTATTTCTACTAATTTTTGACATAATTCACTAATAGTGAACAAATTCTGTAAGAATATTTTTATTTATTTTATTCTATTATTATTATTACTACTACTTTCATACTTGACATAGTTAAAATTCTATTTTTAGCAACAAAAACCAAATATATAATAATATGTATATATAGTCTCTACAAAAATAATAACACATATAATATTAATAGTAGTATAAAATAAAATTTGGGAAAAATGAAGTAGGCTGCCGTCCACCTTAGTCTATATGTGGCTCCGCCACCGGTTACAAGAAACATAAATCGGTAATATTTCTTCAATGACTAATGATAAAGGGAAATTCTATGATACAATAAATAAATCATCATGTACCGATACAATAGAAAATTTAACCAATAAAAAATTACATTTTGTCAATATCAGCATTTTTATATTATATTTTAAAAATTAATTATTACAGCATGTCAAATATTATTCCACATGTCAAGTAATCATTGGTCAATGCATGGTGTTGTACCGGTACATGATGATTTATCTATTGTACCGTAGCAACACTCAATGGTAAATTCAAATATTACAAAAAGAATAAAATTAGTAACATTTTCAATATTATTAATTGTGCTCTAAAATATTATTAAAGTTTTTTAATAATATAGACTTTACGTAACACTTGAAAAAATGTTAGTAAATTAAAATAGTAATATTTTTTTTAATTTAGTAACATTTTTCATTAGTTGTAGTACCCTTTTCTTTTAGACCATGAGTGCTCGAACAAATTTTTTTTATTAACTAAGGGTCTGTTTGGATTGATGGTATAGAAGGGAGCGGAGCGGAATGGAACGGAACGGAATGGAACAGAACGGAATGGAATACATATTCCATTCCATTGTTTGGATAGTGAACGGAATGGAATGTGTTTTAACTTTTTTATTCCAATTATACCCTTTATTTTATAAATAGGAATGTTTAGCCAAAAAAAAAATAGATAAGAATGAGAAAAGTCTTATAAAATATAAAATTGAGGGTAAAATTGTAAAACTATAATTATTGTGTATCATTCCATCTTTATCACCTCATATATCACTCCATTCCATTCCGTTCATATTTTATAAAACCAAACAACGGAATAGAGCTCCATCCTACCCCATTTCATCTCATTCCATCAATCCAAACGGACCTTAAAGTAACATATTGTGGTTTTGTGTTCCAAACTCTTCAACAAACAAATCGGGCAATCATTCAGTTCCCTACTTCTACATGTACCATATAAAAAGATTGGTATAAAAAAAGCAAAAAAAAATAAAAATAAAAGTTTATTAATAAAAAAAGGCTTAAACATCCTTTTGGTCTTTGTATTGTACATCAAATTTTGTTTTTAGTCCCTGTATGTGATTTTATTCTAAAATAGTCCTTGTATCGACCAAAATTTTTATATTTGGTCCCTAAAATTAAAATCTGCAGGAAAATTCTCAAGTTTCCTGCAGATTTTTCTACAAATTTTCTTGCAGATTTTTGTTTTAAGGACCAGAAACAAAAAGTTTGGTCGATACGAGAACTATTTTAGAATAAAATCATATACGGGAATTAAAACCAAAATTTTGCGTATATACAGAGACTAAAATGACGTTTAAGCCTAAAAAAATTAGAAGTTTATCATGGGGCTAACAATTAGGATATGAAAGTCATCTCACAAACTCTTCAATCAAAAAAAAAAGAAAGGTTTTTACTTGTGACGTATTATGTGAAAATCAGGTCAAATAATACTTGTTAATCTAAACTAATTTTACATGATCGATTCAATTAAAATCATTTTTTTTAAAGAATGTTTATTGCTTTATTGTTATGTTGAAGATTAGTCTTTAATCAATTTTAGAAAAAAGAAAATTATTATGTAGTAAGACATATTATGTTAAATGAAATAAGCTATACGCTTTGTTTATGCTCCATAAAATCCCCTTCCTCCCATTTTTGCTTCGTATCAACACACACCTATCACTTTCAATTTGTTTTTCTCTACAACTCATTAGTCATTATAATCCTTCTTCAATATGATGATGACAATCTCATCAACCATGATAATATTCTTCATGCATCAAATGTTTGTTAAACTAAAATGGATTTGAGAACAAATCTCTAAAGATTTTGATGATAACTATTAGAGCACACCAATACTCAAGAGAAGGATATTAGTTCTAAGGCATAATTGATGTATTTTAGCTGCTAAGTAATATAGAATTTCCATACTATGTACTTTAGATCAGCTACATGATGGTGTATCATTACTAGTGTGCATCACCCTTTTTTTATATATACATCTTGTAATATCTCTTACAATCAATGAATCAGAATGCTTTCATTCACTTTCCTAGATTCATAATATGGTATCATCGTTCTCTCTTGGAGAGAAAAGTTAGTTACGATCCCTAACAAACTTCTCAACCGTTTTTGTTGCAAACTCCATTTCTGTTGAGTTTTCTCTGCAACTTCATCTTCTTCGTTGAGCTTTTCCGTTCTCTACCATTGATTCTTTGCAATTTCTTCTAGCTTTATCAACGCTTAGCTACAATGCCTCCTCGTCTTGCTCCGATCGTTCCTCTGCCACAGTTGAACAACGTCGATTCCATTTTCTATGTGCATCCGAGTGAAGGACCGAATTCGTTAACGGTAACACCGCTTCTTGATGGATCCAATTATCTTGCGTGGAGTCGCTCGATGAAACACGCTCTCGGTGCCAAGAACAAGTTCGCCTTCATATATCGTTCAACTTCGATTCCAGATCTTCAAGATCTGAATCGCATCCCTTGGGAACGTTGTAATCATTTGATACACTCATGGATAATCAATTCTGTTACTGCATCTATTGCTTCGACGCTTGTGTTCCATGACACGCCATTGATGCGTGGGAAGATCTTCAAGAACGTTTTGCGAAAGCTCATCGCATTCGTATTGCTTCCCTATGCTCCACTCTTAACAGTCTCAAACAAGGTACGAAATCAGTTCTTGATTATTTCACTGAAATGTGTACTCTATGGGAAGAACTCAATTCCCATCGCCCTATGCCAAATTGTACTCGTCCACTACAATGTCTTTGTGATGCGATGCGTTTAGCTCGTACTTATCGTGCTGAAGATCAGATTATTCAATTTCTTACTGGTCTCAATGATCGTTTTTCTGTTGTCAAAACTCAAGTGTTGCTCATGGATCCTCTTCCTACTATGAACAAGGTTTATTCCCTAGTTGTTCAGGAAGAAAGTAATCATTCTGTGATGCATGATGATTCGTCTGCATCTGATGATAGTAGTGTTTTACTCAATGATGCTAATGCAAGGAAATATCCACATCGCGGGAAAGCTCCTATCAATTCTGGGAAATCTAAGGGTGATTCTAGGCATTGCACTTTCTGTGACAAAAGTGGTCACACTGTTGACTGGTGTTACAAGAAGCATGTAAATCCAAATTTGTGTGCTAATTCTGGTGTGAATAATGCTACTTCCCATACTTCAGATTCCTCTGCTCCTAATGGTAACACTGAAGGTGCTTCTTCAAGTTCCAATGCTGGCTTATCTCAAGAGCAATATGATCAGCTTCTTAGCTTGCTTCAACAAGTGAATTTGATGCCTCAAGCTTCCTCTCCCTCTGGACCTAGCACTAATCATGTCCAAAGCTCATCTATAATTGAGCCAGGTTTTGGCTCTTCTAACTTTTTTTCCTCTTCCAATATCCATAGTGCTACTTCTTGTTCTATTCAGTCTAATTCGACTTATTGGATTATTGATTCTGGTGCAAATGATCACATTTGTTCATCCCTTCAATGGTTCAGTTCCTATTATATAATTAAACCTGTTAGTGTTAGTTTACCTAATGGCAATTTTGTGATTGTTCACTTTAATGGTAATGTCAAATTTTCATCACATTTGTTTTTAACCATTGTATAGTACTCACCCTGTTTCCAATTGAATCTCATTTCTGTTTCAAAATTATGTCTTTCTATTCCTTGCACCATTCTGTTTTCACATAACAAGTGTGTTATACAGGAGAGGACCTCCAAATTGATGATTGGTTTGGGTGATCAAGTAAATGGCTTATACAGACTCATGGTGGACAACTCCCATCCAACTTTACCTACCTTCAAACCTCCTTTAGTTTCTTGTTTGGTTAATTCCGTTTGTAATTCTAGTACTATTGATTCTTCTTGTGTAATACCTACTTCTGCCTTGTGGCATTTCAAGTTAGGCCATCTTTCTCATAGACGATTAGCTCATATGAAGCAATTTTATTCTAACATTTCATTTGATAATAAATCAATTTGTGACATTTGTCACTTTGCCAAGCAAAAGAAATTGCCTTTTCTTTCTAGTCATAATATAGCTCAATCTAAATTTGAATTATTGCATTTTGATATATGGGGGCCTATTTCTATTGCTTCTGTACATAATCACAAATACTTTCTCACCATTGTGGATGATTTTAGTCGTTATACATGGATTATTTTACTCAAATCTAAAGCTGAAGTTTCTATTCATGTTCAGAACTTCATTGTTTCTATTCAGAATCATCATAATATCACCCCTAAGTATATAAGAACAGATAATGGCCTTGAGTTCCTTTTACATTCCTTTTATGCTTCCAAAGGAATTATCCATCAAACTTCTTGTGTTGAAACTCCTCAGCAGAATGAGAGGGTGGAAAGAAAACAACAACATCTCTTGAATGTAGGCAGAGCCTTACTTTTTCATTCCAAACTTCCAAAATAATTCTGGTCCTATGCAATATTATATGCTACTTTCCTTATCAATAGAGTCACCACACTCCTCCTCCATCATAAGTCTCCATATCAAATTCTACATGATTCCTTAGCTTATATATCTCTTTTTAAAGTGTTTGGTTCTTTATGTTATGCTTCAACTTTGCTTCAACATAAAACTAAACTTGACTCTAGAGCTAGAAAAGCTGTTTTCTTGGGTTACAAGTCTAGCTGCAAAGGTTATGTCCTTTTTGATTTACATAGCAGAGAAATCTTCATATCCAGACATGTCATTTTTTATGAACATATTCTGCCTTATCCATCATCTAATTCTAATCCCACCACTAATTGGGATTATTTCTCCCCTAAGTAGTTTGATTCATCTCCACCTACTAACATTTCTTTACCTTTTACCCATCAATGATTCTCCTCCTTCACCAATTCAACCTGTGAGAAAATCTTTTAGGACCAAACATACTCCTTCTCCCCTCAATGATTTTGTATGTAATAATGCCATTGATCACTCCACCAATGCATCTTCATGTACTCTATATCCTCTTTCTCACTCCACCTTATGATTCTTTGTCTACACACCACAAATCTTTTGCTCTGTCTCTTACTGCACACACTGAACCTAAGTCTTATAAAGAGGCAATCAAATTTGACTATTGGAAACAAGCTATGCAAGCTGAACTGACTGCTCTACAGGATACTAGTACTTGGACTATTGTTGATTCTCCACCTAATGTGAAACCTATTGGGTGTAGATGGGTGTATAAAATCAAGTATCATGCTGATGGTAGTGTTGAAAGATACAAAGCACGTCTTGTTGCTAAGGGTTATAACCAAATTGAGGGTTTGGATTATTTTGATACTTATTCTCCTGTTGCTAAGATGGCTACAGTTCACATGGTTCTTACTCTGGCTTCTATGCACAAGTGGTTTATTCACCAACTTGATGTCAATAACGCATTTTTACACGGTGACTTGAAGGAAGATGTGTATATGCAGTTACCACCAAGTGTTACTAACAAAGTATGCAAGTTGGTCAAGTCTCTCTATGGTTTGAAATAGGCTAGCAGACAATGGTATGATAAACTTACCTCTCTTTTACTCTCTCATGGTTATCAACAAGCACATTCAGATCATTCTCTCTTTATCAAGCAAGACCATTCTCATTTCACACTCATCTTAGTATATGTGGATGATGTTATACTCTCTGGCAATTATATGGCTAAGTTACAATTTGTCAAGACCCTTCTCCACACTTCATTTAAAATCAAGGATTTAGGTCAGTTGAAGTATTTCTTAGGCCTTGAAGTAGCACACTCCTCTACAGGTATCTCATTATGCCAAAGGAAATATTGTATTGACTTGTTGGCTGATTCTGGCTTAACTACTGCTAAGCCAGTCTCTACTCCATCTGATCCTTCTATCAAATTGTATAATGATGACAGTGCTCCTTTTGATGATATTTTTGCCTATAGAAGGTTAGTGGGAAGGCTTCTTTATCTTACCACCACTAGACCAGATATTACCTTCATAACTCAACAACTTAGCTAGTTTTTGACCAAGCCTACCATTACTCACTACAATGTTGCATTACGTGTTCTTAAGTATTTGAAGAGTTGCCCCGGTCGTGGTTTATTCTTTCCCAGAGCTTCCACTCTTCAACTATTGGGTTTCTCTGATGCGGATTGGGGTGGTTGCAGAGGTTCACGCAGACCCATCTCTGGCCAATGCTTCTTTCTTGGTCAGTCTCTCATCTCTTGGCGTACTAAGAAGCAGCTCATTGTTGCACGTTCATCTTCTGAAGCAGAGTATCGTGCACTTGCTGCAGCCACATGTGAACTCCAATGGCTTCTCTATCTTTTAAAAGACTTGCATCTTACTTGTGTTAAATCACCAGTTTTATATTGTGACAACCAAAGTGCTCTTCATATTGCTGCCAACCCCGTTTTTCATGAACGAACCAAACACTTAAATATTGATTGTCATATTGTGTGTGAAAAGATGCTTGCTGGAACCATGAAGCTTCTACATGTTTCTTCGAAAGATCAAGTTGCAAACTTCTTGGCAAGTTGGGCATGATTGACATTTTTCATCCTCCAACTTGTGGGAGGGTATTAGATCACACCAATACTCAAGAGAAGGATACTAGTTCTAAGGCATATTTGATGTATTTTAGCTGTTAAGTAATATAAAATTACCATACTATGTACTTTAGATCAGCTACATGATGGTGTATCATTACTAGTGTGCATCACCCTTTTTGTATATATGCATCTTATAATATCTCTTACAATCAATGAATTAGAATGCTTTCATTCACTTTCCTAGATTCATAATAATAACACCTTGTATATATATAGAACAATTGGGTACTTTAATGTGTGTTCTTAGTGTGGATAGTTGATAGATCCGCAAGTGAACAATTTTATCGTCATAATAGAAAGAGTTGGGGGAGTCATGAAGCGGCCTAGAATGGTGAGGGGTGCAGGACAAAAATTATGCTACTGGATGTAATGACTCTATTGGGTTGGAGGTTTTGAGGTTGGTACGGTCCAACTTCCTTTGGGGAAAGTTCATTGTGATTGTTTGAGAAGGGTGTGCGTGTAAACTATGAGGGTGTTATGAGTAATCCATATTCAGGTGGCTCAGACCCAGTTAAGGGGCATGTGTGTGTGATTGATGGGCTGCATGGGTCTGGAAAGTGTAAAGTACAGTTAGGGACTTCAAATAACAATCCAGAATTTAAAGAGGGTGCAGATAGCGAACAGGAACAAGAAATATTTCTTAACGCTCAAAATTTTGAATTGTATTGAAATGTCCTAAACATCTAATTCCTATTGTGTCCACAATATAATACATTTTTGGGAAGCCGTTCTAAGGGCCACATATGTAGAATTCTTCTCTTTGATTGCCTGGTGGTATTGGCTTGGGACATGGAAGAATGCCCCTCCTTCAGGTCTCAGTTCGATTCTCTCCAATGCCAATTTACGTAGGTTAATTTAGCTTCTTTCAATAAAGAAGTCTCCTCTTCGATTGCTAAAGTATACACACCTTGTGATAGGAGGGGCAGATCGTTGCTGAATGGTGTGATATTTTTTATTGCTAAAATTTACGTACCTTGTGATGGGAGAGGCAATTTTGAGCTTTGGAGAAAATTCGGTATAGACACCTTGTGGTTTCAAATCAATCCATAATGAGGTAATGGTTGGTCGAATGTGGAGCTAGAAAGATTTAATGAGTTCATAGATTAGTCAGAGTTCGTGGACCTACCTTTCGGACGGAGGCAGTTCACTTGGTGTCGATTTGATGGCTCAACGATGAGTCGGCTAGATAGATTTTTCTTTTATGGGAGTTGGTATGTTTTGTGGCCGAATTATGTCCAATTAGTCTTGGTGAGGTACTTATCAGATCATTTCTCAATCATTCTCAAAATTTATGAAGGGGATTGACGTCCTCGTCCTATTCGTATGCTGAAATGTTGGTCTGAGTTTCCTGATAAAGTTTATTTTGCTCATGAACAATTAAGAGCTTATGCACTTGATAATGAAGTGACTATGTTTCTTTTGTTTACGATTAGTTTGGACACTTTATCTTCATATTTAGGCATAAAAATTAAACTGGTAACCGATTACCCGCAACAATTTATTTTTCAACATGGTAAATATTTGTTTTATATAAAACATGAAATATGTCAAAGAACGTACATACTGGTGAGATTGTACAATATAAATTGTGGACTTTACAATCGCATTGATATTAAACATTTATTTTGTGGTCGGATTTTGTAAATGTCCTAATTAATCAAAATTGAGAAGAATGTTCAAAATGGTGAGTATTTAAAGGAGGGGTTTTCAAATGAGTGTATAAGTGTGCTCTAGTTGGTGAATAGAAAAATCGACTGTTTATTTGGAATTTCTAGCCCAGAAGTTGCATATGCAACTTTGATGAGCTTGAATTGGTAGGTCGTGCTTCGAAAGAGTTTAGCGGCAAAATTCAGATATACTAAATTGCTGAAAAATCAAAAATGAAGAACTGTAGCTTTGAAACTACAACTCAACATATCAAATGTCTCTACTATCTTTTATTACATGAGTTATACTTATGAAATCATGGATCACAAGTTAATAATGCAAAAAATCAATTACAGGGTTAATACAAATCCCAATCCAAACTAGGGAGGATAGAGTTTATTTTACCTTATTTTCAGTCACAAGTCACAAGCAACCCAAAATGACATTACCTCATAACGTGGTGTAGCATACTTGAAAGTGGAACGAAACACTTAATATTCATTACAAGTAATAAGCATGTTGAATACAAACGTACTATTGTGCTTCTTGAACCTATTCATGCTTGGCATCACTAGACAAACGATAACTCAAAATAGCATGCAAATGTTGAGCTCTTGGTATAGAGAGTCCAAATTTCTCATCCATGTTCAATTTGGAAGGACTTATATTATAGGGAAGTTCCCAATTAAAACAATGCACTCTAAGACCAATTTTAGAGTAGTTAAACCCAATTGAATTCCAGGACAACGCCTACGACCAGAACCAAATGGTATAGATTCAAAATCTTGTCCATGATAAATCATTTTCTTGTCAATAAATCTTTCTGGATAAAATTCTTCAGCATTTTCTGACCAAACGTTAGGATCTCTTCCTATTGCCCATGCATTTACTATAAGTCGCGTCTTTTCCTTTATAAAATAACCATCGATTGTTATGTCATATCTACATTCACGAGGAATTAGTAAAGGTCCAGGAGGATAAAGTCTTAATGTCTCATCAACCACCATATCTAAGTAACATAACTTGTTCAAATCTTTCTCTTGGACCATTCTTTTATTTCCTACTTCATTTTGTATCTCATCTTGAAGATTTTTCATCACTCTTGGATTCCTTAGAAGTTCAGATAAAGCCCATTCAACTGTGGTAGCAGATGTATCAATTGAAGCCGCTATCATGTCTATTAAAATTGCCTTGACATTGGTTCGATCAATGACAACATTTTGTTCACTCTCATGATCAACGGTTTGGTACATAAGTGAAATAAGTGTGTCTACAAAATCTTCATCATAATTTTTGTCCATATTAGTAGCTTGTTCATGCTCTGTTATTATCACCTCTAATATCTCATCAAGTTTTTTACTAACTTTCTTGCAAGCTTGTGTTAATCCCTATTAAAGAGATAAACTAATAATATAAATCATGATAATCGTAGGATTACAATACTTCAAACTAAAAAGTGAAATCAATTGAAATCATCCCTTAATATAATTAAAATCAGCCCTTTATAATTAAGGATAATTTTATGGTGAAATCATCAAAAATCTTCTTTAAAAAGTCATTTTTTAGCCGATCAAAATGTAGAGTTAAATTAGTCAATGCGACGTAAGATTATATAATAAATATCATTAACTATTAACTCTCACATCTTTTAGTTTTGCAACTAAATCCCTAACATATAAAAATTAAAATATTTAACTCATTAAATATATTGTTTTCTAACTTGTAATTTTATAATTATAAAAAAAAATTATTAAATTTGTTAGAAATAATACAAAATTATTAATGTAGCATTTCCTGACGGCTTAAATTTTTTGGTTAATCCATGATCATCTGAGTTCTGACAGAATTCATTCTGAGTTTTAAGGACGACGAAAAACACAGAAATGGTTCAGCTTTCTTTTTCTTAATTGTTGAGCATCACCTCAAGCTTCAATATTTTTATCACCATTACCATACTGTTTTATTGTATTTTTCCTTATTATTCCATCTTCTGCATAAAATAAAATAAAAAGGGATTTAGCTAGATTTGGGTTTCTTCCAAGTTTTGTACTTGGATAGCTACTGTTGCCTCTTTTGAGTTAATCCACTTGGATCTTCTCTATTCTCTGTGGACAAAAAAGTGTTGAAATTATAAAGTATTTAAAACATCTCTCACGGTTCTTCTTCCCCCAGTTTTAGCAAAATGGGTGGCGTTCGACCCACGACAACGATTCCTATTTCATTGTAACTGTAGATCAATTTTAGAAGGCTATCCGATGTTAATTTTAAGACTCACAAAGCAAATTGCAGATCGAAAAATTAGTGTTTTTACACATTGGGGAGTGAATCATGAAGCGTGAATCGTGATGGTTGTTTCAGTACTTAATATTGTTTTAACAGTTCCATAATACAAAAGAAGGTTGAAAAAAATGGGTGTTTTTTGTTTTTTGGGTTGGTGTTCTTTCTATTGTGAAGAAGATGAAGATGGAGGACGAACAAGGAAGAACAGAGTATGATGATCTTCATGCTGTTGTTTTTAATTTATATATTATAATTAATTATAAACTTAATGAGGGACTAATATGCAAAAAATAAAAATTTCATATAAAAATGATTCACCATAGACTTCCTACACTATATTTATTGTAGAATCACTTAAAATTCTATTAGTCAATTAAAATGATTTCTTTAAAGAAGACATTCCAAAGACTTTACCATGGAAACTCCCGTTAATTAGTCAATATTCAATCTCTTATTTTTTATACTCCCTCCGATCCGTCTCAAAATAAATTGTTACAGTCGATCATTTTGCACTATTTACATAATTTATTATGACCGTATATTTTTACTAATATATAAATGTAAATATTATTAACAATCAAGATATTGTTTGATTTGTCTCGATGAATATTTTTAAGATATACATTTTTTATAATTTTTAAAGATATATAGTTAAAGATTTTTTTGAAAGAATTTATAATAAAAGATATTAACGATAAAAGTTGGGCGTTGACAAACGTAAACGTAACACTTATTTTGGGACGGAATGAGGACATAATAATAATAATAATAACAAACATACCTGAAGATCAAAAACTCTTAGCCAAGGAACATAATCAGCCAAATTAAAAGTTCCCATCAAAATCAATGCTTCTTGAATCAACTTCTTCAAGTCAAATTGTTCATGCTTACTCCTACCCAATATCATCTTATACACAATATCCTCGATAAGATTCTCCACAACCTCTCTAACATTCACAACCTCACCTATCAAAGCAGCTTTCTCTAAAGATTTAACCAAAGCATTCAACTTTTGTTTTCTAATAGGACCAGACATATCAACTTTCGAAGCACTAAAAAGTTTCAAAGTGCAGAATTTTCTCACACTGCGCCAATAAGGACCATACTCGGAAAAAGCCATCCCTTTAGAACCATAAGCCATGAGCTCAGATCCTTGAATCCTAGGCCGGCTTGCAAAAGCGATGTCATGGGTTTTGAGGAATGATTCTGCAAGTTTTGAAGATGAAATGACAATAGCAGGGACTTGACCCAATTGTAAGGACATAATTGGGCCATATTTTTTCGAAAGTGAATGAAGTTTTCGATGTGGAAGTGAGCCTAATATGTGGAGGTTTCCGACTATCGGTAGTGTTGGTGGTCCTGGTGGCTTTTTATGGCTTATGGATTTTTGTTTTGGATGTATGAAGAGTGTGAATAAAAGGTATGTGAAAGTGAAAGTGAAGAGAACACAAGCAAATATTGTTGTTGCTGCAAAAGACATGTCTACAAATATTGAAGACTATGAAGAACTACAAGTTGGTCTCATATTATCTCTAAACTTGTTGTGTATACATTTTTTTTTGTGCATTTGCAGGTCGTGTAAATATAAGATATGGGATTGAGTCATGTGCAGTTTGTCAGTATATTTTGATGGTTTTTTTTATCAAAAAATATTCATTCAAATCGATAGAGTACATCGATACAATATAAATTTAAAATAGTTAAAAACAAAAATGATGAAATTGTTGGAGTTGATTGCAATGTAAGTCCCACATTGGTAATGAAAGAAAAAAGAGGTGAAGAAAAATATTTTAGAGAAGTCCCACATTGCTTAGAAAAGTGGAGAGTGAGAAAGTTCAATGTTATATAAACATTCAAATTGATAGAGTACATCGATACAATTTAAATTTAAAATAGTTAAAAACAAAAATGATGAAATTGTTGGGGTTGATTGTAATGTAAGTCCCACATTGGTAATGAAGAAAAAAAGAGGTGAAGAAAAATATTTTGGAGAAGTTCCACATTGCTTAGAAAAGTGGAGAGTGGGAAAGTTCAATGTTATATAAAGAGACCTCAAGTTCCTTGTTTCAACACACCAAGATGTGACACCAAGTTGTAGTATCACTTGTAAACACTTTAAGTTTATATTTGTGTCTTTGTTTTTCTCTTGTTTTAGAGTATTGTGAGATGTAGTTCAAATATTTACTTTGGAGAGTATGGGTGTACTTGGGTCATGGGTGTGGTTGAGAGTAAGTCTATGTGTTGTAACAATTTTCACATAGTATTTATTCTCTGGTTGTCGGTTTAGACAACGGCCGTGGTTTTTTTTCCGGTTTTGGATTTTTCACGTTATATTCTTGTCTTGTTGATTGCGCTCCTGTTTATGTTTTTACTCCTTTGGCTCCTGTTATTTCCCAACAGAAATTGTAAACAAACTCACAGTATCCATGTTAATAGCATAAAACGACAAATAACATATGCCTACAAATGTGATTATATTGAAGTGTCCGGAATACCCAGACCTCCGAGACTGTAGCATTGATGACACAAAAACCATTGATTGGATCTGCACTTGATCAAAATTAATCTTTCAACCTGAAAAAAACAATGAATACCGCACAAAAGACGGGAAATACACCACACAAAGACGGAAAAATAATACACTGTATCAAGACGAGAAAACAAAATCAGACTAAGACGAGAAACTTAATATGTGTGAATATCACTTATTTAAATAAAAAAGAAAGTAAAAGCAATTTGGAAGGGTAATTTTGGATCACGAATTGACTTTAAATCATCCCTCTTTAAAGATGGAGAAGAAAAGGAGAAAAATAAGATTTTTTTTGGTATAGAAGCTAATAAAAAGAAAAAAAAGTTAAAAAGAAAAACAAAGCACGATGGAAGAAAGTTCCCACTGCGTCATTCCTAAGAAGTTCACGAAGGCCTTTTGGAGCAGATGTATGAGTCACGAGGTCAGCATCTGATGATGCTCCAAGTTTAGCAAAAAAATCTGCATATTAATTTCCTTCTCTTAGTGTGTGATGGAGAGCACCATTGATTTGAGAGAGCAACTTCTTGATATCCTGAATCAACGCAGCATAAATATGATACTTAACTTGTGGGTCTTTGATGAGGTTAACACAGAGTAAAGAGTCAGAGTAGTAGACAAATTCATTAATATTCATGTCTTTGGCCAGCAAAAGGCCCCTAAGGATAGCAGTCAGCTCCGTGAATAAGATTGAGAGTGGCTATAAATTTTAAATCAAATTTCAATTGTTTTTAAATGTGAAATTTGAACTAAAATTTTATAATGTTTGATTTTAAATAAACAGTCAAGATATGACTAAATACAGTGTAATCACATCTCTAATTTGTGGATTTGTGTGCTGCTGTGATTGTTTCAACCGACACTAGAATTATTTTATCACATGATGATGAAAGTGCAATATTCAAATTGATTATATATAGATCTGTTAAAAGGGTAGTATTGAAATAATAGAAAAGTGAGTTGCTTCTTCTCCATTTTTTGGCTGTGTTAAGAAGACAGAAAAATATTATAGGTTCCACCATTTATCTTCTCTCGTCCTGTTTTTATACTTAACCAAACAAGATAGATTCCCTTTCTCTTTTTTATCTCTATCGTCCCCATCTCTCTTGTGTTTCACCGTACCGTGTGAAAAAGAGGTTGTAGTCTATTATAAAATCAAATCAAAATGCTATGTAACATGAGTGCTATGTACAAATCAAATCAAAATGCTTCTCCCTCTATTATAAAATAAATGTCACAATTTTGTTTATCTCAGTCTTCCTATTGAGGGTGATCCGCGACGGTTGGATTATTGGGATTCGGTGCTGATGCGAGTTAAAAAGAGATTGTCTGGTTGGAAGAGTCGTTTTTTGTCTTTTGGTGGTCGATTGGTATTGGATCAGTTGGAAATCTATTTGTATGTGTAAGGAGTATGGGGGTATGGGGGTTTGGGGCTTAGGCGGTTGCGGGAGTTCAAATTCAACACTGCTCTTCTTGGGAAGTGGTGCTGGAGGATGTTGGTGGATAGGGGGTTTGTGGTTTAGGGTATTGGCGGCTAGGTATGGTGTGGAGGGAAGACGGTTGTGCGAGAGGGGGAGGAGAGGGTCATCATGGTGGCGCGAGATAGTGAAGATTAGGGATGGGGATGCTGAGTTTGGGGGAGGCTGATTTGCGGAGGTGTCGCGCCTCGAAAAATGCGCGAGCGTACACGCGCTCGGAATGACTACAGAGTCGCCACCGAATTTTATTTGTTAAGGGAAAATATCGATAAAACCCTTTTGTTAAATGGAAAGGCGGTCGTCGCAACCGTTTCCAGGTTCGGGAGTCGATTATGCAAGGGGAAGGTGTTAGCACCCCTCACATCCGTTGTACTCAACGGGAACCTTCTTATTAGTTTTAGGGTATTAAGAGTGTTTTTAATGTTTGCTTGCTCATTATATTTTATTACTTTGTGATTATTTATAAGTGGGGGACTTTTAGTTTTTTAATTATTGGGCTCGACAGGATGTTGAATCCTGCTCCTACGTATTCTCAGGTGCAATGAGAAATCAGAGCTTCGTAGTTCAGGGTGTCATTGTTGTTGATTGGTGTTTTTTAGAGAACTAAGTTTATGTCGCATTCTAGCGGTTAAACGTATGGCTTGTATGCTCGCTTGTTGGAGGTTTAAGCGTTTGTTTGTATTGCGTTAGAATGGATAAAGCATAGTTCTTTTATGAAAAAGTCTTAAGTTTGATTATGATTTGATTTGAAAAAGTATTTTGATTTGTTGAGTGTTTTTTAGTGTTTTTGTTTGAAAAAAAATCTTTAAGGAAGGGGATTATCTAAATTAGAGATATACACCAAGAATTTAGATAATCGGATAAGAAAAGGTATACACCAAATCTCCTCCTTCCTTTTAAATTATTATAGTGTTTTTTGTTGAAAAGAAAGGATGATTATCTAATCGCAATATATACACCAAGAAACTAGATAATCGGAGAAAACAACGCATACGCGAAGCCGTCTCATTTTTATTTGAATTGTTGTGATGATTTTTCAAAGGGTTTTTTAGAAAGATGAGGATTATTTCAATCGCTCGATATACACCGAGAGACTTAATAATCGGAGAAGGAGAAGCATACGCCAAACCGTCTCCTTTTTTAATTGTATTGTTTTTTACATTATTTGGTAAAGTGGTGATTATTTAAATCACTCGGTATACACCGAGAAATTTAACAATCGGAGAAGGAGAGGCATACGCCAAACCGTCTCGTTTTGTTTGAATTGTTATTAGTATTTTTAGAGTTTTTTGGAGAGATGACGATTATTCAAATCGCTCGGTATACACCGAGAAATTTAAATAATCGGAGAAGAAGAGGCATACGCCAAACCATCTTTTTTTCATCCAATTTGTTATTTTTATGCGTGTTATAGTTTGTTAAGGAATTATGACCAGGGGGTGCAAGCAGCAAACAGAGGGTGTAAACAGAAAAAAAAATACCAGGCACAATTCAACCGAGGGTGTACCGGACTTATGGTGATCGCACGTGCGTGGGAACATAGGGGAGTATGTAAGAGTTTTATTCAGATTTTTCTTATTCATTTGATATAAAGTTTTCTCTCTCTTCTCTCCAATTCTTTCTCTCGTTCTCTTGTTCTCTCTCACTCAAGAACAACAAAAAAATTTCAACATTCATACAAAACCAAACCCGAATCATTGCAATCTAATCCCAAATCAAACATAAATCATTCTACAACAACAATCAAATTGTTCTAAACACAAGTCAAATCTCAAAAGCACCAAGTTTCACCAAAATCCCCCCCAAATCCTCCCAAATCCGAGAACCCTAGATCCCCAAAATTATGAACCGAATCTGCTTCTATGTGTTCTAGGTTATGAATTAAAACATACAAGCATCAAATCGCCTTCAAAAATTGCAGATTAACACATACACAAATTAATGGTCGAAAACCAAAGGAAAACATGAAGAAATTTTTCTGTTTTGACTAGCTTCAGAGCATACTACGGCCTAGACACAGAGCAAGCTAATGTTTTACATGTTTAAACGTGATTTGAGAAGGCTTACCTGCTGTACCGCGAATTTCAGTCCGTGCAAGCGCTTTTCTTCGATTCCGTTCTTGTTCCGGGTCGACGACGGAGGATGCTTCTGGTGTTAATTTTCTATCGTGTGGTAGAAAACTAACTTCTTTTTTGGTTTTGATTGCAAAGAACTCTTGTGGATTTTATCAGATTTTGTTGTTGTGTTTGCTCTGGTTTTTTTTCAGATTTCTTTTTGTGTCTTTAATTGTGAATAGAACTTATATTTATACTAGTAACTTAGGTTGGTTTGTTACTATTTTTTTGGATGTTATCGGATATAGTTTGTTTGAATCTTTTCCCCTTTTTTCTGAATTTGCCGTTCGTTATCGGATATTTGATGAATTGATTTGTTCAGATTTTTCCTTTCAATCCTATTTGTGCTGCGTTTTTTTTCTGGTTTGTTACTGCTCTCTGTGTCTTGGATTATTCCAATTTTGCTGTCTTTCCCCCCTTTTAGGCTTATTAAATTTTATTTTTATTTTGGTTTTGTTTGTTTTTTTTTGTGGCAATTTTGGATATAACAATAAATAAATAAAAAATAATAATAATATTAATATAACAATGTAACAGAAAAGATAAGAAATAAAAAAACTTAAAACTTAAACAAGCATAAAAAGATTAAAAAATGTCGAGGATGGGGCTAGAACCCATGACCTCATACATGTACCACTTTCTCTCTTATTACTAACTACCAATCCAACCATACTTTCATATTTGAACAATAGCTGATTTAATAATTAGAAAAAGTGGTCAAAATTTTGGGTATGACAGCTGCCCCTATTTAAATATCTTAAATTGCATTTTGTGCGATGAAAGATAATTAAATACAAGAATACCCAAAATTTTGTTTTAGATCAGTGCGTCTCCGCCTCAACATTGTTTATTTTTTTAAATTAGTGGATAGCCGTCTCCCCTCAGGGTGCTTAAACTAAAAGGGTAGTCATCGCCCCTCAGGGTGCTTAAACTAAAAGGTAATTTTTTGCTCCGCAGAGTGTTTCAATTAATGGATAGTCGTCACCCCTCAGGGTGCTTAAACTAAAAGGGTAGTCGTCGCCCCTCAGGGTGCTTAAACTAAAAGGTAATTTTTCGCTCCGCAGAGTGTTTCAATTAATGGATAGTCGTCGCCCCTCAGGGTGCCTAAACTAAAAGGGTAGTCGTCGCCCCTCAGGGTGCTTAAACTAAAAGGTAATTTTTTGCTCCGCAGAGTGTTTCAATTAATGGATAGTCGTCGCCTCTCAGGGTGCTTAAACTAAAAGGGTAGTCGTCGCCCCTCAGGGTGCTTAAACTAAAAGGTAATTTTTTGCTCCGCAGAGTGTTTCAATTAATGGATAGTCGTCGCCTCTCAGGGTGCTTAAACTAAAAGGGTAGTCATCGCCCCTCAGGGTGCTTAGACTAAAAGTGGTCATTGCCCCGCAGGGTATTAACTGAGTTAGGTCATCTCCCCGCAGGGTGTTTGTATGCTAAAGATAAGTGGTGATGATTGTTGTAGGCTCACGCGTGGCCTGGCAAATCTGATCCGCTGGGGGATATGGGGTACTCACTTTGCATTACGATGCCAAGAGTTGATCTTTTGAGAAAACTTTGAGTTTAACCTTTGGTTATGACATGATGACTTTATGCGGATGCATGTATGTTATGCTAATTTTGAATAATGCAGGTTGTATTTTAGCGCGTGTTAAACGTAATGCATGATCGATGCATGTAAAAGAATATTGTCGGAATCCTTGGTAACCGGCGGAGGCCCAATTTTCAAATAAGGCGTGTTGGGACGATGTAAGAACCCTCGCATTTGGGGTGTCTGCTGGCTGAGTGTCATATAATGGGCGGACATAACCTTGATGCCCCCTGTTTGACTCAGAGTCTATCTGTTGCGCGTTTGCCCTCGACTGGGGAAGAACTTGTGTCATGTATCATGACGACTGATGTGAATTTTTTGTTTCCGACCCTGAAGCTACAACGCTGGGGTCTGCTGGTATTCGTTCAACATTTTTAAATATCTAAGCAAAAAACCGATTTTGAATGCTTTTCATGTTACCCCCAATATTTTCAGCGCATTATTTATCAGCAATAAATCAGCATTTTAAAAATGAATACAAAAAGAAAGCAATGAAAGAAAAGAGAATTTTATTCAATGAAAGGAGACCCCGTGAACGGGTGAATGACACAAGAAGATGTAACCCCTATAAGAGGACATTACTGAAAAAAGAAAAAAATGGCAACTAGAATATGTTCCCCTGAAGTACAACATGTGCTACTCTCCCTTGCAACCTTGAAATCTTGATACTTCGCTTTGAAAATGATGACTGGACTGTTCCCCTCCGTCTAGATTCGAAGATTTGTGTGTTGCAGTCATTTTGCCTTTGTTTTTGTTATTATATTTTTTTTTAAAATTCCCTAATTTTTGCCTGGACCGCTCTTTCGAGTTTTCAGCCCACCGGGAGTATTTTCCTTTTTTGGTGCCCCTAATTTTTGCCTGGACCGCCCTTTCAGGTTTTCAGTACACCGAGGCGCTCTCTATTGCTTAAGCCGCCCTTTCAGGTTTTCAACTTAGCGAGCTTTATTTTTTTATTTCTTTTTTTTTTAAGCATAATATTTTTTGACTGTGTCGGAGTTCACTGAGAGTGGTAATTCCTCTCCATCCATGGTGGTGATAATCAAGGCTCCACCGGAGAAAGCCTTCTTCACGACATATGGCCCTTCATAGTTGGGGGTCCATTTTCCGCGTGGATCCTTGTGGATGGGTAGTATCTTTTTCAGCACTAGGTCTCCTTCTCTAAACACTCGAGGACGGACCTTTTTGTCGAACACCTTCTTGAGCCTCTTCTGATATAATTGCCCGTGGCACAATGCTGTAAGACGCTTTTCTTCAATGAGATTCAGTTGATCGTATCTTGCTTGTGCCCACTCCGCTTCTTCTAACTTTGTCTTCATCAAGACCCTTAGTGAAGGGATTTCAACCTCAATAGGCAGCACTGCCTCCATACCATACACCAAAGAAAAGGGAGTTGCCCCCGTAGAAGTGCGGATTGTTGTTCTATAGCCATGCAGCGCGAATTGTAGCATTTCGTGCCCATCCTTATAGGTTTTCACCATTTTCTGAATGATCTTCTTGATATTTTTATTAGCTGCTTCTATGGAGCCGTTCATCTTGGGACGATATGGAGATGAATTGTGATGCTCGATCTTAAAATCGTCGCATAACTCTTTCATCATTTTGTTGTTCAAGTTTGTCCCATTATCAGTAATGATCTTGTTTGGTATACCATAGCGGCAGATTATATCTTTCTTGATGAACCGGGCGACCACTTGCTTGGTCACATTTGCATAGGAAGCAGCTTCAACCCATTTGGTGAAATAGTCAATGGCAACTAGTATGAATCGGTGTCCGTTTGAAGCCTTAGGCTCAATCATTCCAATCACATTTATCCCCCACATGGAAAATGGCCATGGTGCGGTCAAGACATTCAACGGAGTTGGTGGCACGCGCACCCTGTCGGCGTATATCTGGCATTTGTGGCAGGATTTAACAAAGCGGAAGCAGTCAGCTTCCATAGTCAGCCAATAATAGCCTGCCCTTAGAATCTTCCTTGCCATTGCATGTCCGTTGGCGTGAGTTCCGAAGGATCCTTCGTGGATCTCCTTGATAAGCATGTCTGCTTCATACTTATCGACACACCTGAGTAGAACCATGTCATGATTTCTCTTGTAGAGCACATTCCCGTCTAGGAAGAATTGTGATGCCAATCTTCTCAAAGTTTTCTTGTCTATGGCGGAAGCATTCTCTGGATACTCTTGCTTTTCAAGGTATTGCTTGATATCGTGAAACCAAGGTTTGCAATCGCGTTCTTCCTCTACCAGTGCGCACACAGTAGGTTCATCCATTCGACGCACTATTATGGCTGGGGCTTCATTGTGGAAGTTCACTTTGTACATAGATGATAATGTAGCCAAAGCATCAGCCACCTGGTTTTCCTCTCTTGGGACATGGTGAAAGGTGATTTCATCGAAGTGCTTCATCAACTCCGTGACATGAGCTCGATATGGAATTAACTTGGGATGTCGTGTCTCCCATTCTCCTTTTACTTGGTAGATGACCAGTGCTGAGTCTCCGTATACCTCCAAAGTCTTGATTCGTAAATCAATTGCTGCCTCAAGACCTAGGATACACGCCTCATACTACGCCATGTTATTTGTACAATCAAAACACAATCTTGCTGTGAAGGGCTTGTATCCATCATTTGGTGATATCAAGACGGCCCCAATCCCGTGCCCCATGGCATTCGAGGCACCATCAAAAGCCAGCTTCCATCGAGCGCCTGGTTCTGGCCCTTCATCATCACCTATGAATTTCTCGCTGTCTATGACCACGATGTTTTCATCTAGGAAGTCAAATTGTATGGGTTGATATTCTTCCAGAGGATGATGAGCGAGGTGCTCAGATAACACACTTCCTTTGATTGCTTTCTGAGCAACATATTGGATATCGTACTCAGATAACAAAATCTGCCATCGTGCAATCTTCCCCGTGAGAGCAGGTTTCTCAAAGATGTACTTGAAGATAGGTTCGCACATGGCTGTGAGATGCGAAATGAATCTTGCAATGTAGTTCAATCTCCCTAAGAATCCACGAACCTCTTTCTCCGTCTTTGGTGCCGGCATACTCTGTATGGCTTTTACCTTGTCGGGATCGACTTCAATCCCTTTTTGGCTGACTATGAACCCTAGCAGCTTGCCCGATCGGACGCCGAAGGTGCATTTGTTAGGATTTAACCGTAGTTTGAATTTCCTCAGGCGCCCAAATAATTTTTGTAAATGGACCAGGTGTTCTTCCTCTATCTGAGATTTGGCAGTCATGTCATCAACGTAGACCTCTATTTCTTTATGGATCATATCGTGAAAAAGAGTCACCATTGCTCGTTGATATGTTGCCCCAGCATTCTTCAACCCGAAAGGCATTACTTGATAACAGAAGGGCCCCAAGGGGTGATGAATGTGGTCTTCTCCATGTCTTCCGGGGCCATTTTGATTTGGTTATATCCGGAGAATCCGTCCATGAAGGAAAAGACTGAGAATTGAGTTGTGTTGTCCACCAATATATCAATGTGAGGCAGAGGGAAATCGTCCTTCGGGCTTGCCTTATTTAGATCTCGGTAGTCGACACACATGCGGACTTTGCCATCTTTCTTTGGGACCGGAACGATGTTGGCAACCCATTCCGGGTATGTTGCAACTGCCAAGAATCCAGCATCGAACTACTTCTTCACTTCTTCTCTGATTTTGAGGGGCATTTCTGGTTTAGTCCTTCTCATCTTCTGTTTAACTAGAGGACATTCTGGCTTGAGTGGTAACTTGTGCATAACTATGTTGGTGTCCAACCCTGGCATGTCTTGATATGACCAAGCAAACACGTCAGCGTATTCTCGCAGTAACTTGACCAACTCTGCTTTCACACCTGGTTCCAAGGATGCGCCTACCTTGACCTTTTTCTTGTCATTTTCTGACCCCAAGTTGATAATCTCCACCGGTTCTTGGTGAGGCTGAATCGCCTTTTCTTCTTGCTCTAGAAGGCGCGTTAACCCTTCAGGAAGTTCACAGTCGTCCTCATCACTTTCTTCCGCTTGGTTGATCGGGAGCTCAAAGTCGCAAGGGACCGTAGCATTGTTATATTCAGTGGGTTCATTTATTGGTCTGCACAAGGGTGATGATTTTTTTTATTTTAGAATGAAGAAGATGATAATGAATTGAGAATGATAGTGAAATGGAAATTTAGAATAAAATGTTGCCATTTTTTGAAAAACGAAAGGAATAAAAGGAGATTTTTATAGTGGAAAGAAAACGCATCTTTATTGATAATAAGTAAATTCTGAACACATAAGGGGGCCCTTATAAAAGCTATCCGTTTGCTTCGGGCTGAGCAAAGGATTTTTATTCAAAAACAGAAAATTACTTAGAAATTTTAAATATCTCCGGAATCCCCACGGCCGTCCAGTTGTTGAGAACTTCATCTGGATCTCCTTGATGCACCAAGTTGGGCATCTCTTCATCAGCGTCTTCAAGTGAGGTGACCTGGCCCTCTTGAGTGAATCCAACACTATAGAATGTTTCTTCAATTGTCGGGATTCTTCCTTGCACAGTCTTCTGAGCCGTAGCTGTTGAGGGGTGATATCCAAGCCCATAGCGATCCTTCTTTTCAGGGATGTTTGGTAATATGCCCCAACCTTCAGGGCTACATTCCTCCAAGGCCTTCTTCATAACTTTCCATGAGGATAAGGGCAAACTTGTCCTTTTTGTGCGTGTGCGCTTTGAGCTTATAGTCATGACATTTTCGATCTCCAAGGCTTGGAAAGGTACTTCAGCAGCTCCTTCCCCTTCTTCTATGTAGCGGAAAGTCGAGAGATGGCTCACCATCATATCTTCTTGGCCAGAAACCGTAATCAGCTTATCACCGGCTATGAACTTGAGCTTTAGATGTAGGGTGGAAGTAACTGCCCCTGCAGCGTGAATCCATGGCCTCCCGAGAAGGCAACTATAAGTTGGTTTGATGTCCATGACTTGGAATGTGATCATGAAAAGTTGTGGACCCACCAGAATAGGTAGATCAACTTCTCCCACTAGCGCCCTCTTAGATCCATCAAAGGCTTTTACTACCAAGTTGCCCGGCCTCACGACTATCTCTACACCTGCGAGTCTTGATAGAGTTATTTTAGGCATCACGTTCAAGGACGAACCAGTGTCTATCAGCACTCTTGATATGGTAGTGTTCAAACATTTTACTGAGATGTATAGCGCCTTGTTATGATGGTGGCTATTTGGTGGCAGTTCATCTTCACTGAAACCTAGATACCTGCTTGCAGTAATATTGCCAACCACCCCATCGAATTGGTCCACAGGAATGTCTTTTGTGACGTGAGCATCTGCTAAGACCTTCAGTAACGTCTCTCGGTGAGCTTCAGAACTTAGGAGTAATGACAACATAGAGATTTTGGATGGTGTTTGACCGAGTTGGTCCACTATCTTGTAGTCACTTTTTCTGATGATCCTTAAGAATTCTTCAGCTTCTTCTTGAGGCACAGCTTTCTGTGATGACTCTGGTACTACTTTATCAACACTTTTGCCGGGCGGGCTTACACCTCCTTTGTTTGGCTGATCTGGAGCGTAAACCCTGCCGCTTCTTATCATGCCCCCTATGCCAGATATGTTTACGACATCGGGCTCGACCTTTGGTAATGGTTCGCCCCCAACATAAGCGGTTGACTGATAGTTCCACGGGACTTCCTTCATGCTCTTGAAAGGAAATGGTGCGGGCACATGGAACATTATGGGATTAGTTGATCTCACAGGAATATGTACTTCTCTTTTTCGGTAAGGGATTTCAATAGATATTGGACTTTGAGATTCCAAAGTGGCAACATCTGTGTCGGCCCTTGAGTAACCGATTTGAACCAGACCTTGATCCATCAACTCTTGCAGAACTTCCTTCATCTTATCACAATGATCCGGATTTATGGTGCAGACTTCACAATGAAGATGCATTTCTTTGAATTCAGCTTACTGGATTAACTTTTCTCCAACCAATGACATGGGGGTCTTTACTTGGACCACATTCTCGACCAAGTCTTACTCTTCGAACTCCTCTACCGCATTTATGGATGGGCCAGAATGACCAGGCAGAGGATCAGTCTTCACATTTGGGTTCTCTTCTTTGAAAGACAGTTTCTTGCCATCAATCAACTCTTGGACTATGTACTTGAAAGCTTTACAATTCTCAATTGAATGTCCAGGCGCCCCTTCGTGAAATTCGCACCTAGCATTTAGATCATAGCCAGGTGGGTATGGCGGCATCATGGGTTTGAGCGATCTTGTCTCCACCATCTTTTGTTGTACCAAGTACGGCAAGATTTCACCATAGGGCATGGGCACAGGATCGAATTGCACACGCCTCCTCTCATAATTGTTTCTGAACCCGGATTGGCCTTCCTGCGATTATCCGCCTTGTCGCTGCTGGTTATTGCGCTGAGGTGCAACCATTGGCTGAGGGTGATAAAATATTTGTGCCGAGGGTGTTTGAGATGACCCTATAGCATTAGTCTCACCCTCTCTTTTCTTTTGATTGTTGTTGAAGAACTTATTTGCCCCCATTTGAGAGTTGGGAGTACTTGGTATCTTGCCATTCTTCAGCCCTTCTTCTACTCGTTCTCCAATGATCACCATGTCGGCGAACCCCGATGATATGCTTCCAATCATCTTCTCATAGTATGGTCCTTGCAAGGTGTTCATAAATATGTCTACCAACTCCCTTTCTGAGAGAGGGGGTTGCACGCGAGCAGCTAGTTCCCTCCACCTCTGAGCATACTCTTTGAAATGTTCATCCTTCCTTTGAGACGCGGCTTGCAATTGCATTCTATTTGGAGCCATATCCAAATTGTATTTGTATTGCTTCATGAAGGCATCGGTGAGGTCCTTCCATGATTGGATTTGAGCTCTCTCTAGTCCCATGTACCAGTCTAAAGAGGCGCCACTCAGACTGTCTTGGAAGACATGGATTAGTAGCTTTTCATTGGTGGCATGTGCCGCCATTTTCTGACAGAACATCCTCAAGTGGTTACTTGGACAATGAATCCCTTTGTATTTTTCAAAATCAGGGGCTTTGAATTTGGGAGGGATCACCACATCCGGAACTAAGCACATGTCTAGAGCATCGAACCCATAGACATTGAAGCCTTTTACTGCTTTCAACCTCTCCTCCAACGCATGGTACATTTGTGCAGATTCATCATTTTGTTGAGCATTAGTACCCTTTGGTGGGTCTGGCGTAGCACACTGAAACTGAACATTACCGGCGGGTCGGGGTTGGGTGAACTTGTCTTCTTCATCAAAGAAGTCATCATCTTGCACCATTACTCCGAGCCCTCCTCCCTTAGATGAGGAAACATTCTTATCCTTAGAAGATTTGAACTTTGGATGTGGGTGACCCTTAGGAGGTTTGTAGCTTTTGGAGGCGTGACCTTCAGGGTGACCTTGATTAGATCACATCCACTTCCCTACATCCTCATTCTCCTCGAGCGCCTTTTTCTTCTCCTTCTCAACAGCCAATGCCTTTTCGGCGGCTAGTGCTCTCTCAGTTGCTTGTGTTTTTTCCATTTGGAGTGCTTGGAACATCTCAAGAAGCTTTTCCATGTTTGTCTTGAGGGAGTCCACGTCTTTCATTAGTACAGCTTGGTTCTTTTCAATATCTTCCATGACTCTCCGTAGATTAGCACGTGTTCCGTATGAGTGTGAAGGAACGGGTGTTGGTAGCAACTGTTTCTTGGGCCTCCGAGTTATCTTTAAGGATTCCTGCTGTTTTAGGGGGAGAAAATGAGTTTTTTCTTTTTTTTAAGAATGAAATGCGAGTGTATGCATGCGAATGAAATTGCTTTGCTTTAGCTTTATTTATTTTGCTTTGGAGGGAACAACAGGCGCATAAGTATTATAAACTAGCAAAGACAAGATTCACACATTTGCTTTGAAAGAAACTGAATAATTTTATTAATTGTATTCAACCAAAGTTCAAGACCCTAAGAAAAGGAAAAAGAAAAAATGACAAAGAAAACTAGACATTCCACTGTCTCCTAGCATGAGCTATTTGTTTCTCATACATCTCCAAGATGTCCCTACAATATTTTATGAACTCCAGGACCGGTTCGAGGAGTTTATGATTTTCTCTTGCTCTTTCAACCTTCCTTAGATTCATCGGGAAATCAAAAATGACCGCGTTTGAAAGAGCGGCTATCTTAGTGAAATCATTCCTCCATCCAATAGCGTCGTGTTGTGCAAAGCCAAGCTGTTCTTTGCATTGCTCCAGATCGTTCTTGGTATCCCGAAGTTCCTTGTTCAGTTGTGCGAGTTGATCATCATGCAGTTTATGGTACTGGTCAATGTAATTAGCATACTTCTCAATATCATACTGAAGGCGTTCGGATGTAAACTTATGTTTGAGATACAGCCTCTCGAACTGTTCGCCTTTCAACTTCTCTTGAAGGTAGCAGCTCTCGAAGTCTTGACTTTGTTGACGCTCGGCATGCAGTTGCTCCTTATATTCGCTTGTAATTTTCTTGTTTTCTTTGACTTGCTCTTCATACTTCAAACGCCACTCCCATTGACCTTTGGAAGCTAATTCAAAACTCTTTTCTAGTCTTTATTGGGCGTAGTAGGCCCTTTCCAATTCTTCATTTTTTGATGTGAGGTTGGCATTGGCACTCAACAAGCCTTCTCCAATTTTCTCCCTTTTTAGTTCAGACTCCTTAAGCCTCTTAGATTGACCCTCCTCTTTAGCCACTGAATGTAGGGAAGTGCAACGACAAAGTTCTTTTCGCCGACCTCCTTCATATGTACATGATCCCAAGCCTTTCTGATTCTTCTTAGTAGTGCTGGATCTTTGTTCTCTTCTTTTAAGATGAGTTCTTCCAACGAGTCCTTATTTGGCTCCACTTTCATTGCACAACCAAATTGGCGAAGGGAGAGGACAAGATTGTAATTTATGCATCCCTTCGTCCCTATGAGGGGTACATTGGGAAACCCCCCACAATTGAGAATGACTTTGGTGTTATCATACTCTTGTGAATACCAGGCGATGTCTTTTGCAGTGAGAGCCATCATTCGTTGCGACCATTTGAGATTAGCAGGATTTTCCACGAAAGGACCCTTTTTAGGCATGCGAGACATTAGCCAGATTTGCAATAGCGGGGCACAACAGGAAATTGTATCGCCTCTCTTCTTCTCATGTCGAGTGTAGAGGGAACAATGAAGATCAGCTAGCAGTGTGGGAACAGGATTCTGGGTTAAGAATACCCTTACAGCTGAATAGTCTATTAGGTCATCCGCGTTGGGGAGGAGGACTAACCCATAAACAAGAAGAGCAAGTACTGCATTGAACGGCTTCCATTTTTTAGACGCCAATAGGTCATGCGCCTTGGCCTCTAAGACCTTCCTTGAGAGCCCTACAGGCTTGTTTTTAATTACCAGGCATTGTATTACCTCTCCAACATTGAGATATAGAGCTGCGGCAATTATTTTTGGAGTAATGTCTTCTTCCATATTCAGATAAGGATGGCCTTTTATACTTAGGCCCAGAATTTTCTCAAACTCTTCCAATGTAGGAGCCAATTGGAAGTCTCGGAAAGTGAAGCATCTGAGAGACATGTCATAGAACTGGACCAAAGTGACCAATGCCAGAGCATCAATCTCTATATGTAATAGGTCGAGTATCCGCCCATAAGTAGCCTGGAAGCTGATCTTGCCAAGCGTTGTCATTTGGTTGCTCATATCTTTAAGACCTTTCATTTCAGGGACCTTAACTTTGAGAGTAAGCGTGTTTCTTTTTACCGAATTCATGTCTTTATAGTTTATGACTGATCACCTGTTTATGTCCCCTACAAAGCAAAATGTATTTGTGTAAAAAAATTTATTTTGATGTATGCAAATGCAAATGTCATGATATGCAACGGTGTGGTTTTAAGGATAGTGTAGGTGGCATTTCAACAGTACCCATAGTCCCCATGCTCACATGTAGGCTCTAAGTTTGACAATTCCTAGGATCTTTAATCGCATTTGGACATATTACTACCCTTGCAAATACTCGCAGGACAGTAATATCCCCAAAGAAATCTCCCCTAGGTGAGGTCTTCGCACCGGCCCTACAAAGCATACACAATGAGGGTCCGTACTACTCAACCATCGACTCGGGTGCTAGACGAGAGTTCCTAATAACATGTTTAGGGTTTTGACCGGATCTAAAGGCCCCTAGAGTCGACGACCTAGCAAGACAATACCGCCGCATTGCCGATACCAGCAATTCAACGATATCCTCAAGAAGGTCTACTCTAGGCGGGGTTATCACATTGACCAAACAAGGCATACGCCAAGACCAACCAATGGTAACCACCAACTTAACTTAGGGTTTTCCTCAAAGCTCGGGTAGAGAGCTTCACTCAACATAAATAAACCCAACCTGCAAATCAAATGTACATATATATTCCACAAGCCAGACTTTCATGCAAAGTAAAGCAGTAAATAAAACATGTAAAAGCAAATAAACAAACACCAAAAAGAAGAATAAAACAAAACACTCGTCCCTAAATCTAACAAAAATAGGCTTGACTCGCTTAAATACTGCGTCCCCAGCAGAGTCGCCAGTTGTCGCGCCTCGAAAAACGCGCGAGCGTACACACGCTCGGAATGACTACAGAGTCGCCACCGAATTTTATTTGTTAAGGGAAAATATCGATAAAACCCTTTTGTTAAATGGAAAGGCGGTCGTCGCAACCGTTTCCAGGTTCGGGAGTCGATTATGCAAGGGGAAGGTGTTAGCACCCCTCACATCCGTTGTACTCCACGGGAACCTTCTTATTAGTTTTAGGGTATTAAGAGTGTTTTTAATGTTTGCTTGCTCATTATATTTAATTACTTTGTGATTATTTATAAGTGGGGGACTTTTAGTTTTTTAATTATTGGGCTCGACAGGATGTTGAATCCTGCTCCTACGTATTCTCAGGTGCAATGAGAAATCAGAGCTTCGTAGTTCAGGGTGTCATTGTTGTTGGTTGGTGTTTTTTAGAGAACTAAGTTTATGTCGCATTCTAGCGGTTAAACGTATGGCTTGTATGCTCGCTTGTTGGAGGCTTAAGCGCTTGTTTGTATTGCGTTAGAATGGATAAAGCATAGTTCTTTTATGAAAAAGTCTTAAGTTTGATTATGATTTGATTTGAAAAAGGATTTTGATTTGTTGAGTGTTTTTTAGTGTTTTTGTTTGAAAAAAAATCTTTAGGCTCTGTTTGGATAACTAAAAAGTAATGGAGCGGAATGGAACAGAATGGAGCGGAATGGAATGGAACGGAACGGAGCAGAGATTCCATTCCATTGTTTGGATATTTTATGATGGAGCAGAATTTGTTTTCCACTCCATTGTTTGGGAAGTGAATAGAATAGAATGAGTTATAACTTTTTTCTTCCAATTTTATCCTTTATTTATAAAATATTAATATGTAACATTTTCTACTCAATTCAACCAATATATTTCACGTATAATTATTAACTCATTATCTCATTGTAATCACACTCTCAACTAAAAACAAACTACCAAAATAACAATAATCGGACTCAATTTTAATAAATATATATTTTAAAACAATAACAAAAGAGTTCAATTTAATGTGGCCAAAAAATTTTAGTTCAAAATAATTAAAACTTACAACAAAATTGAGTCTTTAAAACAAAACAAAAAATGACCTTGAAACAAAATCAAGTCCTATATCAAGAATTTGAAACAAAATCAAGTCTTAAACATAAACCTCACAAACATATATATAAAAAACAATATAAAAAACAGGGCAAGAAAAAAAACGCAAACATAGATATTAAAAATTAATGATGTACTCATACATAAACAACACATAGCAGCAACAACAAGAAAAAAAAGGGAAAAATCAATAAAAGTAATCGAAAGACAAGTGCCATATACAAGCATGCAGTAGAAAGAGGAAGAAAGCACAACAAGGAGTGAAGAATGAAAGAGGAAGAAGAAAGCATGGCAATGACACAACATAGAAGAAGAAAGCACAGTAACGGAAGAAGAAGAAGAAGCAACGTAGAAAGAGAAGAATGAGAATAAAAGTAAGGGTAAAGTTGTAATTATATAATTATTATATACCATTCCATCACATACACCCCAAATTGGGGGGAATGAAAAAATGGCTTAATGGATGGTATTGGATGGAATGGATTCCATCCCACTCCATTCCATTCCATTCATTTTTTACTAAACCAAACAATGGAATCCAACTCCATTCCACTCCATTCCATTCCATTCCACCACTTACCATCAATCCAAACAAAGCCTTAAGGAAGGGGATTATCTAAATTAGAGATATACACCAAGAATTTAGATAATCGGATAAGAAAAGGTATACACCAAATCTCCTCCTTCCTTTTAAATTATTATAGTGTTTTTTGTTTTTTGTTGAAAAGAAAGGATGATTATCTAATCGCAATATATACACCAAGAAACTAAATAATCGGAGAAAACAACGCATACGCGAAGCCGTCTCATTTTTATTTGAATTGTTGTGATGATTTTTCAAAGGGTTTTTTAGAAAGATGAGGATTATTTCAATCGCTCGGTATACACCGAGAGACTTAATAATCGGAGAAGGAGAAGCATACGTCAAACCGTCTCCTTTTTTAATTGTATTGTTTTTTACATTATTTGGTAAAGTGGTGATTATTTAAATCGCTCGGTATACACCGAGAAATTTAACAATCGGAGAAGGAGAGGCATACGTCAAACCGTCTCGTTTTGTTTGAATTGTTATTAGTATTTTTAGAGTTTTTTGGAGAGATGACGATTATTCAAATCGCTCGGTATACACCGAGAAATTTAAATAATCAGAGAAGAAGAGGCATACGCCAAACCATCTTTTTTTCATCCAATTTGTTATTTTTATGCGTGTTATAGTTTGTTAAGGAATTATGACCAGGGGGTGCAAGCAGCAAACAGAGGGTGTAAACAGAAAAAAAAAATACCAGGCACAATTCAACCGAGGGTGTACCGGACTTATGGTGATCGCACGCGCGTGGGAACATAGGGGAGTACGTAAGAGTTTTATTCAGATTTTTCTTATTCATTTGATATAAAGTTTTCTCTCTCTTCTCTCCAATTCTTTCTCTCGTTCTCTTGTTCTCTCTCACTCAAGAACAACAAAAAAATTTCAACATTCATACAAAACCAAACCCGAATCATTGCAATCTAATCCCAAATCAAACATAAATCATTCTACAACAACAATCAAATTGTTCTAAACACAAGACAAATCTCAAAAGCACCAAGTTTCACCAAAATCCCCCCCAAATCCTCCCAAATCCGAGAACCCTAGATCCCCAAAATTATGAACCGAATCTGCTTCTATGTGTTCTAGGTTATGAATTAAAACATACAAGCATCAAATCGCCTTCAAAAATTGCAGATTAACACATACACAAATTAATGGTCGAAAACCAAAGGAAAACATGAAGAAATTTTTCTGTTTTGACTAGCTTCAGAGCATACTACGGCCTAGACACAGAGCAAGCTAATGTTTTACATGTTTAAACGTGATTTGAGAAGGCTTACCTGCTGTACCGCGAATTTCAGTCCGTGCAAGCGCTTTTCTTCGATTCCGTTCTTGTTCCGGGTCGACGACGGAGGCTGCTTCTGGTGTTAATTTTCTATCGTGTGGTAGAAAACTAACTTCTTTTTTGGTTTTGATTGCAAAGAACTCTTGTGGATTTTATCAGATTTTGTTGTTGTGTTTGCTCTGGTTTTTTTTCAGATTTCTTTTTGTGTCTTTAATTGTGAATAGAACTTATATTTATACTAGTAACTTAGGTTGGTTTGTTACTATTTTTTTGGATGTTATCGGATATAGTTTGTTTGAATCTTTTCCCCTTTTTTCTGAATTTGCCGTTCGTTATCGGATATTTGATGAATTGATTTGTTCAGATTTTTCCTTTCAATCCTATTTGTGCTGCGTTTTTTTTTCTGGTTTGTTACTGCTCTCTATGTATTGGATAATTCCAATTTTGCTGTCTTTCCCCCCTTTTAGGCTTATTAAATTTTATTTTTATTTTGGTTTTGTTTGTTTTTTTTTTTTGGCAATTTTGGATATAACAATAAATAAATAAAAAAATAATAATAATATTAATATAACAATGTAACAGAAAAGATAAGAAATAAAAAAAGTTAAAACTTAAACAAGCATAAAAAGATTAAAAAATGTCGAGGATGGGGCTAGAACCCATGACCTCATACATGGACCACTTTCTCTCTTACTACTAACTACCAATCCAACCATACATTCATATTTGAACAATAGCTGATTTAATAATTAAAAAAAGTGGTCAAAATTTGGGGTATGACAGGAGGGTGTGGCACGGAGGGTTGGGCATGGGAGGGATACTTCTTTCTGGTCGGATCCTTGGTTGGAGGGAGTGTCGTTGCGTGTGATGTTTGGTCGTCTGTTTGATTTGGCACAGACCAAGCAACACACGGTGGCTGAGATGTTTGCGTTAGGGTGGGAGGCAGAAGGGCGGGCATGGGAGTCGCGGAGACAGTTATGAGTATGGGAGGAGGAGATGTTGGGGAGTGTTAGACCTTATTTCACGATTTTCAGGTGCAGGAGCAAGTGGCACATATATGGCGGTGGCGTTTTGATCCAGAGGGTGGGTATACCGTCAGTGGTGCTTATCATTTATTGACTTCTCAGGATGCAGTTACTGTAGATGATGCAGCAGATCTTATATGGCACCGACAAGTTCCTTTGAAGGTGTCTATTCTTGCTTGGCGACTTCTGCGTGACAAGTTACCGACAAAGACCAATTTGAGTAGACGAGGTATTCTTACACAGGAGGACCAGTATTGCGTTTTTGGCTGTGGAGGCATCGAGACAGCTCATCACCTCTTCTTTACTTGTGGATATTTTGGCTCCTTGTGGACGTTGGTCAGGTCTTGGATTGGTTTCTCGATGGTGGATCCCTCGACTCCATCTGCTCACTTTACTCAGTTTATTTGTGCAGTAGGTGGCAGTCGGGCTCGGAGATCATTCATGCAGCTCATTTGTCTTGTTTATGTTTGGATTATTTGGACAGAGCGCCATCAACGCCTGTTCAAAAATTCGGCGCAATCGACTTCTCGCATGTTAGACTTGATTAAGCGTCACTCTTTTTTGTTGTTGAGGACTCAGTATTACATAGTTGGTGCGTGAATCTTTTGTTGTGTTTGAGCATTTGATCTGTATTAACTTGTTGGTTGTATCATTTATTGACATTGATGTACATTTGTTAACATGTTTCTAACACATCTTGTGCTAGGGGTTGATCTCCTTTTGGTATATATATAATCTCATTTTGGTTTGTTCAAAAAAAAATGTCACAATTGATTGTTTTGTACTATTTACATAATCTACTTTGACCGGATATTTTTATTAATATCTAAATGTAAATAATAGCATTTAAAATTTTGTTTGATTTGTTTCGATGAGTATTTTTAAGATACACAATTATTATAATTTTTAATGATATACTCTCTCCGTCCTAAATTATAAGCATTCTTTCAAAAAAAAATCTAGTCTTAAAATATAAATCTCTTTGCAACTTACTAGATGCATTTATTACTTTTTTTTTTGCATATACCCTTAATTATTACTATTAACTTGCATTTGAATACAAAAGTCAAATTTTTACACATACTCCTTCTAGTTTCACATATTAGCAACAAATAGTTTTTTAAATTCATTCTAAAAGTAATCATCTTGACTATAATACAGACTAAATACATTATTTTTAAATGAATATAAAAAGTTAATTTTGTTTATATATGAGATCGAAGAAGTACAAATAAAGGACAATTTAGTAAATTTTATACACAAATTAAATAATAATTATATTACTAACATTTTTAATATACGTGAAATAAGTTAAAAAAACTAATGTATAAGAACGGAGAGAGCATAATTAAAAATATGGCTTAAACGTCATTTTAGTCTTTGTATGTACGCGAAATTTTGGTTTTAGTCCCTGTATGTGATTTTACTCAAAAATAGTCCCTGTATCGACCAAATTTTTTGCTTCTGGTCCCTAAAGCAAAAATCTGCAGGAAAATTCGCAGGAAAATCTACATGAAAAAACTTGAAGATTTTCCTGCAGATTTTTGTTTTAGGGACAGTAAGCAAAAAATTTGGTCGATACAGGGACTATTTTTGAGTAAAATCACATACAGAGACTAAAACCAAAATTTCGCGTACATACAGAGACTAAAATGACGTTTAAGCCTAAAAATATTAACTATCAAAATTATGCGTTGGCAAATATAAATAAATCAAGGCAAATGCTAAACATTGCACCCCTTGCACTACTTAAAGATTTAAAAATAGTAAAATTATCTTGGAACTTGTCCATCAAACTTTTTTAAAGTGTAAGTTATGCTTGTTTCAATGTAAAATTTACTACTTTAAGATTCCTTAACCATTGCATAGGGTGCATTGGTTAGCAAAACTCATAAATCAATTGTAAATTTATTTTAGGATGAGGGAGTAACACTGAAAACGAATATTTATCCTTTTGCAATGATTAATGCAAGCGAAGCAATAATGATGATGAAATAAAATAATTGAGGAAAAGAAGAGGAAAATGAATACCGACCAACCAACAAGCAACGTCAGTAGTCAGTACTACTGCAACAACATGTGGAGATAAAATTCAAGCAGATGATACATCACAGGTTATGTCAGTTACTACGGAAATTATATTTTGATTTAATTTATAAATAAAATAATAGTACTCTCTCGTTCCATTTTAAATTTCACAGTTCAAATCACACACTTTAAAAAATATGTGTAAAAGAAAGTGAGAGAATATGACTTTTACTAAAATATCCTCTATTTTTATTAGTAGTAAATATTGGAATATTAAAAAGTAGATTTTTGAATATACTTTTTCTCTTATTTAATGATTGTTTTAAATGATAAAATAGTAAAAACTAATGTTATAAATAGTACTCCTTCCGTCCCTTTTTATAAGACATTTTTTGACAAAATTGCACTATTCATTTATCTTATTTTGACCGTATTTTTTTAATAAACCATAGATATAAATACTAGCATATAAGATCTTGTTTGATTTGTTTTGACGTGTACTTTCAAAATATCAAATTTTATAATTTTTATTTTTAGACAATTAAAGATATTAGTGGTCAAAATTGTATATTAGCGTACTTGCAATGGTTAAAAGGGGTCTTATAATTAGGGACAAAGGGAGTAGTATATAACACTTATTTTAGAACAAACAATTTTGATAAGTATGACCCTTATTTTGGAATTGATGGAGTATAATTTATATATTAAATTGTTTAAAATATATGTGTTATTTAAATAATATAAATCAATCGTAATATTTTGGAAATACACGTTTTCTAATACACCATCACAAATACAACAACATCAAAGATATAGTGACTAAAATTTCACGCACTAAAAATAAATAAATAGATTTAATAAAGTTCGAGCTCGAACCAATACTTATATCATATCTGCAAATGCAATTCTACCACCTTTACTATATTATTGACTATGTGAATACCACTTTACCCCTAGAGTATCAATATAAATTAGTAACATTTTTGCATGTTACAAGAATAATAAACCGATAACACTTTTTATTAATTATTATGTACAAATATAAATTAGTAATATTTTTTTCATTTTAAAAAAAACACAAACGAGTAACATTTTTTTTTATGTACAAATATAAATTAGTAATATTTTTACATGTTACAAGAAACATAAATCGGTAATATTTCTTTAATGGCTAATAATGATAAATTCAAATGTTATAAAAGGAAAAAGTTAGTAACATTTTCAAATATTATTAATTGTGCTTTAAAATATTACTAAAGTTTTTTTTAGCAATATAAACTTTACGTAACATTTAAAAAAATGTTAATAAATTGAAATAGTAATATTTATTTTGATTTAGTAACGTTTTTCATATTTGTTGTAGTACCCTTTTCTTTTAGACCATGAGTGCTCGAACAGATTCTTTAATTTTTATTAACTAAAGTAACATATTGTGGTTTTGTGTTCCAAACTCTTCAACAAACAAATCGGGTAATCGTTCAGTTCCCTACAAGGCTTATGGCTACATGTACCATATAAAAAAATTGGTATAAAAAAAAGCAAAAACATAAAAATAAAAGTTATTAATAAAAAAATAGAAGTTTATCATGGGGCTAACAATTAGGATATGAAAGTCATCTTACAAACTCTTCAATCAAAAAAAAAGAAGAAAGGTTTTTACTTGTGATGTATTATGTGAAAATCAGGTCAAATAATACTTGTTAATCGAAACTAATTTTACATGATCAATTCAATTAAAATAATTTTTTTTAAAAGAATGTTTATTGCTTTATTGGTATGTTGAAGATTAGTCTTTAAGCAATTTTAGAAAAATGAAAATTATATTAAGTAAGACATATTATGTTAAATGAAATAAGCTATTTTTCTCACGCTTTGTTTATATATGCTCCATAAAATGTCCCATTCCTCCCATTTTTGCTTCGTATCAACACACACCTATCACTTTCAATTTGTTTTTCTCTACAACTCATTAGTCACTGTAACCCTTCCTCAATATAATGATGATAATCTCATCAACCATGATAATATTCTTCATGCATCAAATGTTTGTTAAACTAAAATGGGTTTGAGAACAAGTCTCTAAATATTTTGATGAAAACACTGTGTATATAGAACAATTGGGTACTTTAATGTGTGTTCTTAGTGTGGATAGTTGATAGGTCCGCAAGTGCGCGATTTTATCGTTGTAATAAAAAGAGTTGGGGGAGTCATGAAGCGGCCTAGAAAGGCGAAGGATGCAGGATGAAAATTATGCTATTGGATGTAATGAAAATTAAGGCCGGAGAGAATATATATTTTGTGGTCGGGTTTTGTAAATGTCCCAATTATTCAAAATTGAGAAGAATCTGTGTCTTGGAATAAGCTCTGTAAGCCTTTGGATGAAGGTGGTCTGGGTTTGAGGTCCTTGCAAACCTTGAATGCAGCAACAAATTTGAAATTGTGCTGGGAGCTTCTCACTAAAGATAATGATTGGGTTTTGCTCTTGAAATCAAGAGTAATTAGAAAAAATAAATGCATCTCATATCATATTTTTTTTCTTCCATTTGGAGTAGCATCAAAGGAGATTACAATGTCTTATATGATAATGTGAATTGGTTGGTTGGTGATGGTCAAACAATCAATTTTGGGAATGATTGCTGGTGTGGTACTCCTTTGTATCAAATCTTTAATATCAACCATAGTATTTCCTCAGGCTTGACTGCAAAAGTTTATGATTTTATTAATGATGGTCATTGGATAATTCCTCCTGAGGTTCATAATATTTTCCCCAATCTGAGAAATTTTGTGCAACATGTTTCTATTCCTATCAGAACATTCTCAGATTCTTTAATTTGGAAACACACTTCATCTGGTGAGCTATCCCTCAAAGATGCTTATTTATTCAATTCTTCTCAAGGGCAACATCTTCATTGGGCCAAGTCCATCTGGAGTTCTGATATTCCTCCCTCCAAGTCCTTTTTGATTTGGAGGTTAATGCACAAGAAGGTTCCAACTATTGAACAATTAATGCAAAGAGGTTTATATCTTCCCTCTATTTGCATTTGTTGTAAATCTGCCACATAGACATCTTTTCATTTGTTTTTTGAGTGTAACTTCTCTATTAACATCTGGCGTTGGTTAGCTTCAGTTCTTAATGTGACTATCCAATTTACATCTCAAGAAGACATTTGGCTTCTTTGTGATAAAGGTTGGTCTGATCAATGCAAAGTAGCCATCCAATCTGTCCTTGTCAATATTATCAATACTATATGGTATGTTAGGAATCAAGCAAGGTTTTAGGATAAACAAATTCATTGGAGGTCAGCTGTTAACTTAATCATTTCTAATGTATCCTTAGCTGTTAGTAAAACTAAACAAATCCTCTAGAAATTCTATTTCAGAATTTAGCATCTTGAAGGCTTTCAATATCCAAATTCATCCTCCAAAGGCTCCTAATATCATTGAAGTTATTTAACAACCTCCTCTCACCAATTGGATCAAATGTAACATTGATGGGGCAGCTGCTGGTACTCCTGCTTTAGCAGCTTGTGGAGGAATCTTCAGGAACAAAGATGCAGTTTGTGTTGGATGTTTTGCTCAAAATTTAGGTACTGGTACTTCTCTGTTTGCTGAATTATCGGGTGCAATGCAAGCTATTGAATTAGCAGTTTCTAAAAATTGGAGGAATTTATGGCTAGAAACCGACTCTATGTTAGTCTTTCTTGCTTTTCAATCCACTGCCATTGTCCCTTGGTTTATCAAAAATAGATGGAACAATTGTATATAACTTACTAAAAACATGAATTTTTTGGTTTCACACATTTTCAGATAAGGAAATAGTTGTGCTGATTCGCTTGCTAATATTGGTTTATCTGTTTCTTCTATAGTTTGGTTTGATAACTTTCCTAGTGATTTTAACTCTGATTACATTAGAAATATGCTTGGATTACCAAGTTACATATTTGTTAATGTTTGAAAGGTTTTGGCCTAGTCCCCCTTTCTTTTTTTGTATTTGCTCTTTTTTATGAATACATCTAGGTGATGCTATTTACATCATCATTTAAAAAACAAGGAGGGGTTTTCAAATGAGTGTACAAGTGTGTTCTAGTTGGTGAATGTGAATCTATTAATTTCAGTAATAGAAAAATCAACTGTATATTTGGAATTTCTAGCCCATAAGAAGTTGCATATGCAACTTTGATGAGGTTGAATTGGTAGGTCGTGCTTCGAAAGAGTTTAGCGGCAAATTTCATGCATACTAAATTGTTGAAAAATGAAGAGTTGTAACTTTAAAACTACTACTCAACATATCAAATATCTCTACTATCTTTTATTACAAGTGTTATACTTCTTCCGTCGCATATTATAAAAAAATCACATTTATTAAAAAAAAGTAGAATACAATAATTTGAAGTATTGTTTTTCAAAAAATGTTGTATGAAAAGATGTAAAAATAATTTTTATTGATTATTGGTTATAGAAAAAATAAAAAAGAGAGTAAACTTTTTTTGAAAAGATAAATATTTTTGTTTTTTCTCTTATATAATAGAATAAAAAATTGAGTTTTTTTATTCTATTATATTATGAGACGAAATCACGGATCATAAGTTTATAATGCAAAAATCAATTACAGGGTTAATACAAATCCCAAGGATAGTGTTTATTTTACCTTATTTGCGTACAAGGTACAAACATCATTAGACTTAATATACTTCACATCATTACAAGTAATAAACAATGTTGAATACCCTTTCAAAAAAAGAAAAAAAACCATGTTGAATACAAACATACTAACATAGTGTCCTTCTTGGGCCTATTCATGTTTGGAGTTACTTGACAAACAAACGATAACTCAAAATTGCTTGCAAATGTTGAGCTCTTGGTATAGAGAGTCCAAATTTCTCCTCCATATTCAAGTTGGAAGGACTGATATTATAAGGAAGTTGCCAATTAAAACAATGCACCAATTGAGCTATGACTAACTTAATAGTAGTTAAACCCAATAGAATACCAGGACAACGCCTACGACCAGAACCAAATGGTATAGATTCAAGATCTTGTCCTTGATAATTCATTTTTTTGTCAATAAATCTCTCAGGATAAAATTCTTCAGCATTTTCTGACCAAACGTTAGGATCTCTTCCTATTGCCCATGCATTCACTATAACTCGCGTCTTTTCCTTTATAAAATAACCATCAATTGTTATGCTATCTCTACATTCGCGAGGGATTAATAAGGGTCCAACAGGATATAGTCTTAAGGTCTCATTAACCACCATATCTAAGTAACTTAACTTGTTCAAATCTTTCTCTTCAACCATTCTTTCATTTCCTACTTCATTTTGTATCTCATCTTGAAGATTTTTCATCACTCTTGGATGTCTTAAAAGTTCGGATAAAGCCCATTCGATTGCGGTAGCAGATGTATCAACTGCTGCTACAATCATGTCTAATAAAATTGCCTTAATGTTAGTTCGATCAATAACATGATTTTGTTCATTTTCTTGATCGATGGTATGGTTCATAAATGAAAGAAGTATATCGACAAAATCTTCTTGATGAGTTTTGTCACCATTAATAGTTTGTTCATGCTCTGTTATTATCACTTCCAACACCTCATCAATTGATTTACTTGTTTTCTTGCATGCTCGTGTTAACCCCTATATCAAAGAGTTAAATTAATAATATCAATTACTAAATGAATATTTTCAATATTTTAAATGCATTTAAAAACTGAAAGAAGACACGAAAATATAATATTATTTTTGGATTAAATATTAATTTATTTATTTAAACATATCAACTTACGATTTTATTCATGTCAAAAAATTTATTTATTTATAAATTATAATGACTTTAATGTTTTTTCCTTGTGCAATAAAATAAAGGTCTTGCTAAACATTCCATTTTAAGAAACTTTTTATTCTAAAAATTAAACATCACAATTATCAATGCACTTTATAAATTTCATAAAAATTTTATAAAAATTTACTATTTAAAATTTTAAAGAGAGTCTCGGGAGCACTCGTTAGCATTTGCCAAAAAATAATTCCTAATTATCCCAATTTTATTCTGTTTTGGTTAGTCCAACTATGAAACATTTTGTCAAGACAGGTAGTAGTTATTTTTTCTTCTATCGTATTTGTTAGTCCAACTATGAAACTTTTTTTCAATATTTGACTATGACTAATTGAAAGAATGATATAGCATCTTCGGTTGTACACTCTCTTTTCACTTCTTTAATTTGTTTTTTGATGTTTTTGCATTAAATATAATAGCTTCTACATCTTCTTTTTTGTTGTTTTTTTTTATCAATATTTAACTTTTTGAATTAATTTTATAAAGATAACTTTTTAATTTATTTTTCACATTTACTCAGCATCGTACGAGCATACGAACTAATATAACTTTATAAGTAAAAACAATCATCACTTTCTAAACCAGACTTTTATAAGATGCACTAGACTAGTAGACTCAATATAAAAGTCTAACATAGGCATATCATAGAACTTATCGTTTCGGGCTACTCACTATTTATATTCATGTATTGGAAAAATTAAGTCTCAAATTAATTAAAGATGAAGCATGACTATAGTTTATAAAAAGTGACATCTTTTAAAGACGATTTTGTAAATATGAGTTAAATGCTACTTTTCAATTAACAATGCTAATAAAGAAGTTGTTTGCTTGTGAAATTCCACAAAGGACATTTTATTTTTATTTTTTAGTTATCACTCTTTGGTTTCTAAAGAAAAAAATCTTAATAATTCATAATTTGAAATGAATTCCGACATTAAATAGTTTCAAATTTCCTCACAAAAATACAAACGACATTTTATTTAACGTAAATTGAAAAACAGCCAATCATATATATAATGAATAAAGGTTTGATTATGCTTAGACCAAAAGCATAGACTAATCACAATCATATAATACAATAGTATTAACTAGAACCGAAAGTTAAGAGAATTAGAGATAAAATAGTCAACTGATCTCTTTATTACACATGAAAATGTGTATTAGAATTTAGAGATCAAAATCATGTAATTATAATTTATCAAATTGTACAAATTGTTTATTTATTGACTAGATTCATAAACTTTTTTAAGTGTGAACATGTGAAGAATTCAGAGTTGAAACATATATCTTTGCAATAAAATAGTATTCTTAACATTCCAAAAAATGAAATCAAGTCTATATTTAATCATTTATTTTCATTTTGTACACATACCTGAATATCAAATGCACCTAGCCAAGGAACATAATCAGCAAGATTAAAAGCACCAACCAAAACCATTGCTTCTCGAACCAATTTCTTCAAGTCAAATTGTTCATACTTACTCCTACCCAACATCATCTTATACATAATATCCTCAATAAGATTCTCCACAATCTCACTAACATTCACAACCTCTCCTACCAAAGCAACTTTCTCCAAAGATTTAACCAAAATATCCAACTCTTGTTTTCTAATAGGACTAAACATCTCAACTTTCGAAGCACTAAGAAGTTTTAAACTGCAAAGTTTCCTCACGCTACGCCAATAAGGTCCATACTCAGAAAAACCTATCCCTTTAGAACCATACGAGAAGAGTTCAGATGCTTGAATCTTTGGTCTACTTGCAAAATTAATGTCATGAGTTTTGAGGAATAATTCTGCAGCTTTTGAAGATGAAATGATAATAGTTGGGACTTGACCAAGTTGTAAAGACATGATTGGACCATATTTTTTGGAGAGTTTTTGAAGTGTTCGATGTGGAAGTGTGCCTAATATGTGGAGGTTTCCAATTATTGGTAGTGTTAATGGACCTGGTGGCTTTTTATGGTTTATGAGTTTTTGGTTTGGATGTAAGAAGAGTTTGAATAAAAGGTATATGAAAGTGAAGAAAACCAAAGCAAATATGGTTGTTGCTACAAAAGACATGTCTACAAATGAATGGTTTGGTTTGGATAAAAGTAGTAAGGTTGATGACTATAAATAGCCCCATGTTGGTAGGTAGAAAAAAAAATGTGTACTATTCCTCTTAGTCGAGACCGGGGTATTTATCGCCGAACACAGTGACTAATCCCTCGCTAGATTGGAGGCACTTCGAAGGGTGGGATAGCTGGCCCAAAGATTTAAAGTTGTTTCATATCCAAGGTGAGGATCGAACCCTCAACCCTTGGTTAAGGGAGGATGAACGCCAAAAAAGGCTTTAGAAAGCGCTTATTTTGGGCCTTAGGCAGCGCTTGTTGAGTGATGCCTAATATGGCGGTGCCTTTTGTATAGACAACGCTTATTAATTCAGTAAAAGCGCTGCCTAAAGTCGCTCTTAGACAGCGCTTCCTACTCATAAGCGCTGCCTTAGGTGGACATTAGACAGCGCTTTCAGCTCATAAGCGTTGTCTTAGGTAGCCCTTAGGCAGCGCTTTTAGCTCATAAGCGCTATCTTAGGTAGTCCTTAGGCAGCGCTATTAGCTCATAAGCGCTATTTTAGGTAGTCCTTAGGCAGCGCTGTTAGCTCATAAGCGCTATCTTAGGTAGTCCTTAGGTAGCGCTTATACCTCATAAGCGCTATCTTAGGTAGTCCTTAGGCAGCGCTTTTAGCTCATAAGCGCTATCTTAGGTAGTCCTTAGGCAGCGCTTTTAGCTCATAAGCGCTATCTTAGATTGTCCTTAGGCAGCGCTTTTAGCTCATAAGCGCTATCTTAGATTGTCCTTAGGCAGCGCTTTTAGCTCATAAGCGCTATCTTAGGTAGTCCTCAGGCAGCGCTTTTAGCTCATAAGCGCTATCTTAGGTAGTCCTCAGGCAGCGCTTTTAACTCATAAGCGTTATCTTAGGTAGTCCTCAGGCAGCGCTTTTAGCTCATAAGCGCTATCTTTAGCCACCTTTAGAAAGCACTTATTGTTAATAAGCGCTATCTTATGTTACTCTTAGATAGCGCTTAATTGAAATAAGCGCTAGCTTAGGTAATCTTTAGAAAGCGCTTCCAACTCATAAGCGCTATTTTATGTTGGCTTTAGGCGGCGCTTACAGTTCATAAGCGTTATCTTTAGATAGCCTTTAATCAACGCTTTTTATTTATAAATGTTGTCTTATTACGTTTCAAAAGCACTTTTTTACTAAAAATTAAGTATTATTTTATGTTATTATATATGTAATATATATGAAAATATTCAAATATATTAATTATACGTAAAATTAATACATAAGCTAGATAAAATTTGCAAAAAATTAATAATACTTCATATCCAAATCATATGTTCTTGTATATATACAAAATTGATCCATGACTATAATATATTTTAGATGAAAGAGTAGTGTGCATCTACCATAATATTTTCTTCTTCCTCTTCTTCCATTCATAGTATATATATATATATACAAAAAAAAGAAGATGATATTCTCTCTAAATGACAATTTTCTGTCAGCAGTCTGAAATTCAAAATGAAAAGATAGAACTAAGTGAAGCACTCTAAACCAGCTTTCCATCTTGCATTAATTTAACCTGCACCAGACATTAACAATGCATAGATAAGTAGATGACAAACAAGTGAGAACAGGAATATACAAAAAACATAACAAATGGATATGAGGTCATACCCATAAATTTAAACAACTCATGCATTATTACAAAACGCAACTCATGCATTCAAATGAATTATTATTCTCAACAAATATGAGGTCGTGCCCATAAATTTAAACAAACAATGTATATCATAAAAGAAATCAAATGATACAATAAAACTAAAGTATACTATAAAATAACAAATTAACATGGACACTAATCTTAAATAGATAGACTAATCCAAAAAAAGACAAGACTAACTGCATGATATAATCTAAGATGCAACCGACCACCCAACTAATACACGTACATAACAATTTTCATATGCCACTAAAAAAACATTATAGACATGCCAAAAAGAAAAAGAGCAGAACATCACAACCCCAAATCAGCAACTATATTAAACACGAATGGCTAACAACACAAATTTTGTTCTAACCACATACTCAAAAAACGCTGCAAAACAATAAAGAGACATCTAAACTAAAGAACACTTCAATTACACCAGGCCAATAAATCTTATGAATAAGAAACCCAAAAAAGATATTATAACAAACAGTTTATCGATTTATAACAAAAAAACTTACTGAATAGAGGAAACAGTGGTATATCAGATGAAGTTACACCGCTAGTGCTGTTATTGTTGATGTTAAACTCAATTAGCTTATACCCAAGAAAATCAAATGGAATCTCGGAAAATCCTGCCAACAATTTGATTATACAGAACAGAAGTAAGCATATATTAATGGCAACCATATTCATATTCATATTCATATTCATATGCAATAAGATAGTTAATACACCACAACTGATTCCCCTATACATGTACATTATTATCTCTCTAGCACATTATTTATAATTTTCTTTATTATTTTTGTGTAGGGATACGTTTGGGAAAAAAGTCATTAACAATTAATCAAGAAAAACATGTACAAGAAGCTATTTGTTGCAATGAGCGAGAACAATGCACATGTAACCTGAACAAAAAAGCTTCTAATATATCAAGAAAACCAAGCAATCAATTACCAAACATTCATGACGGTTATTATGGACCTAGACAACATAGATCTAGACACCATTAGTTTTTGATAAAGGAAGGGAACTCACTCAGCTGTTAGTTGCAATAACCTCAGTTTTTTAAGCCATTGTATTTCTTCTTTTGTTACATTAAGAAACAGAACTCGTGGAAAACAATGTGAACTTACAAACATATTGTTGTGCACTTGTGCTTATCTATGATATGTGATATTTCAACAGTTGATTGGCATTCTTTACCAGCTTTATTATGCTCTAGGTTCATTTTGCGTCATCATAATGATTGGTAATACTCAATACTAGTATTAGTATATTATTATCTTCTACTTCTACTGACTATTTGTTTGCTTGTTTAAATTTTTATTAGTATATTACTATTATTATTATTTTCTACTGCTAGTACTAGTGGTAGTGGTAGTGGTTGTGTAGTGCTTATCTACTACTATACTTATATAGTGTTAGTAACTATAATATGAGATTATCATTTTGTTTTAAAATATTTTCCTTAATTCAAAATACTAAGTTTTAGTTGATTTATATTATATATTTTTTTGGTTGATTGAAATTGTTGAGTTTAGAATTTTTATAAGTGTACTCATAAATTAATTTATTTTATTAAATATATAAAATATACAGTGTCGTGTCCGTGTCCTCTGTTTTTCTACATTTCGCCGTGTCCGGTGTCGGTGTCCGTGTCGTGTCCGGTGGCTGTGTCCGTGGCTGAGCTTCATAGGCCGATACCAACAATTTGTTTGATATTATTATAAGGGGCCTGAAACTAACATTATATCTTGGTTTTTATGCAAGTGCCCAAGTGATGAAGCCAATACTATTATGTGAATAATATTAATGTGCTAGTTTCAAGTTGTTACTATCAAGGCTAACCAAATTTTCATTTTGCCTTCTATCCATCTAATATAGTTTCTGATAGGGCATAAATCAATTCGGCAGTACCCTAAGACCATCCTGTAAATATGTTCTTTAGGCCCTTTAATCTGTGTTTTTCCTTCTTTGCTATTGCCAACACTTAGAAATTATCATTATATGTTCTTATAGGGTTTTCACTTGTATTTTGGTGCTTATTTCCACAGATTCCACTTTCCTCTGTGCCATCAATAATTGATGGCTTGAAGAGACTCTACATCCAAAAATTAGCTGACTCCTCAAATTGTGCTTATCTGTGATATTTCAACTGTGCTTATTTGTGTTAGGAAGTCCCAATTTGAGAGCAATGTTAATGACATTTTTACAAACATATTGTTGTGCACTTGTGCTTTTTCTAAATTGCTCTTATAATATGGTATATAAGTAGTAATATAAATTGTGCTTATCTGTGCTTATTTGTGTTAGGAACTCTTGCATTGCTCTCAAATTGTAAGGTCAGAGATGCTCACCACTTATATATATACCATATTACTATCCAATGTGTGACACTCAAGTCTCAACACTCTATACATTTAGAAATTGAATTGTGGGAGCTTGCAGTACCCTATAGACATTTCTACAATCTCACTTCCAATAAGTAAAGCACAAAATAACCAGAGTATTCGAATATATATATACAAACAGTTCTAAGAAACATTTCAACAAACAGTTAAAAGGCATTCATGGTAAAGCCATATATACAACAAATGTCAAATTATTTGGATAAAACTTGTTACTAGGTTCAAATGGGTTTTCAAGGGTGATCATAATTTCAATGTAAAATTGCATATTGAGAAGTGAAAAAGTGAGGTTAAGAAAGAAGGATATTTAGAGGCAATAATGGAATTGGAGAAGATGAATAACCTGATAATATATACAGTAATGTTCAAATTCAAATCTCTACTATGGATTGTCTCAATGACTGTAACAATTAAACTATCAAAACCCTAACAATTAAACTGTAATCAGAGAGAGAGGGAGAGAGAGCTAGCTGTAAAACCTGGGTTGAGGAGGAGCTAGGTGGTGACAGAGGAACGGTGGTGGTCGGAATCTCTTCGTCGTCTTCGTGAGGAGGAGCTAGGTGGTGACTGCTCTGCTTTGCGTTTGAGTACGTTCTGATTTGTTTGCGTTTTCAGGTTCTGATCTGTTTTGTGAAAATAAATAAATTTTTTATTTTTTAAAAAGATTTATGTCAAAACAAATATATATTTGAACAACTAATGTTTTTTTTAAACAATTTTTTGTTTTTAAAACAAAAGTTGTTTGTTGATATACATTCAAATTTAAACCTATACCAAAAAAAAATACATTCAAATTTAAACAATAAAAAATTTGTTACAAATATGATAATGGTTCTTTGATAAAACAAAAATACTATGACGAGAGTTAAAAATCTATAAATAAGATGAGTGCAAATTGTTTCAAATTTCAAGTGCAAAGTAAAATAACGGATCTGAGAGAACAAATAAATAAAAGACTCATGAATATTCAAAAGGAAGAATGAATCGAAGACTCAATAGAACCGTTGATAGGAGAAATAGTTGAAAACTCGTTTGAAAAACTACAAGAACTATATGGCGCTGAAGATGGAGAAGTTTCAACGAGGGTATCTATTTTTTGTCAAAAAACAAAATCAAGGGTATACATTAATATTCAACTGGAAGAAAGAGTAGAAGACTCGTTGGAACTATTGATGGGAGAAATAGTTGAAGATTCATTCGACAATATACCAGAAGAAGAAGGAGGAGGAGGAGGAGGAGGAGGAGGAGGATTTGACAATATACAAGAAGAAGAAGGAGGAGGAGGAGGAGGATTTGACAATATAGAAGAAGATCAAGAAGAAGAAGAATTAGGAGGAGGAGGAGGAGGAGGAGGATTTGAGTATATAGAAGAAGATCAAGAAGAAGAAGAATTAGGAGGAGGAGGAGAAGAAGAAGAAATTGTCCAACATATTGAGATTCAACAAGAGATTAAAGAGATGTTACATATATACCTTCCTAAATTTTATTAAACTTTTAATTTTTTTTTACTTTTTATTTTGAAATCAATGATTGCAACTTGAATTTGAATTGAGAATTGTGTCTAGAACTTCGTTAATTTACATGAATTACTACATATTTTGTTTTCCTTCTATAAACAGTGGTTTTAAGGCATTTGAAATTATAGATATTGTTTTCAACGCAAAAGCTTGATCGGATGCTTGTTCGGACGTCGATCACAAATTTTTGCCTCATTAATTTACAAAAAACTTGTAGTCAAAACATTAAAATAAAAAAATGCAAGCAGTTGAACTAGTATCGTTAAACATTAAAAAAATTAAACAAAATAATAAAATACGCAATAGCGTAGCGGCGGGTAGAAATCTCGCTAGTAATCACTTACAAAATATAACAATGAAATACGTAATCGGTCAAACCAGTAGCAGCAGTTAAGTTTTGCACTGATTTCCATCAGCTCAAAGAACCCTACATAATAAGCAATCTACACCAACTGAAAAAAAATGTAGCTCATATATAAACCAATAGATATAACAATTAATAAGTAAAAGGAACTACAATGAATCCAAATAAAAAATTTAATGAATCAAATATCTCTAATTTAATTTTTGTTTTAATGAATTTTAAAAAAATAATCAAAAGGCAGCGCTTTTGTTCACCAATAAGCATTGCCTAATGTAACCCTAATAGGCAACGCTTTTCTTTCAATCGTAAGCGCTGTCTAATGGTACCATATAAGATAGCGCTTTTTTTAACTCATAAGCGCCGTCTAAGGTTACCAAAAGACAGCACTTTTTATTACTCCATAAGCGATGTCTAATGTTAGCCTAATAGACAGCGCTTTTAGATCATCCATGAGAAAGCGCTTATTAGGATAAGCGCTATCTAAGGTGAAATTAGTTTTTTTTTTATTATTTTAATTTTTTTAAGACGTTAGGAAGCGCTTGTTGAGAAAAAGCGCTGGCTTATGTTAGACCCTTAGGCAGCGCTTCCTTCAACAAACGCTGTCTAAGGGCGCGCATGTCTCTTAGGTAGCGCTTATTCTAATAAGAGCTGTCTAAGGGGTGCTTTCTAAAGCCTTTTTTGGCGTAGTGGTGAAGAAAACCAAAGCAAATATGGTTGTTGCTACAAAAGACATGTCTACAAATGAATGGTTTGGTTTGGATAAAAGTAGTAAGGTTGATGACTATAAATAGCCCCATGTTGGTAGGTAGAAAAAAAAATGTGTACTATTCCTCTTAGTTGAGACCGGGGTATTTATCGCCGAACACAGTGACTAATCCCTCGCTAGATTGGAGGCACTTCGAAGGGTGGGATAGCTGGCCCAAAGATTTAAAGTTGTTTCATATCCAAGGTGAGGATCGAACCCTCAACCCTTGGTTAAGGGAGGATGAACCCCATGCCGCTCAACCACACTCCTTGGATTTACTATTCCTCTTAGTAGTATATACTTATTTGAAAATTTGTCAAAGTGAACGTTCATCACCATTCATTTTTTGAGATTTAAACTTTAATTTTTTCATTTTATATGTATGAATTTTTAATAATATATTATTATATCTACAAACTAAAAGATAATACGAAAAAATTTAATTTATTATCTTCATTCTTTATTATAAAAGAATAAAATTTATAAAATTTATTAAAAAAGAGAGGTATGATACCCACACACAAAAAAAACAGATGTATCTAACTGATAGTTTAGCTGGTTTCTCATGTATAGTGGGGTCTAGTAATTCTTATCTGAACAAATTATTTTGCTAAGTTGCTAACAATGAAAACAAATATTTAGCCTGTTGCAATCACTGCCAACTGTAGCATGGCGCCACTAATTAGCATGGGTGCTTGATATTTTTGACCATCCACTTCCAATTTCAACCATAGATGTAAAAGGTTGATGGATAGTGCTATTGCTATATTAATAGCAATATTAAAGAAGTTAGATAAGTTGTTGTATCTCTTGTAAAATTATGGTGGGTCACAGTAATTTTAGTATATGTACTGTGATACAAAAATTTTAGCTGTAATTTTAACATATTCATTGGTTAAAAGTTTTGTAAGGAATCCAAATTTTAGCAACAAGAGGTAATAGGTATGCATACATCTGCTGTGATACAAAAATTATGGTATCCAATTATGGTGGGTCCCATTTACTCAAACAAATATATTATCAAAAAACAAACAAAAGTTAGATTAAAAAAATGAAATTTTTTTGAAGTAAGAAAAAAACAATTTTCTTTAAAATCAACCAAAATGCAATATTTTTTTCAACCAACATCTATGTAGTTTTGACTCCTCCATCGTTATGGTGATATATAGGAAAATTTCTCTTTCCACCCCCCAATACCTTTTTTTCCCCCTAAAATGATTTTTGTATGAGAGTAAAAAAAAATTATATGAGAGAGTATTAGGAGGAAAAAGAGAGTAATGGGAGGTGGAAAGAGAAATTTTCTATATATAAGAACAAAATACCACTCTATTTAAGTACAATAATAATAAAACATTTTTTTTCTTATCTAAACAGTAATATTTTTGCTTTAAATTTTAATTTTAATTCGCATGTAATAATAAAGAGAAATATATATATTTGAATTTTGTACAAAAAAAAAATATATTTGAAGTTAACACAATAGTGCACAATTAATTAGAGGCAACCATTTCATAGAGTGCAAATATCTTCTCTACACATAATCGATTCCCGAATCTGCAAATTTTTTTTTCAAAGACCATTTTTTATGAAATTTAAAGGATTTTTCCAACACGTTTTCCTATTTTAGGCTGTGCAACACATACACTTTTCACATAACTTCATTACTATTGAGAACGTTCTTGGAGTATATTGTTGTGGTTTTACTTATAACTTCATTTTTAAAGTTTCGAAAGAAACTTTGTTATAAATTAAAATATGTTTAAATTTTGTATTTCAAAGTAATTATAGGGTTGGTGAAAATGAAAATTGTGTGTGGGTCGGAAATATGTCAAGCGATTGTCAAACAAAATGTAAATTGTGTTTGTCATCTTTTTCTTCCTTTAATTTGAGACCATCGTCTTGTCTCCAATGTCACAGTTAGAAATAATATAAAATTATTGATGTGACATTTTTTAACAGTTTAAGTTTTTTGGAAAATCGGTCATCTGATATGGTATCAGAGCCTCTATGACTAAATGGTCTAGAGTTCGATTTCCGCTTCCCTCACTTGCTAATTAAAAAGTGGAATTTAAGCATATGATATATAGATGGGTATATGTATTATCCACGCTACATTATAGAGATTTTCGAATGATATCGTACATAGATATTTAAGCTTGATAGTCATCGATGGAAACCTCATTACATCACCTCGTCAATATAGAGATATTCGAATGATACCGTACATAGAGATTTAAGCTTGATTATCTAATAATCAATGTAATATATATACATGGTGTTTAGAGAATTGGCCAAAGACATGGCATATGGAGTATATTACGATATGGTCTTCGACTGTTGGCACAACGGTGGACTCATCGAAGCTGCATACGAACATATAGGCTCTTCAATATGGGCACTAGAACATGATTCTTCATAATTAATTACAAAGGCACGCGGATCGAAGGTCAGCTGGTGATCATCGATCCACCTTTGCAACTAGTCATAAGCCCATGTATGGGATTCTAGAGTCTAGGTTCAAGACCCTATTCGTATCCGACTTTGATAAAGTCACTTGAATAGTGGCAGCAATCGATCGAAGACATAGTAAAATATGTTTTATATGACGCGTTTTTGACCAATTCTCTAAATATTATGTCTGTTAAAATAAATTGCATAGATTATTAGACAATCATGCGCATTATTCGAATATCTCTATAAAAGATAATGACAAAGTGATATAATAGCGTTGCCATTAAAGACAAGTTGATGGTCTCAAAGTAAAGGAAAGAGAAAAAAAAATTAATAAATCACATTTTGTTCCCGTAAGAAATTTACATTTTGGTCGTAATATGACAATTACTTTACATTTTTTTGCCAACCCACGAACACAATCTTCATTTTTAGTAACCCTAAAATTACTTTTTTTTTGGTATAGAACCCTAAAATTACTTTGAAATACAAAATCTAAACATATTTAATATATAAAAAATCTATAAAGGCATTGGAACAAATAAAAAAAAAGCCAAAAAGTAGCTATAGGCTCACACACTATAAAAGTGCGGAGAATCCGGAGTTCCTCATAGACATGCTTGCCTCTATATTCTATTACTATTATCTCTCAGAGACACTGATGACTCTTGGTCATCACATTCATTTATAGATCATTTCATTGGAGTTTAGGAGATATTTTGATGTGTTTTTTTATCATAGTTTAGGTGTAAAAGTACTTGGGATGAAAGGTAACTTGTCATAGAGGAAAAATAGCAAAAAATAGTTATTTTTGGCTCATGTGTGGGCGAGGCGTGCAATTGGTTTGTGAAAATCCAATTATGATTCTGGTATAGGCGTGACGCACAGCTTCCTGGGCGTGGCCGCAACTCTACTGCTGTTGGAAGGTGTTTTTGACCAATTTTCTGGTTACAAATTTAGAGAATTATAGTGTGACATAGTGAGCTATATGACCATGAGAGTGAGTATAACGGTTAACCTAAATCGTCGTGGTAATTAATAGAGTTAATAAGAGTATTAGACGCTAACATCCATAGGGACATACAAGGGATTCAAAGCAAAATCCAATTGCTTTTTCTTTATTATATTGTTGATTCAAAACCTTTTTACTTTCGACTGTCAAAAGTTTTGACTCAAAAACCAATTGCTATGAAATCTCCCAAGTTTGTCTTTTATTTTCTTCTAAGTACTTGATTAGTTGTTTTCGTTTAGATTAAGCACAATTCCTTTGAATTTGATATTTTTACTACTTGACGATAATTGGTGCACTTGCCAATATATAATCTATCAACGACATCACACAATTTACTCTCAACATTGCAAAAATTTCCCCTTCAAATTTGATCTACTCTTCTTTTTTTCTTAAGGAATTCTTCTCTTTTAATTTGCTCCTCTTCACTCAATCATATGCTTTTCTACTCTCTCTCAATGCTATAGACAATTCTTTGTGATGAATAAGGAGAACAAAAAAAGTCCATATATTTGTAAATCTGAACATCATTCTCAACTATTGTGTTTGATTTTCTTTTCTTTCAACTTTCCTCTCTGCATATGAATGTTCCTCCTTTTCTATCCCACAAGAACCAGGACTGGTTCCCCGGTTCACACCGACTCTAAGCAGTTTTTTTGCGGTTTTACGAACTAACAGTTTATGTGTCTGGTTCACGGCCGAACTGGCTAGTCCGGTCTTACAATACTGGTTTGGACGTAGCAGATCGAAACAAAACCGCAAGGATAACAAGGAACAAGATGATGTCAGGTTAATGAAGGTGGAAGATTTAATTATATATTCAGATCTGTCTAAGTGTATTGACAATATTGTTAAAGTTATTGCACTCAGAATACTCAATCAACTGGTTTCGCTACAAAGATATATTCATATAGCATGAGTTTTTTATTATACAGTCATCTTTATTTTTTTTCAATGGTTGCATTTCTTAATCTAAAAATGGATCTTACAATGAGTTTTTTGACTTGATTGATACTCGTTGCCATAAACATCGTCCTTCTAATGTCTTCTCCTAAAACTTTAAACCGAGGTTTAAACTTGATTTGTCTTTTTCTTACCTTTACTTTGAGACCATCAACTTGTCTACAATAACACCAATGACATTCCCATTATAACACTATCACCTCGTCCTTTTTTTTCTTGAGATGTTTGAATGATGCAATACATAAAGATTTATGCTTAATTGTCTAATAATAAATGCAAACTATTTTTAATTTCAACAAACATCGTGCTTAGAGAATTGGGTAAAAAGACGTGTCATTTGAAGCATATATATTTTACAATGGTCTGTTGTCCCAATGGTGGACTCATCGAAGTCACCACCGCGCGAGCTTCTTCATCCACCGCCACGCTTCAACATCAAGCTTCTTCGACCACCACCATGTTTCATCACCAAGCTTCTTCGACCTCTTCGCCCACCACATTACCGGAATCTGTTACATCAAGCAGTTATGCATAAATGATTTGTGGAATAATGTTATATGTAATTTGGAAAATGTTCCTTCTTTTTCATTCCATTGGCCTACTATCTCATAGTCATATCTGTGAACTTCACAATACAAAACCAAAAAACTGGTGATAAACCAAAATCCAAGTACAAAATACCCAAATACTATCTATTAACTTCACAAAACAAAACCCAAAAATTAGGGATAAACCCAAATCCAAGTACAAAATACTCAAATACTATATGTGAACTTCACAAAACAAAACCAAAAATTAGGGATAAACCAAATCCACCCTAAGAGTTCATCACCACAAAATAATACTCAAATAGTTTGGATACAAAAACATAATCATCGCAGCATGCGCAATACAGGGAACTCCGCAGACGAAGTAGGCAACTTTTCGATCAGTCCTGATGGTTTAAGTTTGATCATTAAAGAGCCATCTTCATAACTATCTCCAAGGATTGCATTTCTTAATCTCACAATAGACCCTATTGTGATTCGTTTAGCTTTGATACCTGTTGCCATAAAAGTTGTCATTCCAGTTTCATCTCCTACTATTACCTCTTTTATTGTAGGGATGTCCCTGATTGTCTTGAATGAAATTATTTTGACGATCATGTCGAATCCCTGAGATAAATCTGGCTCTAAGACCAAATCTTCCACTTGCACTAATAATCTTCCATCATCCTTGCTTTCTTCAAAATGCTCCACCAAAGCCTTCTCCTCAACTCGGCTACTCTGACCACCCACCTTAGCCTTTTCCGGCAGATTTTGACTTTAGGGACTAATTTAAGAAAAAATATAATCGCAGAGAGCCAGAGACTTACTTAAAACAGAACAACTTACAGCAACTTATATCAAAAAAATGCGAACTTACAGGACCTAAACATTATTTAAGTCTAATCTAAATTAAGTTATCTAAATTAGTAAGCATTATCAAATTTCAATTTCAATTTGTACCAAAAATATGAATAGAGTAGCAAATAAACAAATGAAGTATAATAAATTAACAATTAGAAAAGAAGAAAAAATTGAGTAATCAGCAAACAAACATTGAAATAAAAATTAGGATTAACAAATTAGCAATTGAAAGGAGCATCATCAATCAATAAACAATGAAGAAGAAATTAACAATTTGAAAAAGAAGAAAAATTAAGTAATCGGTAAACTAACATTGAATTTCGTTTTCCCCATTATTTGTTTGGTTAAAAATTTGAGGTTACCGGCGGTGTGGCGGCGGCGCGGTGGAGGCGGCACGGCGGGAGAATATTGTGGTTGGGTCAATGTATGTAGTAATGAAGCGAGGGAGAATGAGTTAAATAAATATCTTATATTATTTATGTCATTGATTTTTTTTATTTTATCGGTTTTTTTGAAGCTATAGTTTTTTGAGGTCATGCCTCAGAGCCGGCCCTAAATATGACACTAAGTTTTACTCTCTTCGTTCTAAAATGTAAGCAAATTTGATTTTTTAGGTACATTTGACTATTTGATTTTTTAGGTACATTTGACTATTGATGTATTATGAGTCAAATACATCAATAGTCAAATGTACCTAAAAAGTCAAATTTGCTTACATTTTAGGATGGAGGGAGTATTTTACTAATTTTTTTGTTTGAAAGGAGAATATGACAATTAATTATCATATTAATTGTGTTCCCTCACGTAATCACTAAAATAAGAATGGGTGGTATTGGCAGCAGGGACCCAACTTCATCTAAAGGCTCATATTTCTCAAGAAGATTAATTAATATTTTTCAACGTGTAATAATAAATAATGATGATTAATAAATTAACATGGTATAAAACTATTTTCTGTAAACTTCTTCTAATAAATTTATTTTTAATTCGACACGTTTTAAAATAATATCAATATTATTTTTCAATATAACGAAGTTTCAAAATAAATTACATTGAAAAAAGAATTTAAAAATTAATCTTTTTTCTATTCTATTTTTTCTATCTCAAGTATAGAAAAAAGAATAAAATATAATTTCAAAATGCACGTGGACCAATCTGCCCGCCCCATTTTAAAAAGAGGGCTAAGTGGGGCGGACCAACTTAAGACACCGAGCCTAAAAGTTTAACCTAACTTACTAAAAATGGCGGGTTAAACAAGTTGGCCCGGCGGGTTCGATCTATTTTGCAATTTCTAGTTGTTTTTAATTTTGCTTCTATAGGTTATGGGTTAGATTCCTCATTCATACCTTTTTTTTCTTTTCTCTTCAACATATTTGAGTTTTTTTAACAAAACTTTGGTGCATTTCAATAGGTATTTTTTGTATGGTTTTAAACATAAAGTTAAATTTTTATGGTTATAACAAACTTTGAAATGAATCATGAATTTGAGGAAATTAGTTTGTTGTGTCTAAAAACATACGAAAATAACCTTAAAAAATGCATCTAAGTTTTGTCTTCTTTTTTATTATAATAAAACTTGGATTTAAAACTTACTATAAAATGAACCAAACATTTCACTTAACCAAAGAAACATATGCTTATTTAAATAATAGTATATATAATTTATCACTATTTAGTTGTTGTTTATCCTATTTATGTACATCAGTTTATTCCTCTATCGACTACATTGTCATCTTGTTCTATATGTTGTCTCACTTCTTATTTGTTCATTCTTATTCTTTTGTGTTGTCTCAGTTTTTTTTCATTCTTTTAATTTTATATTGTCTCACTCATGTTTCTTATATTCTTTAAAAAAAAATAATTATTTTTATTTATTTAACAAAAATTATATTTTATAAGTTAAATATATAAATTGTATTATATACCAAATATTTTTAAGTAACGCTCAAGGTCGCTTCAAAAAAAAAATTCAAGTCGCGTTCAAGACATAATATATTATTTTAATTTATGTAAACTTAATTTATTTTTAATCAAACATGTGTTTATTACAATTTAATTTTTTATATATAATATAATTTGTATATTTAATATGGTCCAGCCGAATATTTCGGTCGAGCTCCTCCATTGACTGTGAATTGAAGTTGAAATTACTAAATCTAATTCGGTCAAGCTCCTTCAGCATCAATGTCTCTTCCACCTTACCCTTCTCCTTATCCTTTGATTCCTCAATGTATGCACTTAAATTTTCCACCTTTGATTTCAGCTCCATGACCTCTTCCTTGTATTGTTTTTGCTATAAAGCTTCTCATATTCATCAGTTGAGGATTCTAACTTTGAGTTTAGAACTATAACTTGATTTTTTTTCCTTTTCTAACTCTTTTTGTGAACTTAGTTTTTCTTCTTTGTGTTGTTTTTCTTGTTCCGGTTCAAAGCACTTTCTCTTAAGCTTCTCACATTCATCAGCTGAGAATTCTAACTTTAAATTTAGTTGTAGAACCTGATTTTTTTTCCCAATTTAACTCAAGTTGTAAACTTCTGAAGAGTTTTTCTTCCTTGAGTTGTTTTTCTCTTTTCAGTTCAAAGCATTTGTTCTTAATCTTCTCATATTCATCAATTGAGGATTCTAACTCCGACTTTAGCTCTTTAACTTGAGTTTTTTCCTTTTGAAACTGTTCCTGTAAGCTTTTGACACGCCCTATCAAACTTTGTACTTCTTAAAATCATAAATTATCCACAAAAAACTAGCCTATTATAATATAATATAATAACCAACTATTGAAAGAAGAATCAACAACAACCAAACAATATGCCCAAATATATCACCAAATAGAAAAACCTTTTTCAAAATTGCTCAAACGACCTTCACTACTTAAATTGATATATAATTGAATGTCCCACTTGATTAAAATAAAGGGCATGATAAAGTAGTAAGATTTCAAGTTTGCAGTTTCATTATGCAATAAATCTCTAATGTGCAACTTTGTTTCTAATTAAGAGCATGTTTGGGATCACCTAAGTTTATCACAACCGTACCATGAAATTTTAATTTCAATTTGTATCAATCTTATAAATATATTAGCAAATAAACAATCAAAAATAAATGAACAGTCAGAAAAAGAAGATAAATTTGAGGTTATTAACCGTGTCACGACCGTGCAGAGGAGGCGGCGTAGTGATGGTGGCACAGAGAAAGTTGTGGTTATGCATGAATGAAGTTATTTCAGTTTCAATTGTTTAGAGACTTAGTTTGTTGGGTCGGCCCTAAATATATGACTACTAGTTTTTCAATTAAAGGAGAATATGACCTTTTTTTTTTTGAAAGGAGAATATGAGTATATATGACAATGACAACCAGTTAAGCTAAAATAGTAGATTGCTTAAATAAAAACATTACCTCATCATCACTGAAATATGAATTGGGGGTAGTAGGTGGTAGTAGTCTAAAGACAATGTGCAAGTATACACAGTCAATAGTAGCAAGTAATAAGTAAAAAGTGTATCGATTCCACAGGGAATAGTTTATGGCTTATGTATTCCAAGTTCATTTAAAGTGTTTTATGTTAGGCATTGCAATGATATAAGTTCTGTCATAAGCCATAAGCTGATATAAGTCATAAGTTGTTTTGGGCTTTTAGCTTATGGGCTTTAACTTGTATCATAAGTCATTACTTGTATTGTAAGTAAGCCTATATAAGGCTCTACCATTGTGATGAATGAGATGAGAAACACTTTATCCCCTAAAAAGTGGTATCAGTAGGAATTTCCAGAACCTATTGAACTCGTTTTGCAAAAGCACCACTTTGGCAGTTAAAGCCGTTGCAACTGTTTTCTGTTACAGTTTCACTCCTTTCTTTCGTTTCTTTCATTCACATTGCTCTTGAACCTTCCATTCTCATTCATGGCGGATCAAACACAGTTTGTACCAGCTTCTATTCCACGTTTCGATGGATACTACGATCATTGGGCCATGCTAATGGAAAATCTGTTACGATCAAAGGAGTATTGGAATTTGATTGATGTGGGTTTACCAGTTGCACCACCCAATGCAACGGCAAAGCAAACACGACTTGCAGCAGCAGCGAAACTCTGAGACCTGAAAGCCAAGAACTACCTATTTCAAGCTATAGATCATTCAATTATGGAGACGATTCTTGTCAAAGAAACTTCGAAGGATATATGGGATTCCATGAAACGCAAATTTCATGGATCAACAAAGGTAAAGAGAGCTCAACTACAAGCTCTGCGCAGAGAATTTGAAATTCTCACTATGAAAGACACTGAATCCATCACTAATTACTTCTCAAGAACGTTGGCCATAGCAACAAAGATGACTGCACAAGGTGATACAATGGAACAAACCAAAGTAGTGGTACGTTCTTTAACACCAAGATTCAACTATGTGGTGTGTTCAATCGAGGAAAGCAATGATGTGACCACTCTCACCATTGATGAGCTTCAGAGTAGTTTGTTAGTCCAAGAACAACGTATGAAAAGTCAACTTGATCAAGAAGAAAAACAAGCACTGAAGATCACAAACAACAGCCGTTACAAACGCGGTAGAAGCTCGCGAGGGCGTGGCAGTGCCAGAGGGCGTGGTAAAGGTCGCCAAGGAAATGGCAAAGCATTAGTTGAATGCTCCAAATGTCATCAACTAGGTCACTATCGTCATGAGTGTCCTAGTTGGAAGGAGCATGATGCAAACTATGCTGAATTTGATGACAGTGAAGAAATGCTTCTCATGGCAAAGAATGGTATGATTTCTAAACCTGTTAGTGATGAAGTTGGTTTTTAGACTTAGGGTGCAGTAACTATATGGTAGGTACCAAAGAATGGTTATTTGATTTTGATGAAGGGTTTAGGGAATCTGTGAAATTAGGTGATGATTCAAGAATGCATGTTATGGGCAAAGGTACAATCAAGCTGCACATGAATGGTCTTGTACATGTGATTAGTGATGTCTACTATCTCCCTGGCCTTAGAAATAACTTGCTCAGTATAGGCCAATTACAACAGAAAGGTTTGACTGTGGTTTTCAAAAACAACACTTGCAAAGTGTATCATGAAGAAAGGGGATTAATCATGGCAACAACTATGTCTGCCAACAGAATGTATGCAATCAGTGCACCAGTCATTAACTCCATGTGTTTTAACACAAACCACATCAGTGATACTCAATTGTGGCATAGCAGATATGGTCATTTGAGCTTTAAGGGTTTGAATACATTAGTGAAAATGAAAATGGTTAGAGATCTTCCTGACTTAAAGAACACAGATGAAATATACAGTGACTGCATGACTGGAAAACAACATAGAGAGTACATTCCAAAACAGTCAACTTAGAGAGCAAGCAAGAAGTTAGAATTGATTCACTCTGATATTTGTAGACCAATTAATCTTGCATCAAATGGAGGTAACAAATACTTCATGCCACTAACTGATGACTACAGTAGAAATATATGGGTCTATTTCTTGCAAAACAAGTCAGGTGCCTTTGATACATTCAAACAATTCAAAATTACAGTTGGAAATGAGTCAGGGCTATCTATACTAAACTTGAGAACAGACAGAGGGGGAGAGTACACGTCAGAAGTGTTCAACAAGTTTTGCAATGATCAAGGTATAAAGAGACAACTGACAATTGCATACACACCTCAACAAAATGGTGTGTCAGAGAGGAAAAATAGAACCATCATGAATATGGTTAGATGTATGTTGGCTGCGAAGAATGTACCAAAAAGATTTTGGCCAGAAGTTGTGAAATGGGCAACTTATGTGTTGAATAGAAGCCCAACACTGTCTGTTAAAGACAAAAATCCAGAAGAAGCATGGAGTGGAGTGAAACCATCTGTCAAAAAATTCAAAATTTTTGGTTGTTTGGCTTATGTTCATGGACCAGATGTTATGAGAAAAAAACTGGATGACAAAAGTACTAAGTGTGTGCATTTAGGGATCAATGATGAATCAAAAGCCTATAAGCTATACAATCCTAAAGAAAAGAAAATTGTCATAAGCAGGGATGTCGTGTTTGATGAATCTAGAGGTTATTAGAACAATAACTCAAAATCAACTGAATCAAATCCCAAAGTAATTCAAAATGAAGATAGTGACACTGAAATACATGAAGAAGGTGAAGATGACAATCCTGAAAGTTTAACTGGTGATGGAAATCACAATGCACAAAGTGATAATGATGAGGAGTCAGATCATGATATAGAATATGATTCACCACTAGCACCTAGACCACACAAGAAGCCCAATTACCTTGACAACTATGTGACAGGTGAAGAGTTAGATGAAGAAGAAGAATTGCACAATCTAGCTGTTTTCTGCAATAATGATGATCCAGTTACCTTTGATGAAGCTACAAAGTCTGAAGTTTGGAGAAAGGTCATGGATCAAGAAATTGATGCAATTGAAAGGAATGATACATGGGAGCTTACTCATCTACCTCCAGGATCAAAGAAAATAGGAGTAAAATGGATTTACAAGACCAAGTTGAATGAAAAAGGTGAAATAGAAAAGTATAAAGCCAGATTAGTTGCAAAGGGATACTCACAACAACACGACATTGATTTCAATGAAGTCTTTGCACCTGTAGCAAGATGGGATACTATAAGAACTGTCCTCTGCACTGCAGCAGGATGTGATTGGATTGTGTATCAACTTGATGTTAAGAGTGCTTTCCTCCATGGAGAATTGACAGAGGATGTGTATGTTGAACAGCCAATGGGATATTAGAAAGATAACAGAGATATGGTGTATAAGCTGAAGAAGGCATCGTATGGGCTCAAGCAAGCCCCTAGGGCTTGGTATAGCAAAATAGAATCTTATTTTGCTCTGCAAAGTTTTGAAAAATGCTCCCATGAACATACCTTGTTTGTAAAACAAGATAAAAGCAACATCCTAATAGTGAGTTTGTATGTTGATGATTTGATTTATACAGGCAATAACTCAAAAATGGTGCAAGACTTTAGGAATTCTATGAAAAACCATTTTGCTATGACTGACTTGGGGAAAATGAGCTACTTTCTTGGAGTAGAAGTTACACAGAATGAAATAGGTATATTCATTAGTCAACATAAATATGCTTCTCACATTCTGAAGAGATTTGGAATGGAAATGTGCAACTTTGTATGTAGTCCTATTGTTCCAGGCACAAAATTGAGTAAAGATGAAGCTGGTAAAGTCACTGATGCAACAAGCTACAAGCAAATGGTGGGAAGTTTAATGTACCTACTTGCTACTAGGCCTGATCTTATACTACTCTGTGTGTTTAATTGCTAGATATATGGATATGCCAACAGAGATACATCTATCAGTAGCTAAGAGAATTCTCAGATACATTAAAGGGACTTTAATGTATGGATTTTATATGAAAAAGGAGTTGACAAACAAGAGCTTTATGGTTGGATAGATTCTGATTATGCAGGAGACATTGATGACAGGAAAAGCACATCAGGGTATGTTTTCAAACTTGGATCCGGAAGTGTGTCATGGTCATCCAAGAAACAACCAATAGTCACACTCTCCGCAACAGAAGCTGAATTTGTGGCTGCTTCTTCTTGTGCATGTCAAGCTATTTGGCTGAGGAAAATTATGAAACAGATACGTCAAGGAAGTGATGGCTGTACAGTGATCTATTGTGATAATAGTTCATCAATTAAGTTGTCAAAAAATGCCATTTTGCACGACAGGTGCAAAAACATAGATATCAGGTACCATTTTCTGAGAAATTTGGCCAAAGATGGAGTTGTTGAGTTGATTCACTGCAGCACCAATGAACAGCTAGCTGATATAATGACCAAACCATTGAAGTTGGAGACTTTTCAGAAACTCAGAGGAAGACTTGGAGTATGCACCCTTACACAGGAAACTCAATGAAGATTAATGAATTCTTAAGTGTCTTTTATTAGTTTGTCAGTTTTATAATACTTGTATTAATTTGTTTTTGTTTTGTGTGTTGTAAACTATCATCTTGATACAAGATGTTTAGTTTAGGGGAGTATATGTTAGACATTGCAATGATATAAGTTCTGTCATAAGCCATAAGCTGATATAAGTCATAAGTTGTTTTGGGCTTTTAGCTTATGGGCTTTAACTTGTATCATAAGTCAATACTTTTATTGTAAGTAAGCCTATATAAGGCTCTACCATTATGATGAATGAGATGAGAAACACTTTATCCCCTAACATTTTAATCTATTGTAATGGTAACAAAACATGATTGATTTTTAATGCAATAAATTAAATAGCAGTTATATAAAGTGATGGTTGAAAACAATAATAAAAGGGTAGCTGAAATCATGATCCATTTAATACATGAACGAAGCATAGTGAATGATAACTATTGTAGTGTCATATGTGAGAAAGTTTGTCTTGTGGTGTATTTCTACAACGTTTGATATTGAAACAGGGTATAATAGATTGGCTATATCTAGGTCACTATTAATCTCGTTAATGTTCAGAAAAACGCTTGCTTGTTTGGTATCTCACTAAGGCCCTTAACTTATCTATAAGAAAATATAGAGTTTACGTGTCCGCTCTCACTTAACCTTAATAACTTTATATTTTCTATTGACATGCTAGATGTCTCTACACATGCAACTTGTATTTATTTCTAAGTTGATCAATCAAAGAAATAAAAGTATTTTCATAAAAGCATAAAGTTAAAGATGACACAATAACAATCATTCATTCACATAAATACTTCATTCATTATATTAAACTTCACATAATTTCAACTACAAAAGAGTTTAGCTCAGATTGAGCATGGAAACAACAACAATAATAACAAGTAAAATAGTAATACCCATTACAAAGCAATAGATACTCTTACAGACACTGTCGTGCCTCTCGTTATCACCGGTTGTCACTGGAGTGGGTAGAACGGCGCTGCCTCTCTTCTTCTTCTTCTTAAGCTCCTCTTCTTCTTCACCTTAAAAGATGCCTTCACCAAAATTGTACTATAAACCCTTATTTTGTCTGTTTGTGGCGCTTGATTTGTTGATTTGTACGAATCAAAATGCCTTGACATTGATTACCAGTAGATGTCTTTGATGACGATCCAAAACCAGATAATACGTCTTGACATAAATTGCCTCTAAACTAACTCTTTTTCATCAAAATTACATAATTATTCCTATTACATAATTCTAGACTCAAAAATTAATAAAATTAATGAAAGTGAATTAAAACATGATTTGATCACCATATTAGCCGGAAATAACTCATGAATAAAGACATAAATTCCCCACTTTTAGTGAGTCATAAGTAGGAAGAGGGACCCATTTCCAATTGTCCATTAATGGCTAGTATTTTTGAATAAGACTTTGTATTCTTCAAAAATTTCTAAAATTAATTTTTACACATCTAAAATAAATAAATATACTAAATATTTTTTCTAGGAAAACAAAGTTAATTCAATTTCTAAAACATACATAAAGTTAATTCAGTTAATAAATATAAAATTAATTAATTAATTATTTCATCTAAAACATAGTCAATTCAGTTTCTTTTGGTATATTTCCATACATAAATGAACCAAAGTATATTTCCATACATACTTGCAGTCATGATTTAAACAATGCTCATATGTTTCTTTCTTTTGGTATATGAAATCCAAACACAAACGAAACTTAACAACTATTACCTATGAAGCATCGGATTAAACGTGTCTGACACCGACACGGCTGATGGGTATATTTTTGGTATATACCAATTATGTAATTTTTGATTTTGTATTGCGAAATTTGGTGGGATATATTTTTATATGAACAAGCTTTAGAGATTGGAGAATATAACAAATATATTATCCAGTGTATGTGCCAAATGAGATATGCGGCAGCATCTAAAAGAGCCACACCCTCAATAGTCAATAACTTCTAAGCTCCACAAACTGTATACCCACTCTCTGGATCCAAGCGCCACCTCCAAACATCTGGAATTTGCTCCTACAACTACACACCCTGAAGTAAAGCCTAACACTCCCCCACCAAACCCTCCTCCCACACCCATAACTGTCTCCGCCACTCCCACGCCCTCCCTCCCACCTCCCAACCTAACGAGAACATATCAGGAACCGTAGCATGCTTGGTCTCTTCCAAATCAAACAGATGACCAAACCTCACTCTCAACGGGACCCCATCCAACCAAAAAAAAGTGTCCCTCCCATTCCCAACCAGTCGCACCACACCCTTTGCAAACCAACCTCCCCGAATCCTAGCATCCCCATCCTTAATCTTCACTATCTACCTCCACCATGCAGACCCTCCCCTCACCATGCAGACCCTCCCCCCCCCCCCCTACGCAATCGACCCTCATCTAGACCGTACCTAGCCGCCAATACCCTAAACCACAAACCCTTTCTATCCACCAACATCTGCCAACACCACGTCCCTAGAAGAGCAATGTTAAACTCCCGCAATTGCCTGACCTCCAAACCTCCATACTCCCTACGCATAGAAACAGATGACCAGCTAATCCAAGAAACTTTCCTATAATCCTCACTCCCTCCCCAAAAAAAATTAAGTAAAAGAAATTCAACGGAAGAAATGATACATGAGGGAGCTTTGAAGAAAGATAGAGAATAGATAGGAAGAGAGGTCAAAACGGATTTGAGCAAAATCAGACGACCACCAAAAGACAAGAAACGACTCTTCCAACCAGAAAAGCTCTATTTCACACGCAACAACACCGGATCCCAAAAACCTAACTGTTTCAGATCAGCACCAATAGAAAGGCTCATATAACAAACGAAATCTTACCACTCTACAGCTCAGAGCACATGCCGCCTCAGTTAACTAATAATCAAGAATGTTGACCCCGACTAACATACTTTTTTTGAAAGTTTACCTTTAACCCCAACATGATCTCAAACAATACAAGAACAGCCCACAACGCTCGCACATTAGCCCAACTCTTAACCCGTAAAAGCAAAGTATCATCGACAAACTGAAGATGAGACACATTTATAGTATCCTGCAGACCCATTGTGTACCCCGTGAACAACTTTTGTTCAGTTATTGACTTCATTAATACATGCAAATCCTCCGCAGCCAACAGAAAGAGGAAAGGGGAAAGTGGATCTCCTTGTCTTAAGCCCCTCTCCAACAGGAATTCCTCTGTTAGGCTACCATTGACTAACACCGATGTAGTAGCCATACAGACACATTCCTTAATCCATTTCCTCCGTAAAATCAGAAAAGACATCTGACTCATCACTGCCTCTAAATAACCCCAATCCACCGAGTCGTAAACTTTCTCAAAATCCACTTTGAACATCAGCAACTCCTTCTTGGTTTTACGAGCCTCGTCCAAAATCTCATTCGCGATAAGAATCCCGTCAAGTATCTATCTATCCCTCACGAAAGCAGACTGGGACTCAGAAACAACACTCCCAACGACGGACCATAACCGATTAGCTAGAACCTTGGCCAATACCTTATAGAGAGAACCCACCAATGCAATAGGCCGAAAATCATTAAGACTCTTGGGCTATCCACTTTAGGAATCGAAGAAATGAAAGTGGAATTCAATCCCTTAGTTAACCGCCCGTTGCAATGAAACTCAAACATGAACCGCATAATATCACCCTGCAACTCCCTCCAAAAGTCTTTGATAAAACCAAAATTTACCACATCAGGGCCTGGACTCTTGAAACTATCACAATCCCAAATCGCCGCTTTTACTTCCTCTAAAGAAAAAGGCTTAATCAAACTATTACCCTCCCTTCAACTTAGACGCTTAAACTGCAGATTCTCCACCCCGAGCCTCTTAACGTTGCCTGCTTTGAAGTGGGATGCAAAATGACTAAACACAGCTTGCCGAATCGAAGCAACTGCTTCCAAATGAACCTCATCCACCAAAATAGTCTTAATCGCATTACCCCTCCAACGATTGGCTAAAAGCGAGTGAAAATACATAGAATTAGCATCTCCTTCCTTAAGCCACATTGCCCGTGACCGTTGCCCGGATATGCTAGCATTCAAACGAGATAAGGAATGAATATCTGTTGTAATCCCATGTAGTTCTGTAATCTTAGAAGCAGAGAGAGTAGTCTCTTCCCCCTTACAGTCGAGGTCTGACATACGAGATTTCAAAGAATCTATCTTACTGGGCAAATTTTGACTATGAGTTAAATGTCATTCTTTCAAGGCCTCTTTAATTAGCTTAAATTTTGTCTTCAGAACATAGTCACCCCACCATTCCACCTGAAGAGCACTCAATTTCTCCCTCACAAACTCATGATAACCAAGAATATCCGCCAAACATTTTAGCATTCGCAAAGGTCGTGGTCCCGAATCCTTCTCATTGGCTACCAAAATAATAAGGCAATGATCCGACAAACCCCGTAACTGCACTAACTGCATGCAATTAGGCCAAGTCAAGCACCACTCCTTAGGAAGCAAGAATCTATCTAGCCTACTCATCGACAACCCATCCCATTTATACCATGTAAACTTATGTCCGCTCAGAGGAAGATCTACGAGAAAATTGTCCTCAATGAAATAATTAAAAGGGACATGATCCAAAGAATGGTAACCCGAGCGCGCAGACCTTCGTTCGTCAAGATACCTAACAGCGTTAAAATCACCACAAACACAGACGTGTCTACCAGCACCAGATTAAAGGCGCGTAGACAACGAGTCCCACAGCTCCTGCTTCGCCGCTAAATCACATGGCGCATAAACATTTGCCACGGTGAAATCTTCCCTCGTCTTCTTAAACCTTCCTTGGCTCCATAAGACATGAGATTGGCTTCCCGACGACCACACCCCAACCTCATCTGAATCCCATATAGTCAACGAACCCCTTGGTGCCCCTACTGAAGGGCGGTAAGAAAAGGCATCCGAAGATGAACCCCACAAACTAGACACTAACGCCACATCACAAACCTGCATTTTAATTAGTCTCCTGAATACAAACAATGAATAGACACTTCTCCCCAATAAGCCTACGAACCTCCTTCCTCTTCTCCACCCCGCCAACCCCCTAATATTCCAAGAGATGAGCTTCATCGGCCACACTCTCTCGCTACGCTACCGTCCCCTTGCACCAACCCTACATCCTTAGATTTCCTTCTTCCAGACCTAGACAAAACAGAAAACATATTCCCTCTCGCATCGTTAACATTAATTCCAATAGCGTTCCCAAACCCCAAGACATCATTCACAACTACTTGCGCATTCCCTTGCATAGTCACTCAATGTTGCCAATCATTATTGACAAAGACTGACGAGGAGAATGCAGCTGAAGATTCCTAAAGAGCATCCTCACCCCCCCCCCCCCCCCCCCACACACACACGTCTAAACTTCTCCGAGGTCGAAACATAACTCCAGCATCCCTAACGGGATGATCATGAAGCCATTCCAGACTCCAAGGTCCCATCATCGAAGAACGTGTCACAGTAGGAGGACAGGACAAGGTCTGTTGACGACAGGGAAAAGCCTCAACCCTCTCCTTCTCCACCCCCATCAGATTGAACAACCCTCTCCTTCAAAACCCTTGGAACGACCTGAACTTTTTCCCCGTCCCCCCCCAATCCTCACAGAAGAAAAAAACACTTAGAAAGAAACATACTTCCGATATATATATATATATATAGGACCAATAAAAAACGGAGGGAATCATCAAGATATGTTTCCTCCGAATCAAAATCCACTATAATCATTCCCTACAACTTTACCAAGTCCAGTCAAGTAAACTTGGTTTCATTTCTGAGTTTAAAATTCGAGTTTACATCTAAGCCAACTTAAAATCGATACATAGACTCGTGAAATTGTACTTAACTCCAATCTTAACAACCTTCGTCACAAGCAATAATACAGGTTTGTAGAGACTTGTCACTAGTCAGAAATGTTGTTAGAGTCAGAGAAACCAATTTGAATTTCTATTTAGGATGCACAATACAATATCATGGAATGTGATACACTATTCACATATGAGCAATTAAACAATATCGGGCAGATTTTTTTAATATATTTTTGTTTGGTCCCAAACCTAATCCAAATCACTTAAAGGTACAGAAGAAGACACTAACCAAAGCACATTCATATATCTAAATCATCATCTGGGTCTTCATCAGAATCTGGCATCTCATCATCTGAATCGCGAAAATATATAATCTCACCAAGGGCAGAGCCCTCATTTTTACCCCTTGAGAGAGGTGCCCCTTCACTATTGCTCTCTTCAAGGGATTTTCTACCATCGTAAATTTCTATCGGTCTACCATTTCCTAAAAGAAAGAAAAGAGGTTAAGCATAAGAGTACATATATGATTGAAACACTAAGAACTATAGCAAATACAAATCTATTTTGTACCTTGGTGTTCAAAAGGAAGCACAACCTTTGCCCTATCAATTTGCTCCTTCTCTGAAAGCTGGAGATTGAATTGCACCTGTTAAAAACACAAAGTAAATCAACTTCATATCACACGATTTCTTGTTTGGTCTCTGTAATTCTCCGTACAACTGTTTGTGATTGTGTGCACGCATATTCTATTATCAAAAGTATCTACATGTGTGTATACGACTGGATGAACACATTAAGTGCTTAGCATGTGCAGGCATGGCATCGGCACAAGATGTTTCTCAAAGACAGTTTATACCCGTAGCAAACAAAGCACAAAACATTGATTGATTTTATCACACCCATACAATCATCTAGGTTGTGGAGCATAATGAAACAGCAACTACATCTGATAGAGACCCAAGTGAGAACTGATAACAAAAAAGGGGAATATATTGTAATAGAGAGTGTGGTAAGGATATACGGTAAATAAAGAGTAGAGTAGGATGCTTAGTCGGCAGGTGTGTTATGCCTTATGAGTACAAATACTGAGGTGAGAGAGAGTTTTCTCCATCTCTGAAGAGCTTGGCTATGGGGTAGATTGGGATTCACTCCCTTCTATTGATTTCATTTCTTCATCAATTAAACACATTCTTTTTCCTACTGTTTTATCACTTTCATTACTTAATTTCTGTTTCTGAACTTCAGGTACCCATCAACATTGGATTGTGAGTTGAGCCAAACTGGCCCGCAATTTAAAATAACTTGTGATTCTGATATTGTGAATATTATGCTCTCTTTTACAAAAGGGGATTCAACAAAAATAATATCTTTTATATACATCCTTTTTATCTGAAAACTAATAATAAATGTCTAATAATTACAAGAGTACAAGACTGTTAGGACTTTGGCCTTTGTTCAAGTGAAAGAGACATGACTTCACAGGAAAATTAAGACTGACCTTTGGCAGCAAGCCTGCGACGGTTGTTCCATCTTCTGCTGAAATAGAAGCAAAGCTGATTCCTCCCGCTTCAACTTTAAATTTTTCACTCTGAATATAAGAGAAATTACATCAGTACACCAGTTTTAAAGATTAGTAATTCCAAGTATGTTCACATTCAGGAATAAAGAAATCACCGTCGCTCTAACTCGTCCATTTCTGCGTTTGGACCTGACACTAAATTTTCCTTGGGTGAAATTTTTCTCCGATAAGGAGTTCTCTGAAGAATGATGATATGGTTCTACACTGGCTACAATGGAGGACATGTACTCAAGAGCAGCTGTAGCCCTGTCCTCATGAAGATCAGAATGCAATAGTCCAAATATACTTGAAATTTGATCTGCAATGATATAACAGCGATGAATTAAGAGGAGATATTGTTAACGCAACAAGTCAACCTGTGCCGTAAATATTATCTGCTGAAATAATGAACTAACTCACACATTCAGAACTTTGGTACTCTAAAATATTTACTCGATTAAATAACAACAAACTAGACATACCATGCAAAAAACCTTATTCAAAATAGTAAAAGAGAAAATACCATGGCTACGCAGATTGCTTAAAAGGCCTGCAACTGACTGCAATGATGCATGTCTCAATAGTTCACTTAGCTGATAATATCCAAAAAGAATCCATTAGGACAATATATACACAAACAGATAATACAAGTGAAACAAAGAAACTGAACAGTTTTAACTAGAATATTAATGCTGTTGAAAGTTATTGTATATCTTCTTGCTCAGAAATTATAGCGTAAAAGGAAAATCAGAAGCTTGTAAGCACAAAAAGATTAGATAGCTAGATACAGATCTACAAACAAAAATAGAATCCAATATTAAATTGTAACATGACATCATATAACTGTTTGAGCTCGTTTATTTCTAGAAGCAGGCAGAGCAGAAGATGTTCACATCAAAGGGACTCACTTCACAATTCCAATTGTAAAAGAATGGGTTACTGATTTGCTATGTGACAAAAGTGAATATAGGTATAGGGGTGATGCACTTGAACTTTGAGGTTCTATCACCATGCTAAGTTGTTAGGAATTGGAATTCTTATTAGAAAGAAATAGAGAAAAAAATCCCCAGTAGTTATCGCAGAACTTTGAGGATCTGCACTTCCCTAGCCAAAGGCCTCAACACTTAGACAAAGACAAGATACCATACCCCCTCTTATTTATATACATTCCATCCTAACTGTCTAACTTGGCCAAATCATTTCCAACTAAGTAAGAACTAACAGGGTAGTATTACCTATCAGAAGTGAACTGAAGAATAAACAAAGAACAACATCAAAGAGCTCAAATCTCTCTACCACATATTCGTGAAATCAAAAGTTATATGCATAACAATTGTAGAAGCAGTATGAATCTTACAATGTAAACTCATGGACTCCACAAAATGCACTGTTATGATGAAAAAAAGTCTACTATTCAAGTTTGTGGCCATACTACTACTAATCAGAGATAAGATTAAATTTTTCAGAAAAGAAAGGGAAATCTCTAAAGATTATTTTATCAAGGTTATTTGTATTAGCTTCGAAAAAAAGAAAAAAAAAATACCCTTCTTACAAATTTCATAACCATAAAATATTGAGCTAGTCGCATATACAGTCACTAATCATCATATTTAATTACAAAGCCACAAAGAATAATGAATACAACAGACCAACATAGTAAATTCAACTAACTAACAAGTATACTATTACCGAGTCTATGGCAACACAGAACCGGACTTTATTTTCTCCAATTAAACCTGCAAGTATATGAAATGAAAAATTATTAAAAAGAGATAAGAAAAAAATAATTATTTTCAAAACATAAAAACCATTATGCAAAACAAAAAATGTTTCTTGAGCGAAAAATATAACAATTCACAACCTAACAGCAAGCAATACCTCTTCCCAGTTCAGTAATTGCCAAAAACAGCTTGTCCATATCTTTGACTGATTTATAAGGACTAGTGGCAAGTGAAATGTGGTCAGAAGGAACATTAACATTTCCAGATTTTGTTGTCTTATCCTTCCAACCAAGAGGATCTGTATAACAATCCAAAACATGAATCCTGCAAAGTAACACATTAAAGAAGGCATTATACGAGTTTCTATAAAAGCATTTTGTCAATGAAAATTAAAAAGGAAAATCCATAACAAAATATCATTCCAGTCTCCATATTGAAATTGAAAATGTTGTTGTAAAGTAAAAGCGCCGTTTACTTTGTCTTGTCAATACATCTTTTATTTCCAGTTAATATGTTTTAATTTTATTGCTAACAACGAGATACTACATTACTGAATTGAACAATTGTGTGCATTTTTTGAAAACAATACAAATCTCCAAAGAATTGTTTTCATTATTTCCAAAAATACATCATAACTAACTAACATTACATCTTCTCTCATCACAGTGATTCAGTTTAGGAGTCCCCAATGTTGTTAAATAGCATCTACAACAGCGCTTATCCACTATAGCATTAGCAGAATTTGGACAAACCACTATTTTCTGCAATACGCCATTTAGGACAAAATATTGTCACATAGCAATTGCATTGCGAAATTTTAACAATCCGCCATTTTTCGCTATCCTCAAATGACTGCATTAGGAGTCTCAAATCTTCTTATTTACATGTTAAAATAAACACATTTTAGAAAATGAAAATAGAAAATATTTTCGCAAAATTAAACTACACCAAACATATCCTAATTTTTCAATTTATATACTAAACAGATAAATCCACAAATTAAAACAACAAGTTAAAAATAACTACCATTTAGTTGAAGAAGCAAGTTCCACTCCTTTATTCCTTAACAAATCAGCATAAAATGATGGACTCCGAGAAATCGCAACAATCACAATACCACTGCAAAAGAAACATCGATCAGTTACAATGTTGTGTCTCCCAAATCGGTCTTTAAGCGAATTGGTTTTGCAATTCAAAAAGGAGTAGCAGCACAGCTTGTTGTCCGTTTACCTTCGACACATATGTAATTATCTTATATTATTATAATGGCAATATCAGTTACAATAATCCATAATAGTTAGATAATAATAACGATGATTGAGAAAAGTGTAACTAACTGCGATTGAGATTTTGGTTGGGAGAGTTGAAGAAGAATGTGAGAGAAAACGTTAAAACCAAAAGGTGAAGAGAGAGAGTCTTTGATTGTGAGAGTTGGTGCAAGTTCTCCTTCTAACGCGCCGTCGCGTAAGGATCTGCAAATCGATTCCGCCGTCATGTTTGGTGAACGCCGGGATGCGAGGTTTGTTCGCCGGCTGGATTTTGGGTGCAAGAGGTTTTGGATGGAAGGTTCTTCGGTCAGTCCGAGTCACCCTAAACCTCTATGCTGTTGAACCGGATTATTAACCAAAAAACAAAACAGTAAACCGGCTAAACTCAATGGTTGAACACTTGAACCGTCTTTGAGATTTTTGACTTAACGAGCTCTTTTTTTTTAGATTAAAATAATAATATTTATTCATTTCATTAATTAATTAATTAATACAGTACATTATATACAAATTTAACATTGCTAAAAACAAAAATGACGAGAAAAAAAAATGACGAAATTGCGAAATTTCATCATTTAAAAAAAAATGATGAAATTACAAATAAACTCACAGTATCAAGTTAATAGCATATAATAACAAAATATAAATAAAGTCACTGAGTTGTACTATTTCCTTTTATCTCCTCTTTTTTTTTTAGTACAAAAATCTCCTCTTTTCTAATTTCATAAAAGTTTATTTTTTTGAATAAATTTAATAAAAGTTTATATTAATTCCTATATTTACACTTTTATCTCTCTTTTTCTTGACAAAATATTAAGACATTTTATTACCGTGACCAAAAAAAATTGTTTTAAACAAAAAAGAATAACGTGAATTTCTTTTTAATTTTTTATTATTTTAAAAATAAACACTCTTTTTTTTTTTGATAAGCTAAAAAAGAACACTCTTTAATTTTTTTTATGCACAAAATACTCTTTTTTTGTTTGTTAAGTAAGTTAGTGACTAGACTCATACATATAAATATAAAGAAATGTGGAATACTGGATTCAAACTCCGGCCAATTTAATAATATCTTTAGTAACTACAATTTGAACTACACTTTAATAATATCTTTGGTAACACAAAACACCATTTAAGTCGTACAATAAACTTAAGACATGTGTTAAAAATAACATTGATGAAACAAATTTTTAGTCAAAGGGGTCATAAAATGCAAAAAGAACGGGCCAAAATCATTCATTTTTTTTGGTATATCGAAATCTTTCATTTGAAACATGGGGCAAAAATCGCACAATTTAAAAAATTTAAAGACCAAATTCACTCATTTAAAATATGAAGGGTTAAAATCGCATGGTTAAAAAACTTAGAGAACTTGACTCATTATTGTATACATAAAGCATACTAGTCTATTAACAATATTTATTTCTATCTAAATTTATGCAATGAGCTTGTACAATTCCACAATTGCATTTTGATTTATTTTAACTACACTTATTTTTTATTTTTTTTACTAAATTTTAACTTTTTTTTTTTTTTTTTAAACAAAATTAGAGTGCAAAGGCATCACATGATGAATATGGCATCCCAACTATGTTGGCACCCCACAGCCACCATCTATCATTTGCAGCACCCTAATAATTAACATTAAATAAATAGATATACAAATACTTGGGGGGACTAGACCAAAACCCAAGGAAACAACACAACGAACAACATCTGCCTCATTAAAAACCTTACTAGAAAAAACCCCAAAGTGATAAAACCTAGTGAAGGAGAAAAGAGTGCAGAGCAAAAAAAAATAAGAGAATACAATGCTAATGACTGAATACACAAATAGAACCATACCAACAATGGTATTAGCAGAAGCGAAAAAAAGGAAGATCATTCTTGTTACGCGTAAAATCCTCAAAAATGAAATTTGGGATGAAGTCCCACCACAATACACCTGTGACTTGATAGCCATGGTTAGCCAATTTATCGGCACAACTATTTCCTTCGCGAAAAATATGAGAAACTCGAAAACGAAATCTTCTAATGATATTAAGACAATTAGACCAACGATTTTGAAATCTCCAAGGAACCAAACCAGGATTGCTAAAAGCTTGAATAGTCAAAGAAGAATCACATTCAAGCCAAAAATTTGTCCAACCTTTGCTAGAGGCAAACTCAATAGCACGCATAACACCTTTAAGTTCAGCTTGAAAAGCATCAGAAATTCCCAAAAATTCAGAGAATCCACCGAGAAAATTACCACCATGATCTCGAAAGATCCCTCCACAGGACGATATCCCAGGACAACCTCTAGAAGCACCATCAGTATTACACTTCACCCAAGATAGAGGAGGACAAGACCAATTCACTTGAATTATTTTGGGAGCCGAAGGGGGGTGACATTTCACATCAAAAGTCTTGAGAATCTGAAACTCCCGAATTGAAGAATACATGCTCCCTCTAGATTGATTTGCTGACAAAGACACTTCACATTTAATGGTGTTAAACACCTTTTGCATGGGGAGAAGTTTGTTTTCAAATCTAATAAGGTTCCTGCACTTCCAAATGATCCAAAAAATGTTAGTGATAAAAGAAAGAATAAGGTCTTTGATTTGTTTACTCCAATTCTGGTTACAGATCTTGATGAGCTCATTAATAGAGCTCAAGTTTGGTTGCACCTGCAAAACATTAGTAAACCAATTCCATAAAGTGCCTGCAAAGTCACACTGAAAGAAAAGATGGTTAACAGATTCATAATGTTTACCACACAAGCAGCAACAAGAAACCATAACCAAACCTCTATTTCTCAAATTATCATCAGTAGCCACAACATTATGAAAAATTCTCCATAAAAGCAAAGATTTAGCAGGAGGGATGCAATGAGACCAAATGGATTTGCCCCAAGAGACCCTGTTGAAAGTGGTTGATCTGTTGTTGTATGCATCTTTAAAATAAAGTTTTCCAGATTTTGAGTGGTCCCAAACTCTAATGTCAGTTTTTGGACTAGTTGGAATGGTCATATTCTTGATGTCCTCACACAAGTAGGGGACTTTTTGCTGCATAATAATAGGAAGACACCAATTACCATCTATTATGTAATCAGCTACAGTGGAAGTGAGCCTTGAGACGGTAGACATATCAAGGTTCAACACATCATCTATGCGAATATGGAGCCACTTGTCAGACCAAAAGTTGATATTAGCACCATCACCAATTTTCCAACTACTGTTCTCTTGGATTTCTATCATCATATTTCTTAAACCAGGCCATATGGAGGATTTTATATAACGAGCAACAGGCTGCTTGTTTATGAAGAATTTTTTTCTGAGAATCCTAGCACTTTGGGTATCCATAGTTAAGATATCCCAACACAATTTAAGACAACCAGCTTCATTGATCTTAACAATACTTTTAAGGCCTAAACCACCACAATCCACGGGAGAACATAACTTGTGCCAAGAGATAGTGACAAGTTTCTTAGTATCAACACAACCAGACCAGACAAAATTTCTGATCCATTTATCAATATCTTTCAAAAGAGCTTTAGGCCATTTATAAATCTGAAAACTATAAATTAGCATACCATGAATCACAGATTTAACCAGCTGAACTCTTCCCATTAAAGAGAGAAGACTACCTTTCCAAGAAGTCAACTTGTTCTTGATCTTGTCAGCAATAGGTTGCAAATGTATCAATTTAGGCTTACCAGAGAAAATAGGCACACCTAAATAATTAAAAGGAGCACTAGCTAAAGCAAAACCAAGAATACCAGAGATAGTATGGAGTCTAGCATTGGGGATCGCGCCATGGAAAATTTTACATTTATCCGGGCTAATCCATTGACCAGAGTAAGAACCATAGTCATGAAGAAGATTATGAATAGCTTGAACACTTTTCTTATTACCTTTACAAAAAATCATGATGTCATCAGCAAATAAAACGTGGCTAGGAATAGAAATTCCCCTAGGGCCAATGAGACAATCAATACGGCCCAAGTCAACCAAATTCAAAAGGGCTCTACTCAAGACTTCTTCTGCCAAACAGAAAAGAAGAGGGGACAAAGGATCCCCTTGTCTCACTCCTCTAGTACAATTAAAGTAGCCAACAGCTTTGCCATTAATCAAAAAAGAAAGCTTGGCAGAATTTAAAATATTATTTATCCAATTACAAAAAGTAGAGCCAAAACCAAAAGCTTCTAAGACATTGATAAGAAATTTCCAATCCAAGGTGTCAAAAGCCTTTTTAATATCAATTTTCAAAGCCAAATTACCACCAAAAGATTTTTTATCTAACATGTTTATAGCCTCAGAAGTAATACAAATGCAATCAGAAATTTGTCTACCTTTGATGAAACCTCTTTGATTTTCAGAAATAAGTTTAGGAGCAATAATAGTAAGTCTATCAGCAAGCACTTTAGTGATGATTTTGAATTTAAAATTAGCCAACGCAATAGGCCTAAAATCAGTCAACATGTCAGCACCTGTGGTCTTGGGAATGAGAACAACTAAGTTGGAGTTAAGGTTTGGCATGATCCAACCTTGACTAAAGAACTGATAAACAGAGTTAAACACATCATGGCCAACAATATCCCAATAATCTTGAAAGAAACATCCCCCGAAACCATCAGGGCCAGGAGCAGAAGAACCATCCATATCAAACACAGCATGTTTGACCTCCTCCATAGAAGGAAGTCTAGTTAACATGTCATTATCAGCTTGTGTAACCAAAGAAGGGATTGAGCTAACAATAAGATCATTAGGGACACAATTGTTATCAGAGGCAAACAAATCAGTGAAAAAAGAAGTAACATGATCATCAATAGCCTGCGGATTATCAAAAATAATATCACCACTTCTCAATCTAGTGATTTGTTGGGAAGCATTTCTAATTTTAGTAACCCTATGAAAAAACTTAGTATTTCTATCACCTTCCAAAAGCCACTTAACACGGGACTTGTCCTGCCAAAATTTTTCCTGATAAGAAAGAGCTTTATCAAGCTCAATTTGTGCTTGACTCTCTTCCAAAGCAAGAGCATCAGAATAACCATTATTAATTCTATGCTGGATAGAATTTACAACCTCAGTGGCTTTCTTAACATTAAGATGGATATCACCGAAGACATCCTTGTTCCAAACTTTTAATTTAGATTTAAGAGATTTGAGTTTATAAGACAAAATAAACATGGGACAACCTATGATATTTTGGTTCCAGTGATTAAGAATAATTCTTCTACAGTCAGTATGTTGAGTCCACATAGATTGAAATTTAAAAGAAGAAGGAAAAGAGTTTACCTCATTATTCAAGTTTAAGATAATAGGATAATGGTCTGAATGAGATCTAGGCAAAGTACAACAAGAGACCGAATTCCACACATCTAGCCAATCAGCATTACACACTGTTCTATCCAATCTACAAGAAGTGTAGGAAGAACCTTTCCTACGATTACTCCAAGTTTTTTGGACCCCAACAGTGTCCAAATGGATAAGCTGATTCATATCAGACCAACATCTAAATTCATCGCAAGAAGTTTTATTAGGCAAATGATTACCACTCTTCTCATGGGAGCCAAGAATTGCATTGAAGTCTCCAATATAACACCAAGGACCAATGTGCCCTTGCTGAAGAGAGTTGAGCTCATACCAAAGCTTTCTGCGATTCACATGGGAAGTACTAGCATATATAGCTGAGATATAGCAAAGTTTTTGATCAACAAGAAAAGAAAAGGAGACCTGTTGATCAGATATGCTAAAAACTGTAGGAGACAAGTTCTCTTTGCAAAAACCCCAAAGATTAGGAAGATTATGACTTCTAAGATTAAGAAAAAACTTTTTCAATCCTAATTGACGCCAAAAATTAGAATGCAATTTACCATAACAAATCATAGGTTCGGCAATAAAAAGAAAATCAGGTTTGTGTTGAGAACAAAGATTTTTAAGAGCTAACCTTGTATCAAGGTTTCCTATTCCTCTAATATTCCAATAGAGGATCTTCATGAGGAATGATTTTGTGTTCCCGTTTTAGAACGGGTGTTGTACAGATCATTTTTCAATGGTTGTTGCTTGTTCTTCTTGGTTTTGTTTCTTTTTTTCTTTGACACCACTTCAGTGAATGCTCCTTCATCATTTCTTTCATTGAGTTCCTCCTCATTAGTTTCAATACTTTCCACTTCTGTTTCATCTCCCCACAAAATTTTCATGTCATGTTTAACTCTATGATTTTCAACATCAGTACTTGCTTTGGCATTGCTCCGTTGATGTTTTTCAACTACAACGTCATTGGTGGACTGTCTGTCCTCATTATTCTTAGAGGAATTTTTGTTGTTTTCACTTGGAGAATTCTGAGCGGATTCATTTCTTGCAAGTCCTTGGGTTTCAGCCACCTTTTCTTGCATTTCATTATCCTCTTCTTCCTGATGGGTGGATCTATAATCAGAGTCCTTGTCCTCATTGTCGACACCATGAACTTTTTCAATGCCTTGTTCAATATTGACTTTTCCCGCTTCTTGGACAACAACTTGTTCATTAGAGACCAAAACAGTATCAATATGTTTCGGAGTTGAAGCTGTCTTCTTTGGAATACTTTTAGGCTCAGTTTTGGTTATTTTCTTCCGCCGACAATTTTCAATATTGTGGCCAATGTTTTGACATTCTTCACAAAAGAGTGGCAGCCTTTCATATTCAATATCAACAAAGAATGCAAATCCTAGTCTTTCCACTAAAACTCTTTCATGAAGATGTTGTGAAAGATCAACATCCACCAAGACACGCGCAAAATGGCCCATGGTTCTAGCATTTGTAGTTTCATCAAGAGAAAGAGGGGTCCCTACTCCTGAGGCAATTGAAAACAATATCTTTGGTCTCCAATATTCTTGGGGAAGACCATAGATTCGGATCCAACATTGAACATGAGTATTTTTAATCTCTTCCGGTTTGAAATCTTTAGTCCAAGCAAAGATAATTTACTTTTTTAACTACACTTATAAGTGTGTGTAGGATAATTTACTTTTTTGTTGGTAGGATAATTTTACACTTTATTATATTAATAATAAAGACTACTACATAATGAAAGATTTAATGTGTGCCCTAATGTTAATGTTAAGATACTACAAATAGTAATTGTGTTTAGAACAAAACATCTTTTATTTTTATAATAATTAAAATACACAATCTTCAATGTCAAATTTCTATCTTTGGTACTATCTCCGTCTCAAAATAATTGTCACTTAGTAGCAAATTAATGCATAATTTCAATCACTAATATCTTTAGTTTTTTTCATGAAAAATTATAAAAATTTAATATTTTAAAAATACTCAATAGAACAAATCAAACAAGATCTCTTATGATAATATTTGTCTTTATGCATTAGTAAAAAAATACAGTCAAAATAATTGTCATCAGTCAAACTGCGACAATTATTTTGAAACTGAAGGAGTATCTTAAAATGTGCCTCAAGGGCACATGTTAACATTTCCTTAAAGAAGAGTTAATATTTTTATTGATCATTATTGTCATCTCCACCACCGCATGAGAACTACGCAGAAGAAAGATTTTTTTTTTCACCATCAATATCCGACTCATTAAGCTGACTAATTCAATTCGAGATAAATTCTGACATCAAGTAATTTCAGTCACTTTCCAAATACAATAGCGGAAATAAAAAAAATGAAATTTTATTCAAACTAAAAACTTTCTTAAGTCAAACTAAAATTTCCTTCTTTTAAAGGCTTGATCATCTTTACTCATAGTACTTTTTTTAAAAATAAAATAAAATGATATTCATTAATTTAAATTGATATAATATATCATCAAATACAATCTCATCCAACATCACTAAAAAACGTAAATGGTGAATATGCAAACAAACTCACAACATTCAATTTAATAGTTTATATCGGCAAAATGCCTACTACAAATAATATGATAAAATTAAAGTCTCCGAAATACTCATGTCTTCGGATCTGCAACATTGATGCATAAATCATTGGTTGAATCTATAATTGACTGAAGCCGATTTTCTAAGAAAAATCAAATGAATACTGCAACAATATGGGAAATCAAATGACGCCGCACAAGACAACGAACAACACAATACCACACAAGACAACGAACAACACAATGTCACAATTAGACGATGAAATTAAATAAAAAAAATACAAAAGAAAAATGTAATATATGCAAAATCCACTTATTTGTATTGAAAGAGAGAAAAACAAAAACAAATAGAGAGGGTGATTTTAGGCTTACAAATGATTTAAAATCACTTATTTACGATGAACAAATGAAAAAGAGGAGAAGAATGAGTTCTCTTACTCAGATTACTTTTAGATTCTACATCATTCGTTTTTTTTTTGTGAGATTTTACATAGTACTAAATAGCAATTATGTTAAAGAAAAGAACATCACTTTAATTTGGTAAAAAAAAAACATCACTTTAATTAATTTGAAAGGTTGAAATTATTTGTACGCTGTGCATAAATTTGAATGAGGAAATTTTATTTTAAAAATTAGAAATTAAAATTCTCAAAAGTTAAAATATTAGTTTTTATTTTTAAAATTTATTTCTTTTAGTATTTTAAAATGTGTTTTTAAAACAGATGTTAACGTGACTCTAAAAGAAACCAATTTTGCCGTAAAAATATCCCGAAGGAGAAAGCAGCCTTTTTAGATTATTCAAGAAAATTCCAACTCCTTCTTCCTTGGGGAAATTGCATCACGCTAAAGAAAGAAAACATTGAATTGAATTAAACAAATAATAATCTAGTCAAACAAGAAAAAATATTCACAAATCACAAGAATAATAATCAACTGAGGAGAAAAGTCCACAAAACTTCAGTGGCTGCCACGGCCACGAGAGACCGTCAACGCTGACTAAACAATTCCAACATTGTGGCAACTTGACAAGTAACTAATCACTAATTAATTTTTTTAATTAAATAATTTAGTAGTTAGAATTTTAGTCTTAAGTAAGAAAAAATATAAGTGAAATGTTCGTATTAAATATAGTTGTTTTTATCAATTAAGTGTCCGTTTGTTATAGCTTTTTTTAGAAAATAATCACTTATTTTTAAAAAATAATCACTTTTAGGAAAATAATATCTGTTTGTTATAGCTTTTCAAAATAATCAGAATTTAAAAATAATCTAAAAACTGCTAAAAATATGAAGCTGATATTAGTAGCTTATTTTTATAGATTTTTTTTAGAGAAGAGAGAAAACTTGTGTAAAAAAATTTCGGACGAAAATATCCTTAAATTTATTCTAATATTCCAAAAATATCATATTTAGAATTTATAAGATTAGTTTGTTATTTTTAGAAGATAAGATTTAAAAAAATTTGTTTTATTTTTAACTATATATATAAAATCATATGACCATAATGAAAAAAAAAGAACTTGAGTATTTTTCATATTTTTATTTTATATGATATATTATATTTGAAAAATTGTACTTTATGGTAATTTTATGATGCAAAATCACTTTTCTATGGTTGCATCCAAACAAATTAAAGATTATTTTTTTATAAAAAGAAATTTTTTTAATGGTAAACAAACACAAAATAGCTTCTGATTTTTTGTAAAATCTATAAAAAATAATCTCTAAATTATTTAATGTCAAAATCACTTATTTTTTAATCTGTAACAAACGGGCCCTAAATTAAATTCATGTAAATAACTAAATATTAATTGATTCAGTAGTAATTTACGCTAAATTTGATAAGAGAATCACGGTTCAATCTTGCACCAGCGTCGAAGGGGATTAAAACAACTTGCCAAAACTCGCGAACTTTAAACTACTCAAGTGACCAATCACTAATTAGTTTAACAAAAATAATTAAAACATCTAAAGCAGCATAACCACATATTTGTTGAGGGACCTTCAACGACCTTTCTTCTTTGAGTTACCTTGTGGCTATTACAAAATTGAATACGAAAACTATATGCTAAATTATTAATACACAGTAACCACTCTTGTTATTGGAAATATATAAATCTCCAATTTTGAGCCACTTTTTTCATCCAGACATTTAAAAACATTCAACATGAAAAACTTTTTAGTAAAGTCAGCAGCACAAGCTCTTTTCCGGAATAGCCGGAACTATCACCGCAACTTCTCAACTGCGGTGATAGCTCGGCCTATCCACCAGCATGGTGGTGAAGCGTATGGAAACTTTCACTGGCAGAAGATGTCGACTCTGCCAGAGAAAAAGGATCAGCAGTCAGAGGAGAACAAAAATGAGAACAGCAGCAGCAGCAACACCGACAAAATTAACAGCGACGCGGCCGTTTCGAGTTACTGGGGGATCTCTAGGCCTAAGATTCTTAAGGAGGATGGAACTGAGTGGCCATGGAACTGTTTCATGGTAAGAATACTTATATCAAATTCAAAGTTAACTCGATTTTTTTCTTGTCAAGTAGCTTAGCGGCTAAAAGTTAACTCATTCTAATTTAAGTTATTTTGTTCAATAACGTGTTATAAATATTAAATTTTGGCAAATTCAACTATTGATCAAATATACGAATTTTATATAAATAAAAAATTTGTAACTAAGTGATCATGTATACTTATATTTTAGAAAATACTAATTATATATTCATTTGAATTTATTTAATAAAGTATTAAATAATTTAAAAAATTTATTGACATAGTTTATTCAATAAGAGTTGAATCGATAAGATTTAGTAGTAGTAATATTTATATTGAGTTATTAAGCAGATTAATTTAGTCTAAATTAATTTGATTGAGCATGGTGTTGTATTTCAATGATGTCTCATATGACATGTTTTCTATATGTGATGTGTTTTGCAGCCATGGGAAAGTTACAGCTCAGATGTGTCAATAGATGTAACCAAGCATCATGTGCCCAAAACATTTGGAGACAAGGTTGCTTTCAGATCTGTCAAGTTTCTAAGGGTTCTCTCTGATCTATATTTCAAGGTTTGTAGTCTATCTAGTGCTAAATATTTAAAATATTAGTAGTTATTTATACTTCATTAAGCTAAGTTTTGAAAATCCAATGTGTGTTGCTAATGCTAATAACCGTCTTTATGTCTAATAAGTTATAATTGCATACGTCTTAAAATTTGAGTTGGACCTAATTCAACTCTATAAAATTAGCCAATAAGATAGAAATTGCCTCTACTTATAAACATATTTTAAGGCCGTCTCTCACGTGAGACTGTGGGACTCTTAAACAATATGAAAATAGTTAGTTGTATTTATTTTGTCTTAGTTGTATTAGTTTTTTTTTTTTTCTGGAATAATACCAATTGCTTTTGTGGTCCAGTATTTTGCCCCTCTGAACTATTGTAGTATTGTTAGATTGTAATCCAACAAACTAATAACAAAGCTTAATGGTAATATACTGAATTACTGATTCACTAGAGGTTCAATTTATTATACTTGAGTATATATAGAAGAACTTTGATCGTTGGGACACTTCTGATTGTAGACGTGAGTGTCCAATGCGTGTCAATGTATGACACCTCCATAATACTGATACATGTAGATACATTCAATTATTTCATTGATTCAAATTATTACCAGAATTCACATGTCAATGATAATCTCGTGTCTGGTATATGTCTCGGTGTTTCGTAATTTGATTTGTTTTATAATTGCAGGAACGGTATGGCTGCCATGCAATGATGCTAGAAACAATAGCAGCCGTCCCCGGAATGGTGGGAGGGATGCTTTTACACTTAAAATCTCTAAGAAAGTTTCAACACACTGGTGGTTGGATCAAAGCATTACTTGAAGAAGCAGAAAATGAGAGGATGCATTTGATGACAATGGTTGAACTTGTGAAACCAAGTTGGCATGAAAGGCTTTTGGTTATTACAGCACAAGGAGTTTTCTTCAATGCATTCTTTGTTTTTTACATCTTCACACCAAAAATAGCACACAGGTTTGTTGGTTATTTGGAGGAAGAAGCTGTGATTTCATATACAGAACATTTAAATGCAATTGAAAGTGGCAAAGTTGAAAATGTACCTGCTCCTGCTATTGCAATTGATTATTGGAGACTTCCTAAGGATGCAACTCTTAAGGATGTTATTATTGTTATTCGTGCTGACGAGGCTCATCATAGAGATGTCAATCACTTCGCTTCTGTAAGTATCAAATTGTCAATCATAATTGTGTTAAGTATGTTTTTTGTCCTTATATATATATATCAACTTTCGTTTCTAGTCCCTATAAACCACTACGAGAATAAAAGACTGCAGAGAAATTTGATATGTTGACGCAGAGACGAACATACATATCATATGGATTTTTATTAGATAAGTGTGTTAAAACGTGTGAACTAAATTGGCAATTAGAAACACGTGGGACGAAAAATTGAAAAAGAAATTAGGAATTAAAAGCGAGAGTCATTGTAACTTTTTCAAACACATTTGATTTTAAATTTTTACCTTTTCATTTGTTCTGAATGTTGTGATATTCTTTTTGTAGGATATTCATCATCAAGGAAAGGCATTGAAAGAGGCTCCAGCTCCTGTTGGCTATCGTTGATTTGATCAAATAGTAGCATTTTTCTATTTTCTAGCCTTTGTTGTCTAAACTTTCAATTTGAGCTTCAATTGTTTAACAAATAATGTATTTTCATCGTGCATTTTGTAACCTGAATGTTTATCAATAGATTCAAACCAATTGTTGAAGATCAATTATAATAATGCATCAAAAGCCAAGGGTAAGACAATGTAATACTCCAAAAAGAAATATAGTCTCATTTAAGTTTCAATTAATTTAATGCCCCTTCAAAAGTGATTAGGCAAACAATTTAATGCAAATGAAAAATAATATTCTAGTCCCATGTACAAAACTCTGTTTACCACATTGAAATAGGGGATTTTAAACATCCACAAAATGTGTACATAGCCATTTGCAGGTTCTTTTTTCTTTAATTTGATAATGTAATTTTACATATATATATTTCTTTTGTTCAAATTCTACACATATCTGTCTATTTCTGTTCTCAGTCTATTCCAATTTCATATATCCGCGGCACATGCACTCATAAGGAAAGTTGAAACAATTTCCAAAGGTAGAGATGGAAAGATGTTCAATGTAATGATGATCAACTTAACCGTGTTCGAAAATGAGACTTTCCAACATGCGAATATTCCGATTAACCTGACACTTGTTTTATTGGGGTTGCAAAATTGATGGTATAAGTGTCAAACCATGTAAGTCATTCCAACCTGCATTAGATGTGATTGCGGTACGCTTAAATTTGTGACCCCCCTTCTGCAGTTCTTTCTAAGAAAGGCATAAAAATAGTTTATAACTAGCTTCTTAGCAAACCAGGAATCTTTCCTTGCCCTGATATCTCCATGACCGAGAAGATAAACCAATCCAGATCCTTTAGCTGTGCGTATAAAAGCTAACTCTCTTTCCAAAAGCTGCTCTGCATCGAGCGCAGGGGGTTTGGGTGAGGCAGGGCATGCATCAACTGATGTGCTAGCTTCAAAATTGGGAATGAATGATTCATTAAAATCACCCAAAAGAGGAACACCAAGCGAGTAAACACTGCCATTGGGAGCTACGAGAACTCTAGAATTAGAGTACTCATCCTCTAAATCAGTATCTTCATCCCCATCACTTTCAAGTGATCTCTCCTGTGCCTCACGACGGATGAACTTCTCTAAGCTCTCCATTAAAAGCTGCTCAAAAGTCTGGTGATTTTCTTTGCGAGCATCTTTGTAACCATACCTGTTGAGATATAAATGTTAATATCAGATGTGTAAGATAACGAAACATTTTAATGACAAGCAGACAAGGAAAATATTGGGAAAATCACTAAACATGATAGTCTCAAATAAAAACATTGCCTCTTCAGGAACTAACAGAGTACCCAAAAGAGTGGTTCATATTTTCGTATATTTTTCCCAATAGTTCATCACATTACTAACCTATTCCCTTGAGATATTTATTTGAAGCTATAGCACTATTAGCATGTTTCTAAAAAGTAATATGCAACTATATTGGAGGATTTATTTCAAGTCTCCACTTAAAGCACTTGTTACCTGGCAATACAACGAAATAAATGATAGCTTCTCTGGCAGACTCGCCGAAATAGAAACCTTTCATTTTGAGGCACCACAGCAACTGGAACATACTTGATACTCACAAATATAATCATGGAGTGTATTGCTGGAAGTGTGGTTAGAAAATGCCCAAAAATTCCTGGAATTCCTTTGACCAACTCATTATAAAGTAGACCAATTCCAGGAGCTCTGATTGTCCCAAGATTGCAGCCCAATTCTCGCATTAAATCTGGTGACAGCCTTTGCTTGACTTCAGCTTCATACTTAAGCTTGCTTCCATAGTTCCATACAAACATTATAAAAAACATTATTGCACTAAAGACCAATATAATCCAACTTCCATCTGTTATGCTACACAAAACCGATGAAAAGAAAACCAACTCCAAACCCAAGAAGACTAGGAGGAAACTCAGCACTATGAGGATGTGCAACTGCCATATAAGAAGCATAACAAGAGTCACTAAAATGGTGGTCATCATCATCACCCCCACCTCAGCAATGCCTGAAAGACGACAAAGGAACAGGCTGAACACAAATACACTTTTTATTTTATATAAAATATAATATTGCAGGAAATTCAGTTCCTTAAAACCAAAGAAAGAACCCCCTTCACCTATCTAAGCTTTCATAATCCACTAATGTAATCGTTTAACAAGCTCAAACCTCAAGGTTAAAGTTTTTCCCTTAATAAAACAGCAACGGTTTGGCGATGAGAATTGATTAAACCAGCAGAACCGATCCGCATAAAAGGTCTTAGGTTTTGATTGGTATCAGTGCATAACATATTCTAACCTTGGAATTGGGAAACCTGAAACCTCTCTTCCTCCCAAACCATTATGAAATATTGGGCAGGGGGCAATGCTTGATCTTACCCATTTGGAATAGAATTGTGGGATGAAACCTGTAATACTTGAGTAAGGATCCTCTCCATTTCTCAAAAGAAATAAGAAATGGAGATGATGTCCATTACCATAGTTTTTGGGTGTATAAATAATATAAAAACAACATTTTCAAAAATAGTGACATTAATTAGACATTTATACATTAAAGCCTTATGGACTTGTCTATTTCTTTTGTTTTGGTCAAGTAGCCTAGTGGCTAAAACTTCACCCATAAAGGTGAATAAGTGGAGCATCTGGGGTTCAAACTCTGGCTCCTGTATAAAATGCGATATCCCTAACAGCCGAGCTAAGCTCACGGGATGGAGTTGTCTATTTCTTTTAAGAAATGGAGAGGATCTCTACTTTGTATACCTATATTTACACCGATGTCTTCTGAGCATACAGACAATGTCTGATAAACTGCTAAATGAAGGTTTTCTCATCCATTGTTTCTCAAAGCTAATTGAGTCCTCTTAAATAAGGCTCCCCCTCCACTATTACTATTCTTACACTATGGTTAAGAATATCCAAAGAGATATATTCAGAGAGAAGCTCAGTGCCTTTCCAATTAATTGCAGCGTCATAAGCTTCTCAAGCAAACTATAGTCGATCACAAATTCACAATAAACTTGTACCATTAATAAAATTTGACAAGAATTTAATGCATGTGGCTAAAAAAATTGAAAAAACCATGGACATAAGATAAAGATTTTGAAATAAAATAATTACCATATGCATTTCCAATCTCATCAATGTTGGATATAGTGCAGACAAACACCAGAGAAACAGCCAATAGGAACCAGTTTATGACAGGGATATAGATTTGACCCATAAATTTACGAGAGGTATGGATTATTTTAAGACGAGGAAAACAACCAAGAGCAGTCGACTGTTTTATGCAGGAAAATGTAGCTGTTGTCATGGTCCGACTTGCAATTAGTGCAGCAATGTTAGCGATGAGAAAAGTTGGCCAGAATACACCACCTACAGACAAAGAATGGTATTAAACTGAAATTTATGTGAAGTGCAATGACGTTCCATTATAAAGAACGCAAAACACTATATATATACATACTGACACCTACTTGGAACAGACGAATAAAAGGCTTCACCAGCATCAGCATGGTGTTCCATAAGGTATGCAGCTTGACCTAAATAACCCAGTAGTAGGCACGGCAAAACAAGAAATACAAATGTAAGCTGCAAACAAACCACCATTAGATTCATTAATATGTAAGTGGATGTGACAAAAGAAGTAAAAGAAATCCAACCATAAGCCATGATAGATAGAACATAGACATAATTCATTACCTGAACTGATCGAACAGAGAAGTAGCAAAGATCTGCAAACATGGCTTCAGAGCCTGTAACATGATCCAATAACAATGTTAGTTAATAGCGGGAGAGATTTCTACATGCCAGAAAGAGTTAAATGCATATTGCATAATTACCACAATACAACCTCAAGATAATGGGGAGGATAATGTAATAGAACAAGCTTTTTTTATTTGGTGAACAAAAATTTAGACTATGTTTGGATAGGTAATGATGGGGTAGAATAGGATGGATTAGAGTGGAGCGGAATAAAATAAATTTAATACGACTTTCTGGATATTTTTTATGATCAACGGAATACAGTTTTCATTCTATTGTTTAAAAAGTGGACGGGTTAACAACAAGTTTAATGAATAACACTTTTGTTCAATTACATTCCCAAGGAAGAGCAGAGAAAGATAGAGGTAGTGGATGAAATGAAATGCAATATGGATGGTGGTGACCGTGAATATAATAAACGTAGATGTCAGTGCAAAGGAGTAATCAAGTGTGACGCGAAGTCTTAAAATAAAATCCATCTTAACTGTTAGTTTTGATCTAACAGTCCTAATTTATTCCTCTCATATCTCACAATAAAGACTCCTCTCACTTGATAGTTGATATATATATATATATATATATATATATATCGCATCGACTATATCAATGGTCTTGAATATGTGTTTACCAGTTGCACACAGAAGACAGCCCCCTAGAGAATACCATGCCTTTGTTGAATTCCTTGAAAAGAAATAATAGATGTGAATAGGATTAAAAGCCTTCCAGACACTGCTGTCATATTTGACAAGATTGTATACACCAATGCCCGCAATAGAACAAAACCATATAAACAATGCAGGTCCTACGAGAAGCCCAACTTTACTTGTTCCATACTTCTGTACACTGAACAAAACGACAAGGCAGGCAACAGAAATCATCACCACTTCATCTGCATATTCAAGGAAAAATTAGAAAAAATTATTCCAATTTCATAAGAGATTCTTTTATTGAAATATTTAGCCAATTTTTTCCAGTTTCCACCAGAGTTGCCAAAATTTACATACCAAAAGAATACCTTGAAAGCTATTACTATTAATTAATGGAGAAGCAAATATTATTTATTTCAAAGGAGAAAGATAGCAGCTATGCTCTGAGAATGTGTCTATGGGTAATATCAAATGCAGGTATTAATAACTATAACGCACAAGAGTTTGTTAATAGCTTAACAAAATACCTTGCTGAATTGGCTCTACCCCAACTTTCAAGCCATTAACAGATGATAGTACTGCAAACAGAAAAACTTATGAAGTAAGAATTAATATGAAGTAAACAAGAGCTTATTGAAAACAACAGCTGGCCATGAACACAGGCAGTAAGATGTCATTCCAATTTACAAGCATGGTTTTAGTATCAATCTGAATTCCAGACACACTTGACAAAAGCAATTCTGTAGAAGTTACAAAATACATGATACTAGAGCAGTAAGTAACCTGACATTGCTGATGTAACTACCCCATTAGCTATCACCATAGAAGTACCAGCGAGAACTAATAATAGTAGAACCTTCTTGAGAGTGAGTGAAGTCTCTAGCCTTTCCTTGATTTTTAAAGACCTCTCAAGCTCAGGGGACGGCACCTTTAGCCTAAAGCCTGATATACGGGCATCTGATGGCAACTGATTCGGAAGAAGATTCACCTTAGCATTACGACAAATCAAGGAATACAATGCAAATGTGCCACCTGCAGTGGTTCCAAAACAACTATAAATAAACCCGAGGACAGCATATAAGAGGAAGAATGGAGAATAAGCTAAATAACAGTGAACTTTCTAATTCACCACCATACCTTCACCGTCGTCATTGGCCCAGAGAACGACAAGAACATACTTGAGCAAAGGAATCAAGATTAAAGTGTACAAGACAAGTGATAATGCCCCAAGAATGTCTTCATTGGCATTAATAGGAGCCTTTCTAAACATAACACTGAAGGTATATAATGGACTTGTTCCAACATCACCAAAGACAACACCAAGAGTTTGAAAAGCCAACACAATTCTCTTTCCCGCACTCATATCCTACAATAGAACACGATAAAGAAAACGAATGCAAGAACATACGAAAATTGACAACAAAAATAAAAATTTGAATAATTTATTTCACATAATAGTGAGTTGAATGTGAAGTGATTTATGTTTGAATACGTTCACGTAAAAGTGAGTTGAACAATTTTGAGTCTAAAATTACATTTTGAGTCAAAAGCGTGCATGTTTGGCATCACGGTACCTTTGCCGAAATCATGGTGAGCTACTGAGATTTTACAAAAGCTACACTTTGTAGCATTTGCAAATTCATTGTGACTCAACACAATTTTGGGAAACTCTTTGTGATACCAAATATGTCAAAATTAATTCTATTTGATATCACCCAAATATGGCAACTCGCTTTTGGTTCTCTCTGCCATAAAACCATATACAATCTAACAGAATTCACATCACAACTAAAAATGAACTGAATATAATGTGATTTATGTTTGAATACATTCAAATAAAACTGAATTGAAAACAAAATCAAAGCTAAAAACAATTGTAGAAGCCAAAAACTACAAATTCTAGCATCAAATTAGAATCAATTCGACAGACAATATCAATTGTAGAAGTCAAAAACTATAAATTCTAGCAACAAGTTAGAACTTAGAATCAATTCTGGAGACAAAATCAATTTTACTCGAGAACAACCAACCATATCAAAATCAATTCTATATCTCTAAAATCTCTAAAAGTGGAAACAAACATAATACAAATTGGTTTTTCTAAAGCAGCATTGATTCTACTAGAAACTAGGATTTGTAGCTTCTGAGTTTAAATATGAATTTTACACTAAAACGTATTCAACTCACTTTTACATAAATGTATCCAAACACAAATCAATTCTGCTAAACTCAATACCATCCAACTCAATTCTATCAAACAATTTAGGTGGGCTAGTTTAGCTTCTTCGGGAAAATAAAAAAACTCAATTCTATCAAAATCAATTATTATGTTCACCGCAAAACCAAAATGACTAGAAATTACTTAAAATCAATCAATATGAAGAACCCATTAACAATTGTCCTCTCCTAATAAATGACTACCTCATAGTGATGTGTATGAGCACCAGGAACATCAAGAGCTTCAACATCAAACGAATCAACACGAGGACCAGTACGAATAAGCTTTTGGTCAACATTATCTTCATCTTCAGAATCAAACATAGATTGATGACGCATATCAGAAGCATCGTAATCCTCGATCTCAGAAGGATCTTCTTCATCTTCTTCTTCAAAAACCCACCTTGATTCGGTTGAGTCAGCGAATAATGCACTCCCTGGATCATCATAGTCATCGTTTGGATTACCGTTTCTAGGGTTTTCCATCGGAAATTGAATTGAACAGAGCAGAAGAAGAAAAATGAATGAGATTATGATGATGATGATGATGATGATGAAGATTATTGAAGAAAATGTTGAGTTGTAACTGAAATTGTTGTTTGAATTCAACAACTGCAATACCACTGAACCGAATTCAACAAAAATCAGTTTTTTTTTTCTTTCTTGTTTTCTGGCAAGTGTTAATTTTTCAAGTGGCACACCATGAGATTTGCCTAGGAATCATTTTGAAAATGAGATTAATTTTTTTATTTTTTTTTACCAAAATAATGAGATTAATTTTATTTTACGTTTTTTTTTTGGGTCAGATTATTTATTATTTATTTTTACGCAAATAAACTTGTTTAATTTTATTAATTTGTAGTATGTATAATTACAGTTCTTATGAGATAATTCATGCGACAAAAAGAGATATGAGTTGAATAAAGATGGTCAAGAATCAATTACTGGCAAGAAGCAGTTAATTTTTTTTCAATATACAAAAAAGAGTATGTATAATTACCATAATTTAGAAACTAGATAATGGTTAAAAATAGTTTAAAAATGTTAGTTCAACTGTAAAAAATGTCAAAATTGTTATGTTTGATATTCATGATTGGGTTTTAAATATTGATATTTTCACTTTGTATGTGTGAGATGTGAGTCTTCAATGACTTATTATTTCGTTCATGTATAAAAAAAATGTATAAAATTATGATTGTATCAGCTAATTAAAACTTAAAGATTTACAATGCTTTAAGATATCACCAAATTCAATAGCATCAAGAGCAATACCTACAACATCAACCAATAACACAAGACAAAGTTGAGGAGAACAACTATTCTAAATTTTCAAGGCATCGTTTAAGGAAGCTCTAGTCTTCGCAAATCAATTAACACATGCATTGCCTTCTCAAAGTATGCTGAAAAGAGACATTTCAATCCTCCTGATGGAGATGACGAATTTGTCGGATAAGTAGTGCGTAAGAATGTAGTTGAGAAGTTCCATGAGAAGCGAAGTTAATTGCTAGAATAGAATCTAATTCAATGATGACATTCATGAACCCTTCAACTTGAGCAATCTTGAGACCATGTAAAAATTGCATGGAGTTCAACACATAACGAAGTATAAATTCCAATAAAGCCAAAGAATCTAAGTAACCATTTGTCATTGTTGTCACGCAAGATGCCAGTGAAGCCCGATCTTTTGGGATTGTTGAAAGAGATGCCATCCACATTAACTTTGATGATGCCTTCAAGAGGGGGGATCCAGACCATATTCATCTCTTATACACATACTAATATGTACCTACTATATTAAAAATGTTTAATGATTTAATATTGTTGAAATTTTAAAAATTAATTTAGATATATTTTGAAGAAGGTTTTTAACATTCAACCGACCCATGAGCCCATGACCCATCTACTTATATTATTCTCGCTATAGCTAAAGATAATGAAAATAGTTTGTAGAATCTGTGAAGTGACAATCACCGTGAATCTAGCTTCATCTAATAGAGAAGACCTTGGGAAAGGTGGGTGAAGCTTAATTGTGATGGATCTCATAATTATATGTTAAGCCTTGTTGTTTACGGTGGTTTCCTGAAAGACTCAAATGACACTTGGATAAAGGACTATCCGAAAAAAATTAGGAGTATTGTGATGCTCTTTCATTCAAAGATTTGGAAAATGTACTTAGGTTTAAACCTTGTTCACAAGCAACAGAATGAACATATATCAAGTGTCTTCATGTTGAATGAGATCATAAAGTCATGATTGATATTGTGACAAATAAAATTAATTTAAAGAAAGCATATCCACTTTGGTGTATTGTATTCGACAACTTTTGGATTGAGATTGACAAGTTCAATTATCTCACGCATGGTGTGAAGGAAATATAAGCTTTGATTTACTTACTTTACTGTCAACGTTTTTAATGTTCATTTTCTCGAGTCTCCCCCAAGGGAGCTTCAATGTCTTCTTTTTGACGATGTTTTTGGAGTTTTCATGTTTAGAAATGTTCGTTTTCATAGTTTACTGTATTTTCTTTTAGACTTTGGCTTCTTTTGTACCAAAACAAAATTATTTTGTAAGAGAAAAATGAGTAAACTACTAAATAGGTCTATTAACTCGTTAGCGATGATTAATTCCCATCGAAGAACTTGTGAGACACACAAGGTAAATTCTCTCCTCTCAACCAAATTTTCTAGATATGCATGTGCGTAGAAATCGAACCTCTGACCACATGCTTAAACGGATCAAGACTCTTACCACATACATCATTATAGAGGAGTTGACTAATTCCCACCGGAGGAGCTTGATAAGTGATGAGTTCTTGATCAACGGTAGAATCGAGCTTTGCCATGAAAACTGCCACGTAATTACCCTCTCGCAGAGTGTGGTGCACTGAAAAATTATGGCCAGCCATGATGTCTTTAATAGATTGGATGAGAACAACATGAGCATGAAAGGGTGGTGTACTTCCTTGAGTGAGTTTGACAGCCAGGAGGGAATCTGAGTAGCAATTTATTGTTGGTATAAACTAATATTTTTATCACACAAAGTAATTAAACAAATATTTTCTGTGGTTGTAAAATAAAAATAAAATATAATTTGTTTTTCTATGAAAAAATATAATTTAAAAAAAAACAAGAAATATATAAATAACAGAATAAAAAATAGATTATTCATGGTACCAAAAATTATAAAATAAATAGATTACTCAAGAAGGTTCTTTTGAGGCCCCACACACCAAAACCCTAATCGATTTATCATCGTCTTCTTCTTCTTCATCACTCTCATTCTCTCTCTCTCTCTCTCTCTCTGCAATTCTCAATTCTGAATAAAAAATGTCGCATTTCGGAAGGCAAGGTCCTCCAGATATCGCCGATACCTACTCTCTCCTCGTCCTCAACATCACATTCCGTAATATCTCTCTCTCTCTCTCTCTCGTTTTCAATTCAATTCAATTCAACAGTTCCTAACACCGTATATTGCTTCCTTCAGGTACAACCGCCGATGACCTATTTCCTCTATTCGATAAATACGGCAAAGTTGTTGACATTTTCATCCCCAAAGATCGAAGGTTTTTCAATTTTCTTCACATTTTCATTCACTCATTCATCTATTTCTTTCATTTGTTGAAAATTTCTATTGTTTTTTAGGACTGGTGAATCAAGAGGTTTTGCTTTTGTTCGTTACAAATATGCTGATGAAGCTTCTAAAGCTGTTGATAGACTCGATGGTATGTATACGGTTTCTTCATTTTGTTATTAATTTTTTCTGTTAATTAATTTCGTTTTTTTTATTGTATATATTGAATTTGAATATTTGATTATTTCAGGAAGAATGGTTGATGGTCGTGAAATTACTGTCCAGTTTGCAAAATATGGCCCTAATGCTGAGAGAATGTAAGCTCTTTAATTTTTATTTTTTTTGTCTTAGATGAAATAGTAATCCTCTGAGTTACTGAAATTAAATTCACATACAATTGTGAGGTTCGAGGTTGGAACCTGGGTCATGACGTCCGGCCTAACAATTTTGAGATTTTGTCGGTTGAGCAGACTTCTAGGCGTTTTGTGGTTTTATATTATTTTATCTATTTTGTTGAAATGGTGTTGTCATTTCAAATTTATAAATCTACATTGATTTTCTCTAGTTTGTTGTTTATATGATGAGGGAAAACTGAGGTACTCTGCGTCTGTTTGTTTCCACGTTTGCTAGTCCACTAGACACGTGTTTCTTTGAAGCTACAATTGTTAGTTTCGTATTTTCATGGTAAAAGGAACTCTAGATGTGTGGCTGCGGCAAGCCACCTTACAACCAAACATAGCATTTGTTAAATAGATTTTGTTTGAATATAATAGATAGCTATGAAGCACATACTCAGACACCTCACACGATACTGTATTGAAAATCGTAATATATATGTGGATCTAAATTGGTCCAAATTGTTTCATTATAGAAAATTTCTAAAGCAAGATATGGTAGTGTCTTTCATCTTTATTCATCTATCTACAATCGAAAAGCTAATAATAATGTTATTGAATTTATTGTTTTTAATCGCCTCATTGATCATCATTAGCAATATTTTTTTTCCTTTTGAACACTTCTGTTCTGAGTTGTTAGACATGGGCAGTGTGTTTGTGGAATGGATGTCGGACACCGACTAGTATTGGACACTAGAACACACTTAATTCCAGAGGTGTACCATGTGTGTGCTTCATATTACAATAGATTTTTTTCCCTTCTTATTCAGTTGCATACTGAAAGTTGCTGGTTATTATTTTCCTCACGACTTTTTCTTTTTATTCCCATGTACGTACGTGTACATAGCTAAGTTTAGTTTCTTCTATTTTCAGTCACAAAGGAAGGATTATTGAAACATCCCCGAGATCAAAGAGCTCAAGGAGCCGCAGTCCCAGCAGGAGAAGGTGCGTACCGCTTTTTAATGTCATTGTTGCTTGCAGAGTGCAGTAGAAGTAGGAGTCTTAGTGCCTGCTTGCTATATTGTCTAGAGAACTTTAAAATTACCATTTAAGGATTGCTTTTTGTTTTGAAATTGCAAGCAAGACGGTTGTATAACTTTTGACTGCCTGTGATAAGTTGAAAGATATTTTAATTACATGCAATTTCTTAGCCTTGATGTTTATGTTTGCAGCCATCATTTAATTTTATAGCTTAAAATTTTATTGACTGACGTCCAATATTTGGTAGTCACCGTGATGATTACAAAGACAAGGATTACAGGAGGAGAAGTCGCAGCAGGAGTTATGATAGGTATGGACGTGATAGGTACCGTGGTGGGCGAGATAGGGACTATCGTCGCAGAAGCCGAAGTGTCAGTCCTGATTACAAGCGCCGTGGAAGGGGGCGCTATGATGATGAGCGTCATAGTAGAAGCCGGAGCAGATCAGTAGACAGGTCTTTCTTCATTTATACTTGGCCTTTTCAGTTTTGATTTCTCACCATCATAATTATTCTTATTGAAGCATTTTTTTGTTATTCTTCACAGCCGCTCCCCTGCACGGCGCAGTCCGAGTCCAAGAAGGAGCCCTTCTCCTAAGAAGAGTATTTCTCCTCAAAGGAGTGCTTCTCCTAAGAAGAGTATTTCTCCTCAAAGGAGTGCTTCTCCTAATAAGAGTATTTCTCCTCAAAGGAGTACTTCTCCCAGGAAAAGTCCACGCCGTGAAAGTCCTGATAATCGTAGCCGTGATGGAAGGTCTCTTACTCCTCACAGTGTTTCACCACGTGGTCGCCGTGATGCTTCACGAAGCCCATCTCCTTGAAATTCTGATGTTGATGTAAGTAATGTCATGTTTATCTTGAACTAAATATTGAAAGAAAAAAAAAGACAACTTCGATGTTGAAAGGTATTTTTAAACTTTTGTGAGTGTTGAATTCTTTGTACATTTTGCAGGAATGAGCTGCTTTTCATGAAGTATCCAGAGTCACCTTGACTGCTGTACTATACCTGCTGCTGTGTTGATAGTATTGGGTGGTTTGGTTAATTTGAATGGTCTTATCAGAGTCATTGAAGGATTTTATGATCTATGTGAAGTTTGGTAGGATCAGATTTTCCTGGTGTTTGAATGTTTATATGTTTTGGCCTATATCATGCCAGTCTACTCCAGAATTTGGTAATTTTTGGACCTGGTAGTTGCTAGGTTAATATTTCAGTATGAGGGATTTTACCATTTTAGCTTTATTCTATTGTGCTTGCATTTATTTCTCTGTTTCTGCATTATCATTTCCGTTTTTATAGGCAGAGTGGTTGTGATCTAGTTAATGCTTAGTTAATTTATAATTAACAACTTATTGGGTTTTATAGTTATGATCGGGAAAAGTGATGAGGGCATGATAGACGCATGTTGACATTGTTGCTGTTGATGCTATGTCTATGCGATTGATGATTGTTCGTGAGTTTGGTGCTGGTTGCAAGACTAAGCTGATTTTAGGATTGATCTTAGTTGTCTTGATTTTTTCATGAACGATCTAATTTTTGGTAAGCATTTTTGTTTACTTTCTGTTTTTTTAATCCCACACGTTCTTAGAATTTTGATTTTTGATGTGGTAACCGTAATCGGTCTTCATTGAAAAAAATTTCCTGAGACGAATTCTTGATGCTGTGATGGACACAAGTTGAAAGTATTTTGACAAGTGGCTGATGCCCTCATAGGAGTTGGACCTGTCATTTGTTGATTCAGATGCAGGTACTAAACATAAACTGTGGTACTAAATATGAACCATAATTTTGCTGGTGTCTTACTTGACTTGCTTCAATCACAGTAAGGGGTCAATGGTAAAATATTCAAGGTTACATTTTTAGGGTGTTTTACTGGATATTTATTTAACATAGACCTTTCAAGTTTATAATATAAGTGACATGTAGTGAGATGATTGTTGTAGCACACTGCACTATGATTGTAGCTGTGATGCGGTTGCCGATCCATCTTTAATAGGAATGTGTGTTTGTGAGTAACTTGAAGAATTAACAAATCAATGTAGCGGATCGGTGCTGCCCCTTTTTGCTGGGGATAGGTTTGCAATGTTTTTAGCTGTTGGTAGTTGGTACTGATGATGGTTGTGTAGCTGTGCTGCTGCTTTCTGTTGTTTCCAAAGCTGTTCAACAGAAATATTTTCACTATTAAGCTTGTGGTTGGTTTTCGTTGTTTCATCTTTGATCATTCATTAATTTGTACGGCATAATACTTATATTTATTTTAATGCTCGTCACTTGTTACTTAAGCACAGCATTCCTTTTTTCGGTCTACGTGATTATTGTTCTGTTACTAAAATAACAAATGGTGTTTCAAAGATCTTTGAGGTTTCATTAGGCTTATGAATCAGTTGTTTGAGAGCAACTAGAGTGCTATGTCTGAATCAGGATTAATTGTTTACATATGATATTTACTGATAACCACAATAAAGACTATGGAATAACTAAAGTAATTGCTGTTCAAGTCTTGAATAAATTCGGTTTTTCTTGTAGTAGACTGCATTAAGTGAGAGTTCTTTTTGACTGAATAAATGTTCATTTTTGTCTAGTGTTGTGAATAATAATGAACTACGTACATTTATTTATAATTTTTTTTGCGTTTTATATCACATAAGTTGTGGGTGCGTTTTAGACCACAAACTGTTGGTGAAAAATCTTGTATATTTTCTTGGTTCAAGTAGAACATTTGAACTTTAGAAGATCTTTGTGTGGGTTTGAATTTTTATTAGGTTCCATACTCCTTAAGTTTCTTGGTCTTCGAGGTCTTACTCTGTATAATAAGGGAATAATCTTGTCCATGTTTAAAGTTGGCCATAAATTCTCTCCAATAATTGGATTGGTCACTAGACTATAACGTTAACGTGACAACTAAGCTGCATGTGTGTAATAGTTGCTTATTTATTTTGGTTACAAGAGGTAAAAAAAACAAAAAAGAAACAAAGGGACTATTCTCTAACAAAAATGACTCCTTGAGCTCAACAAGGAGGGCAAGAGACAACTCAGTAGGAGGCGTGTTTAAAATCACAAGAGACAAAACCACAACTTAACCAAACAAGCAGCATATATGTAATAGTTGCTTATGAAATCTACTAGATTCCCGAAAGTGCCACTCAATGTCATAATAATTCATGAATCATTATAAAATATTTTTAAGTCCATGAATGTTGATTCTTTTAGTCAAATAAGTCTAAAATTTTAAAATGGTGTTAATTATAATGATGTGTTTTTTAATTTTACAATGTTAGATGTTTATGTGTGACTTTCATGTTAGCTAAAGATTAAAATGACTACAATATATTTTCTATTTAATGAGAATAGAGTAACAAATTGATTTATTATACTTTTCTTTTTTCAAGAAGATGCAACATTTCCTTATCTTGTCTTTTATTGTGGTCCATTGTGAATGCAAATATTACAAATAAACATCTAATTTAACGAAAGTAACATATCTTTATAATTAACACATTTTTAAAATTTTATACTACTTTACCTAACAAAATCAACATTCAAAAACTTTAAAATATTATATGCTGATTCAAAAACTAATATAACATCGAATGACACTTTCAAAAATCAAAATAACTATTTACTCGACTTTAAAGAGTATCCGGAAGCACCGATTAACATTAACCTTAAATTAAAGATGAACTGCTGTTGCCCACTTTTGTTTCCAAATATTTTCATTATATCAATCATAAATTTCTAACCACACTCGTCTTGTCACATCTCTCAGTCTGAGAGAATCCCTCTAGTATTTAATTATGTTTTATATTAATAAAAAAAGAAGAAGAAGAATATGAAGTAAAGTTTGAACAGTTTTCATTTATTATTTGCAATGCAGTCTCGCCGGAGAAGGTGTGACCGGTCATCGGTGCCGGAGAAGGAATCAAAACATTTTATGAAAGCCATACTTCCTTCACCCATTCATGCCAAACAAATAGTATGTTTCTGTTTCTCTCCCTCTCTTTTATATTGTAGCTTGTTTTGTACTTTTATTATGCATGCATGTCAATTGTTAATCTTTTACATGTTGAATGTTGATTACTTGTTCTGTTTAGTTTGTAGTTCATTTTAAGGTTGTAAAAATTGATTATTAATCTTTTAATGAGAGTTAGTAATTGTTTGGTTTCCCTTTGGATGAAATAAAATTGATTCTAGAAATTGAGTAGAATAATTATTTTTGTCCAGGTTTGAACCTTGATACGCCCATTTATTCATTTTTGAAGGGTGAAATTCTACACACTAAACTACCTAAGCAAGAAAAAATAAGAGTTTTTATCTATGCAAGCTATAGTAAACATATTTGATTACATCCCTTAAAAGTGATTTCAACACTAAATTTGAGACTAAAAATCACTTTTACAGCGGAAACCTTAAAATTCGAATTTATTCTAGAGTAAAAAAACATTTCATGTATCAAAAATCATTTTTGTCTCCCACAAAACTAAATCCAAACATGCGCTAGCCGTAACCCTCTTTTAGCGTGTTAGTGACTTAGTGTCAAGTGACTTAGTGACTTAGCGTGTTAGTGACTTAGTGTCAAGTGTCAACCTTCTTTTCAAGTTGAGGAGTGCTAGAAACAGTCTCTTTCCAACACTTTCCAACACTCACTATAAGAATTACTCTCTTATTGGTTTTGGAAATGAAATCAACGTGGGTCTCTAACTTTGAGAATAGGTCTCACATAAAGTGGTGAGACGCACACGAGTTTAACTCAGTTAGAGACTAAATGTTAGAAAAAGTGTTTTAAGCACTCTCTGTTTTGAAGTTTGGTTCTATACTATAACGGATGGTGTGTGTCATTGCTTATCCATGCAGAGAATTCCAGATGAATTTATAACAATGTTTGGGAATGAACTCCAGAATGTTGCTACAATCATTGTTCCTGATGGTTGTGTTTGGGAAATGGAACTGAAGAAATGTGACGAGCACGTTTTCTTTTGCAACAAATGGAAAGAGTTCGTCGAATACTATTCTATAGAATATGGTTGCTACCTATCTTTCAAATATGAAGGGAATTCAAAGTTTAGTGTTATTATATTTGATGTAACTTCTGTTGAAATTTGCTATCCTAAGAAAAGGTCCAAGGTTGAAACAAGTGAGAGTCATGGGAGAAAGATCAAGTGCATGCCTAAAGATGCTTCTAAAAGAGCAAAAGATGCTGCCAATGAATTCAAACCGAAAAATCCTCATTTTCGTTCGAAAATCACTAGGAGAGATTATGTGGTGAGGATTTTACCTTAAAGTAATGTCGAGTTATTTATGTTTCCATTTAAATTGATCTCTCATCCATTGTGCAGTATGTTGCTTCTAATTTTGCTGGAAAGTATCTGAAACCAAATGTTCCTATAAAGCTCCAAAATTCTCATGGAGAGCAGTGGGAAGTTTCTATCAGATCACTAGGAATGTTAATATCGAAGGGATGTTCTAAATTTACTAAGGCCAATAACCTGGCACGTGGAGATTATTGTGTGTTTGAGCTGATCAAGAAGAAGCCGATTGTGCTAAAAGTCACGATGTTTCGTTTGGTTGATTATTGCGATTAACAACTATTGCATCCTCTCTTCTGTGACGATGAATGAGACATGATGATGTATGCTATATGTTGTTTCTGTTGATTCCAAAGCCGCTCAACATAAATATTTTCACTATTAAGCTTGTGGTTGGTTTTCGTTGTTTCTTCTTTGATCATTCATTAATCTGTACGGCATAATACCTATATTTATTTTAATGCTCATCACTTGTTACTTGAAAACTGCATTCCTTATTTCAGTCTATGAGATTATTGTTCTGTAACTAAAATAACAAATGAAGTTTTAGCGATCTTTGAGGCTTCATTAGGTAATGAATCAGTTGTGTTAGGACATGTAATGTAGCCATGGATCCTTGGTGACTTAAGTTGTTGAGTTAATCAATGGTTATTACTCTTGGAGAATTAATTTCTAACCAAAGGTCGAATAAGTGTAACTATAAAGCTTAGACCACTGATTGTTCTAAGTCCAGCCACTGTGTCGCTCGTCGAACGGGTCACTAGTTCATTCCAAGTTACCATATGTGTCTGTTCAAATCTTGTGTTTGATTACTTTAATGGGATGCAGGAGCATCTTCAAATTTGTTAATCTTCAGCTGGTCGATATTCCACATTGGCTACCCTCCTTGCATTGCGGTGGTTGAGACGACCATTCAGTTGGTGCTTCAGATATGCCAATGCGATGTTAATGTTGATCCTAAATAAATTGGATTTCCCTTGTAGTAGATTGTAGTTAGGTGGGAGTTATTTTTGACTAGGTAAATGTTCATGTTCAGTGTTGTGAATGATAACGAACTAAATACATTTATCTATACAAGTTTTTGTGCGTTTTAGATCACATAAATTGTCGGTGCGTTTTAGACTACGCAAACTGTCGGTGTTTTAGACTATACATTAGAGAATCTTGTATATTTTTTTGGTTCGAATTCTAACATTTGAACTTTAGAAGATCTTGGTTGGTTTGGATTTTCATCAAGATCCCTCCTCCTTAGCTTTCTTAATTAATCTCCCAAGTTTTCATCTATATAATAAGGGAATAATTTGGTCATTGTTTAAAGTTGGCCATAAATTCACCCCATTAAATTGGATTAATCACTGGTCTATAACATGACAAGTAATTAAGTTGCATATGTGTGTAATAGTACTTGTTGATGAAATCGACTGGGTTACCGCTTTGTGAAGATGCATGCCTAAATGGTAGTCCGATTAGTCTCTACCAATATCCAAATTAGTTGTTAATTTCTCTCGTATCTAATTCTAAGAATGTGTGATTTATATCAATTCAAATTCATTTTGTCCTTTCATTCTAACTTTAAAGTGAATATTAAACGACAAGCGAATATAGTGGCTTACAAGCTTGTTAGAGCGGTCATTATTTATTTTAATAATTGTTATCTTTAGATACAAACTATTGGTACTGAAACTATTTTGATTAATGAAATGAGATGATTTTGTGTTTGTAAAAAAACTAAAAATTCGTTTTATTTAAAATTTTTCATATATTTTTCTCTCTTAATAAACGTTAAAAATCACAATTTATTTTCTATTCGCCAATTTTGTTCCCTTTGTGCACTCACTTTTGTTTCCAAAAAAAATATATATGATTAGGTAGTGCTGGGAATAAGTAACTCAACTGTTTATACGAGTTGAGTTAAAAGTTAAGAAGTTGAAGGTTTAAGCTCAAATTCTAGTAAAGGAGAAAATTAATTTGTAATATACTAACATACTAACAACTGTCTATAAAAACATATATGGTAAGATACCATGATTCACTCTACAGTAGTTTCTCTCTATTATTAATTTTCTCTCTACATTTTTCTCAATAAAAAATAAAAATTATTTTTATATCTTCCCAAACAACCAATTCTAAGAAAAACCCACAAATACATACTTCAAATTATTATATTTTGCTTTTTATTATTAGTATGATTTTTTTAATTTCTCGTATAATTTGGGACGAGGTCGCACTCTCAGTGTCACAATTGATCAATTTTTTTTTGGTATAGGTCACAATTGATCAATTTACATATACGTCAATGCACATCATTATTGATCACAAATATCTTTAATTATATATTATACAAAATTATAATTTTCTTTATATTTTAAAAATATTCATCGGACAAATTCAACCACATTTTATATGCTAATATTTATTTTTAAATATTAATCAAAATATAAGGTCAATGTTATGTTATATAAATAGTGCACATGTAACTCAAATGACACTTATTTTAAAACAGAAGGAGTAATTGTTAAGAAATGTTCAGAAGTGCTAGTTCAGCTGACAAAAAATACCAAAATTGCTAGGAAAAACATTCAATATTTGATCACTCTACTTTGTATGTGTGTGATTTTATAATAACTTTTTCATTATTAATGTAAAATAAAAATATTACTTAAGAAATCCATTTCCAAAGATATTTGATTTAATTTTTCATTATATCATCGATCATAAATTCCGAAGAAATCAAACCACTGTCTTGTCACATCTCAGTCATATAATGGGAAGTAAAGTTTGAAGTTTGAACAGTTCATCTATTATTTGCAATGCAGCCTCGCCGGAGAAGTTGTGACCGGTCATCGGTGCCGGAGAAAGAATCAAAACATTTTATGAAAGCCATACTTCCTTCACCCATTCATGCCAAACAAATAGTATGTTTCAGTTTCTCTCGCTCTCTTTATATTGTAGCTTGTTTTGTACTTTTATTATGCATGCATGTCAATTGTTAATCTTTTAAATGTTGAATGTTGATCACTTGTTCTGTTTAGTTTGCCTTTCATTCTAAGGTTGTAAAAATTGATTTTTAACCTTTTATTGAGAGTTAGTGTTTGTATGGTTTCACTTTGGATGAGATAAAATTGATTCTGACATATTCACTAGGTTTGAACATCTGATATGTCCATTTATTCACCAGGTTCGAACTTTGATATGTCAACTTATTCACCATGAAATTCTAGACACTAGATTACCTGACAAAAGAAAAAGAAAAATTATTTTCAACCGGAAGCAAAAAATTGGAGTTTATATCTATACACAAGTTAAAAGTGATTACATTCCCTTAAAAGTGATTTCAACGCTTAAATTTGAGACTAAATCACTTTTAAAGCGGAAAACTTCAAATTAGAATTTTTTTATAATCAAAATAAATTTCATGTATCAAAAATCAATTTGTCTCCCACAAAAGTGTATCCAAACATGCACTAGCCGTAACCCTTAATTAACTAGAGTAGCTGAAATTGTGAAAATATCATAAGCGTGTCAGTGTCAACCCTCTTTTCAAGTTGAGGAGGGCTAGAAACTGTCTCTTTTCAACACTTACTATAACATTCACTCTCTTATTGGTTGTTGGAATCAATGCGGATCTCGAAGTTTGTAAATAGGTCTCGCATAAAGTGGGGAGACCCACCCGAGTTTCACTTAGTTTGATAGTGAGTGTTAGAAATAGTGTTTTAAGCACTACTTTTTTGAAGTTTGGTTCTATATTATAACAGATGGTGTGTGTTATTTCTTATATCAATGCAGAGAATTCCAGATGAATTTATAACAAGATTTGGGAATGAACTCGAGAATGTTGCTACAATCATTGTTCCCGATGGTTGTATTTGGGAAATGGAACTGAAGAAATGCGACGAGCACGTTTTCTTTTGCAACAAATGGCAAGAGTTCGTCGAATACTATTCTATAGAATATGGTTGCTACCTATCTTTCAAATATGAAGGGAATTCGAAGTTTAGTATTATTATATTTGATGCAAGTTCTGTTGAAATTTGCTATCCTAAGAAAGGGTCCAAGGTTGAAACAAGTGAGAGTCATGGGAAAAAGATCAAGTGCATGCCTAAAGATGCTTCTAAAAGAGCACAAGATGCTGCCAATGAATTCAAACCGAAAAATCCTCATTTTCGTTCGAAAATCACTAGGAGAGATTATGTGGTGAGGATTTTACCTTCAAGTAAATGTCGAGTTATTTATGTTTCCATTTAAATTGATCTCTCATCCATTGTGCAGTATGTTGCTTCCGATTTTGCTGGAAAGTATCTGAAACCAAATGTTCCTATAAAGCTTCAAATTTCTCATGGAGAGCAGTGGGAAGTTTTTTGCATATCGCATGATGTCAGATCACGAGGAATGATAATATCGAAGGGATGTTCTCAATTTAATAAGGCCAATAACCTGTCACGTGGAGATTATTGTGTGTTTGAGCTGATCAAGAAGAAGCCGGTTGTGCTAAAAGTCACGATGTTTCGCTTGGTTGATTATTGCGATTAACAACTTTTGCATCCTTTTTTCTGTGACGATGAATGAGACATGATGATGTATGCTATACGTTGTTTTGGAATTTGATAATTTACATGGATTGTACCAACTAGTAATAGGCACTTACATGGATTGTGTAGCTGGTACTTATGATGGCTTTGTAGTTGTGCTGCTGCTTTCTGTTGATTCCAAAGCCGCTCAACATAAATATTTTCACTATTAAGCTTGTGGTTGGTTTCGTTGTTTCGTCTTTGACCATTCATTAATCTGTACAGCATAATATATACCTAAACTAACAAATGAAGTTTTAGCGATCTTTGAGGTTTCATTAGGTTTATGAATCAGTTGAGTTAGGACATGTAATGTAGCCATGGATCCTTGGTGACTTAAGTTGTTGAGTTAATCAATGGTTATTACTCTTGGAGAATTAATTTCTAACCAAAGGTCGAATAAGTGTAACTATAAAGCTTAGACCACTGATTGTTCTAAGTCCAGCCACTGGGTCGCTCGTCGAACGGGTCACTAGTTCATTCCAAGTTACCATATGTGTCTGTTCAAATCTTGTGTTTGATTACTTTAATGGGATGCAGGAGCATCTTCAAATTTGTTGATCTTCAGCTGGTCGATATTCCATATTGGCTAGCCTCCTTGCATTGCGGTGGTTGAGACGACCATTCAGTTGGTGCTTCAGATATGCCAATGCGATGTTAATGTTGATCCTAAATAAATCGGATTTCCCTTGAAGTAGATTGTAGTTAGGTGGGAGTTATTTTTGACTAGGTAAATTTTCATTTCAGTGTTGTGAATGATAACGAACTAAATACATTTATATCTATACAAGTTTATGTGCGTTTTAGATCACATAAATTGTCGTTGCGTTTTAAACTACACAAACTGTCGTGTTTTAGACTATACATTAGAAAATCTTGTATATTTTCTTGTATATTTTCTCTCGCATCTAATTCTAATTCTAATTTATATACAAAGAGAGGAATGTGTGATTTATATCAATTCAAATTCATTTTGTCCCTTCATTCTTACTTTAAAGTGAATATTGGTAGGTTACAAGCTTGTTAGAGCGGTTATTTTTTATTCTAATCATTGTTATTTTAATTAATAAAATGAGATGATTTTGTGTTTGTAAAAAAACTAAAAATTCATTTTATCTAAATTTTTTCATATATTTTTCTCTCTTAATAAACATTAAAAATCACAAAATCAGACTTTATTTTCTACTCGCCAATTTTGTTCACTCTGTGCACTCGCTTTTGTTTCCAAAAAAAATATATATGATCAAGTATCGAAGGATGGGTAGCTCAATTGATTATGTGAGTTGATCTAAGAGTTAAGGAGTTGGAGGCCTAAAATTTATGTGCAGGAAAAAACTAAATTGGAATATACTAACATGCTACTCCCTCCGTCCCAAAACTATTGTCTCTGTTGACTTTTGAAATTTATTTTTACCGCATTTTTCTACTAAAGACAAATATTAGCAAATAAGATCTTGTTTGATATTTGTCTCAATGAATACTTTCACAATATTAAATTTTTATAATTTTTTATGAAAGAAAATTAAATATATTAATGATTCAAATTATGCTTTGGTATGCGTAAGGACAATAGTTTTGAGACGGAGGTAATAATAATTAACATTACCTATAAAAATAAAATATGATAAGATACAAGGATTCACTCTATAGCAGTTTCTCACTATTATTAATCTTAGCAATTAAATTTTTATCACATAATCCAGATAAAATACACAATTAAATGACATCATTAGTTTTTTTTTGAAGCAAATGATATTCCCTCCTAAATTATAAGCGAAAAATTCATTTTCGATAATGTTTTTTTTCCTTATTTTTCTAAAATAAAATATACTTTGCATTTAATTTTCTCTTTTCATTTTTTTCGCAATAAACAATAAAAATTATTTTTATATCTTCTCATATAATTTGAGATGAGATAATACTCCTTCCGTTTTAAAATAAGTGTTACAATTGATCATAAATATCTTTAATCATGTATTATACAAAATTATAAAAATTTTATATTTTAAAAATATTTATCGAGAAAAATTGAACAACAACGTAAATGTTAATATTTATTTTTATATATTAATAAAAATGTATATGATCAACATATATTATATGAACAGTACGCACGTAACTCAAACGACATTTATTTTGAAAAGAAGAGAGTATTAGTTAAGAAATGTCTAGAAATCCTAGCTCAACTAATACAAAATACCAAATTTTGTAAGGAGGATATTCGATCTCTGATCACTCCACTTTATGTATCTGATTTTATAATGACCTCGTCATTTCGTACATGTATCAACAAAAAATATTAGTTAAGATATCCATTTCCAAAGATATTTGATTTAATTTTTCATTATATCATTGATCATAAATTCGGAAGAATCCATATCAGTGTCTTGTCACATCTCAGTCATATAATGGGGAGTAAAGTTTGAACAGTTCATTTATCATTAGCAATGCAGCCTCGCCGGGGAAGGTGTGTCCGGTCATCGGTGCCGGAGAAGGAAGCAAAACATTTTATGAAAGCCATACTTCCTTCACCCATTCATGCCAAACAAATAGTATGTTTCAGTTTCTCTCCCTCTCTTTATTCTGTTTTGTACTTTTATTATGCATGCATGTCAATAGTTAATCTTTTACATGTTGAATGTTGATCACTTGTTCTGTTTAGTTTGCCTTTCATTCTAAGGTTGTAAAAATTGATTTTTAACCTTCTATTGAGAGTTTGTGTTTGTATGGTTTCACTTTGGATGAGATAAAATTGATTCTAGAAATGTAAAATTGATCCAGACATATTCACTAGGTTTGAACATCTGATATGTCCATTTATTCACCAGGTTCGAATTCTGATATGTCAACTTATTCATTGTGAAATTCTAAATACTAGATTATCTGACAAAAAAAAAAGAAAAATTATTTTCAACCGGAAGCAAAAAATTGGAGTTTATATCTATACACAAGTTACAAGCTATAGTAAATAATTGATTACATTCCCTTGAAAGTGATTTCAACACTAAAATTTGAGACTAATTAAATCACTTTTAAAGCGGAAAACTTCAAATTAGAATTTTTTTAGAATCAAAATAAATTTCATGTATCAAAAATCAATTTGTCTCCCACAAAAGTGTATCCAAACATGCACTAGCCGTAACCCTTAATTAACTAGAGTAGCTGAAATTGTGAAAATATCATAAGCGTGTCAGTGTCAACCCTCTTTTCAAGTTGAGGAGGGCTAGAAACTGTCTCTTTTCAACACTTACTATAACATTCACTCTCTTATTGGTTGTTAGAATCAATGCGGGTCTCGAACTTTGAAAATAGGTCTCGCATAAAGTGGCGAGACCCACCCGAGTTTCTATATTATAACGGATGATGTGTTATTTCTTAAATCAATGCAGAGAATTCCAGGTGAATTTGTAACAAGATTTGGGAATGAACTCAAGAATGTTGCTACAATCATTGTTCCCGATGGTTGTATTTGGGAAATGGAACTGAAGAAATGCGACGAGCACATTTTCTTTTGTAACAAATGGCAAGAGTTTGCCGAATACTATTCTATAGAATATGGTTGCTACATATCTTTCAAATATGTAGGGAATTCGAAGTTTAGCGTTATTATATTTGATGCAACTTCTGTTGAAATTTGTTATCCTAAGAAAATGTCCAAGGTTGAAACATGGGAGAGTCATGGGAAAAATGTCAAGAGGATGCCTAAATATGCTTCTGAAAGAGCAAAGGATGCTGCCAATGAATTCAACCCAAAAAATCCTTATTTTTGTTCGAAAATCACTAAGAGACGTTATGTGGTGAGGCTTTTACCTTAAAGTAAATGTCGAATTATTTATGTTTCCATTTAAATTGATCTCTCATCCTTTGTGTAGTATGTTGCTTCTGCTTTTGCTGGAAAGTATCTGAAACCAAATGTTCCTATAAAGCTTCAAAATTCTCATGGAGAGCTGTGGGAAGTGTTTTGCGCATTGCATGATATCAGATCAAGAGGAATGAAAATATCGAAAGGATTTTCTAAATTTCATGGGGACAACAAACTGTCACGTGGAGATTATTGTGTGTTTGAGCTGATCAAGAAGAAGCCGGTCGTGCTAAAAGTCACAATGTTTCGCAAGGTTGATTATCGTGATTAACAACTTGTGCATCCTCTCTTTTGTGACGATGAATGAGACATGATTTTGTATGCTATATGTTGTTTAGGTATTTGATAATTTACATGGATTGTAACAACTAGTAATAGGCATTTACATGGATTGTCTAGTGCAAGTGGTTTGGTGTGTACAGCGTGTGAAGTGTGAACAAAGCATACTGGTATGTGATGAGCATCTATTTTACTGCTATTAATGGTTTTAAATTGCGGTTGCGGTAACAGATGCGAATGCGCTTGCGGATGTTGTGTTTGCAGTCAATGCGGCTGCTGCGACGCACATTGCGGCTGTTGCGGCGTGAATGAAATTTTAATATTCACAACCTATATTAAGTGGTACAATTGCGCCACTATAAAATTTAGCCCTTATAGTAGAGTTTTAGTTTGTTAAGTAAATACTAACTAAGAGGTGGTTGAAATACAAAGTGGATAAACTGTTAAAAATAAGATTTTTCATTTAATCTTTAGTATTTTGGTAGTTGGGATTCTAAATTTTTAATTTTTGATAAGAAAATTTTAACGAATATGTTAGAAATTGTTCGATGCGGTTACGTTGCGGTCAAATACATTATTACAAATCACACCGCGATTGTGGTGCGATGCGGTTGCGGAAACTACCGTATCAGCAATATTGCAGTCGCAATTGCAGTTGCGGACTGCAATTTAAAACCTTGCTGCTATTCTCATGTCGTAGTCGAAAAAATCTATTATATTGGTTACCATATTTGTATAAGTTGATGTAAAGCTATGAGAAGGGATGCAATATAAGGAGGCAGTTGTATGCTTACATTTTCTGTGGGTAGATGTAACTTACATTTTGATATTTTTTTTATATAGATTTCTAATAAAACTTAATTGTATGAGTATCTGAGTTTCTCTTCAAGAAGAAAAGGGAACTTATTTTCAAGTTAAAATGAGATTTTGAAAGGCAAATTTTGTTCAATCTTTTAAAACAATTTCCTTATAGAGAATGACAAATCTTTCATTATAAAAGTGTGCAAACCTCAATTCTTAAGCTAGTACTTTTGTGGTTGAGTATATGCCTTGATTGATTTATGTTTAGATACATATATATTGAAACTCAAAATCTACATTTCTAATAAAATCAATTTTAAAAGCAGAATTAATTCTATTATAGAGAATTATGAAAAACTCGAGAGTTAATTAAAAGTTAGATTTCTTATTAAAGTGACATTTTGTTCAACCACTATATTAAGAGACTTAGGATGAATTTGTGACCCAATTTTATGAGATCATACCTCTTTTTTTATTATCACTATAATATGAAGATTTTATAATTTATTTTTTGAAATTAACTGTTACGTCAGTAAAAATTCACTCTCACGTAAATAAAAGGTCAATAAATAAGAGTAAAAAAATATATTTTCTTATTCCAAAAAAAAAAATACTCTCACATAAATAAAAAGTAAACAAATAAGAGTAAGAATAAAAGTCTATTAATAAAAAATTTGTAGTAATATTTCATTTTTTTATTAACAATCATAAATTCAGAACAATCCGAACCCCGCTTCACAAAGTCTGGTAAAGAGGGGGTGATTCAAATTGGTGTTTTCGTGGGTTGCCTTTGTTATGACAGTATATTCGAAACAGAAGATCGCTTATTTTTATAGTGTCCGTTCGCATGGAAAATTTGGTCGGCAATACAGTGGCGGAGCTAGCAAAATCTCAATGATGGGGCCAAAAAAATTATAAAACAAATGCAAATTATATAATTTATATTATATATCAAAATATTAAGTTGTTATAAGCACACAAATGTGATGAAAAAAATAAACTATATGATATAAAATACTTTAAAATGCTATATTATGCATTGAGCGTGCCTTGATTTAAAAAGAAGTACTACATGATTTAATTACTTTTCAATACGTTGCCAAAATAAATTACATATTTTAAAGCACCTATAAATAATTAAATGAAACTACAAAAGATTAGAAGAAATGATTCAAAATATAATTAGAAAGAAGATTTAAAGCATTAGGAAAGAAAAAAATTAACAGAACAATTTAGGGGGTTAAGATTATTAACCCTCACAAATTATACTTTTCAAACATAATTAAGGGATTTAAAAAAATACGCAGAAGCCCAAAACAACCTCTAAATAGATAAAGATCGATGTTAAATTTCATAAAACTGCCGTTAAATTATACTCCCTCCGTCCCGAAATATAAGAGGAAAAACCATTTTTTTTTGTCCCAAAATATAAGAGAAAAACCAATTTCAAGAATATGTTTTTCTTTATTCTCATAAAATTAAATGCAAATTGCATTTAAATTTCTTTCTCTCTCCTTTTCTCAATAAACAATAACCAATAACAAATGATTTTACATCTTCCTATACAACTTATTTCAAGAAAAATCACACAAAAACATATTTCAAAGTCTCATGATTATGTTTTCTTAATAAGTGAGATTTTTTTTTCTTATATTTCAAGATGGAGGGAGTATATCAGAAAAAAAATCTATTTTTTTAAGAGGCGGGCTGCGGCCCTGCATTGCCTTAAGGCAGCTCCGCCCCTGCGGCAATATACAAGTGGTTTGGTGTGGTTGAAGTGAGGCCCAGTAAAATTGGGATGATGTTACAAGGATTTCTTGGCTCTATAAAATTTCCAGAGAAGACACAAAAGGGAGTGATTTTGATATGGCAGACCATTTTTGGATTATCCAGCTTACAAGGAATGATTTGATTTTTGTTAGGAAATTGCATGAAGACCACCGAAAAATAATTGAGAGGATTAAATATACCTCTTGGAAGAGGATTTTGTAAGAAAAAACCTCAATCCCCTATCTTTATTATGTATGGTGCGTCAACCAAATTGATTGCATAATTAGACGATATTGATTAGGGATGACAAAAACACTCAAACCTACGGGTCTTGCCCGAAACCGAACCTGAGTCAACGGGTAAAACCCGAATTGACTGGGTTTGAGTTTGAGTTCGGGTGACACCCGATATTTCGGGTTCGGGTTTGGGTAGTGTCAAACCCACACCCGAAACCCGAAATCACACCCGTTATATATAAAATTATATAATTATCTCTCTTACATTAGCATATTGTAGACTATTTTAACACTGTAGACTATTTTTCATCCTTATTTTAATACTGAAAACAATGTTAGCATGTTGTAGACCGTAATTTCGTTGAATTTTTCGATTTTTTTTTACTTTTGTTAATGTAAGTTCGGGTTCGGGTAGGAAAAACCCGAACCCAACGGGTTTGAGTTTTGGTGTTATTTTATCACCCGAAAGCCACTTTGGGTTCGGGTTCGGGTTTACCCGATATTTCGGATTCGGGATTGGATAGTGTCAAACCCGCGCCCGAACCTACTCGTTGCCATCCCTAATATTGATGTTTGTGAGATTGGATTTTGTATATCTCTTGTATTGTAAAGAGATACTACCTCCGTTCCAATATATAAGACCATTTTTGACTAAATGACACTATTCATGTATTTTGCTTTGACCGTATTTTTTTCATAATTTATAGATGTAAATATTATCATATAAGATCTTGTTTGATTCGTCTTAATGAGTATTTTCAAAATATCAAATTTTTATAATTTTTACAAATGCACAATTAAAGATATTTGTGATCAAAGTTGTGCATTGACGAACGTGCATTGGTCAAAATGGATCTTATAATTTGGGACGGAAGTAGTATTTCTTTGTTGTAGAATGTCTCGATAGAGTACTCCCTCCGAATATAAATATAAGCAAAAAATTTCTTAAAGTTTCGAACATTATTATAAGCAAATTTAACTACCTTTGAAATAATTAATACTACTATTATAAATATACCCTTATTTAATTTTACCTTTTTTAATGCATTTATTTTACTTTTACAAAAGTATGTGATTTCTAAAAAGAATTAAATGGACAATATAGTAAACTTAACTATGTTTTACATTAAATAAAAAAAATTAATTATACTTAGCTGAATTTCTTAAACACCGTAGTTTTTTTCGCTAGGGAGGAGTATCTTATACTTTTTCAAGTCTTTAATACTCCCTCCGATCTTTATTATAAGAAGAAATTTACTTTTTAGATATATAGAATGTTTCATGTATCTAAACTATATTATGAACTAGATACATCAAACATTTCATGTATCTAAAAAGCAGATTTCTTGACCGAATGAAGTAGTATATAAATAAAAAAAAATTGCTTGCTATTAAAAAATAAAATCCGAACCCATATTGTCTTGTCACATCTAAGTCATATTATGATGATATGTACAGTATGGTTTAATAAATTAATAAAAAAGGAAGAATAAGGTGAAGTAAAGTTTGTAGTTTGAACAGATTTCATTTATTATTTGCAATGCAGCCTCGCCGGATAAAGTGTGTCCGGTCATCGGTGCCGGAGAAATATACAAAACATTTTATGAAAGCCATACTTCCTTCTCCCATTCATGCCGAACAAATAGTATGTTTCTGTTTCTCTCCCTCTCTTTATTCTGTGCCTGTTTTACTAAATGATTAAATTTGCTTGTGCTTCTAAGTGCATGTTTGGTATGACTATGCCAGAATCATGGTTATCGATTTTGAAGAAGCTATAAAGTGTAACTTTTACGAAAGTACAGTGTCTAACCGTGTTTTGAGATACCTTGGTACCGTGATACCAAATATAGGCGTAACTTTTAAAAATCACGGCAGATAACCATGATTCTGACATGCTCATGATACTAAGTATCTTTGTCATTGTTTTGTGATTCTGTTTCATGTTGATCATCACTTGCCTGTTTAAACTGTTTTAGTGTGTTCTTCATTCTATCTTGTGTTGTAAAAATGTGTTTGAGTAGAATTGATTTTGTTTCCGTAATTGTTTTCAACCTGAAGCTAGAATTTGGAGTTTTATCGATACCGACTATAGTAACTTATGTTTTATTGTATTACCTTAAAAGTGAATTCAACAAAATATTTGAGGCTAAAATTCATTTTAAGAGTGGAAAACTTCAAATTAGAATTTACTACTCTAGAGTCAAAAGCAATTCTGCCCAAATGCAACAAAAGATGTTTTATGTATCTAAAAGTTGTTGAAATATACATAATTAGGCTCATTATTAGTTAGTTAGTATATAAGGTAGAAGGTGTACTCATTTGTACAATACTCACTCTTTCATTTGTATAATTTCTATTGGTTTCAAAGCAAATTTTTGAAGGTTTTCTCTCCTTTTTCGTTGATATCGTGATTCTCAAAAAAAGTGCTTATATAGTACATTAGTGGAATCGGAAGTGACTTATATTTGAGGCACTCTTAGAGTGGAAAACTTCAAATTAGAATTTATTCCGGTCAAACAAAAGCAATTCTACCCTAACGCGTCAAAATACATTTATGAAAATCTCGTAAGCATGTTAACCATCTTTTGAAGTATGGTCGTATAACGGATGTCTTGTCATCGCTTATCAATGCAGAGAATTCCAGATGAATTTATAACAAGATTTGGGTATGAACTCAAGAATGTTGCTACAATCATTGTTCCTGATGGTTGTGTTTGGGAAATGGAACTGAAGAAAAGTGACGAGCACATTTTCTTTTGCAACAAATGGCAAGAGTTCGTCGATTACTATTCTATAGAATATGGTTGCTACATATCTTTCAATTTTGAAGGGAATTCGAAATTTAGTGTTATTATATTTGATGCAACTTCTGTTGAAATTTGTTATCCTAAGAAAAGGTCTAAGGTTGAAACAAGTGAGAGTCATGGGAATAAGGTGATGAGCATGCCTAATAAATATACTTCTGAAAGAGCAAAGGATGCTGCCAATGAATTCAACCCAAAAAATCCTTATTTTCGTTCGAAAATCCCTAAGGGAAAATATGTGGTGAGGATTTTACCTTACAGTAATTGTCGAGTTATTTATGTTTCCATTTAAATTGATCTCTCTACCATTGTGCAGTATGTTCCTTCTGATTTTGCTGTAAAGTATCTGAAACCAAATGTTCCTATAATGCTCCAAAATTCTCATGGAGAGCAGTGGGAAGTTTTTTGCCGATCGCATGATGTCAGATCACCAGCGATGCTCTTATCAAAGGAATTTCATAAATTTCATAGGGACAACAACCTCTTACATGGAGATTACTGTGTGTTTGAACTGGTAAAGAAGAAGCCGGTTGTGTTACAAGTCACGATGTTTCGCATAATTGACTATTGCAATTAATGGTTAATGCATCCTTTCTTCAGTGACAATGAATGAGTCATGTTATAGTATGTTGTTTTGGTATTTGATAATTTACATGCATTGTACCAACTAGTAATAGGCACTTACATGGATTGTCTAGCGCAAGTGGTTTGGTGTGTACAGCGTGTGAACAAAACATACTGGTCTGTGATGACTGATGAGTATCAATTTTACTGTTTTTCTCGTGTCTTAGTCGAAAACACTTAATTGTATCTGAGTTCACCTGCAAGATGAAAAGGCAGTTAAAATGAGATTTTAAAGTGCAAATTTTGTTTCAGAAAAAAAAAAAGCATGAGTTTGAAATTTGTAGATAATAGACTTGAGGGCTCAAAATTCAGCTGGATATGTCTCTATTCTGTTACTTATATATATCATAATTATCCTCATTGAATTGTTCTGGTATGTCATAATTTCTATGTAATGAGAACTGATAAATATAATGCTAGAATCAGGAAGAAGCTAAAGGGGTTGCATCTAAATACAGCATAATTGGCACTGACGTAAGCATTAAGCAACTCACTTTGAGGAGACAAAAAATTAGGCTGTTTTGATATAAGGTATAAGCTGTTTTAATAAGCTGAAAGTAGCTGACGAAAATGTTATAAACTGTTTCAATAAGCTCTTTCAAAGAGTTTTGAAAGTGCTTATATATATTGGTCATATCAAATGAGAATGTATTTCTAGAGTTCAAGACTTATGTTCAAACTCGTTGGTTGAGTTTTTAAAGAGGCAAATTAATATGATTGCTCATGAGTTAACTCGAGCTGTCTTATACATAGCTATTCCTCAAATGTTAGAGTTTATGCCAATTTTTATTTTGGTACAGCTTTGGTGGTGCAAGAACTTCGACGGAGATTCTACGGCGAACCTCTGTGTCCCTCTGTACCTCTGCATTCTTTACATAAGTATGCTTTCAATCCTTTTTTTTTCTGCATCTTTGTACATTGTTAGGACTAGTTTTTCAAAATAAGTTGTTGTTGGAGTATTATGTTTATTGCATTGTTCATTCTTATCAGCCTGTTACATGCATTTCATTTTATGAGCCTGTCACATTCATTTTGTTACATTCTTTTTCTGCTTATTAGTTTTATATTTTAAATATGTATTCATTTAAAATGAAAATGCTTGCCCTAGTAGTAATTAAAACCACGTTTCGATTTCCATACTATGAAATGCGTTTGATTCGCAAATTAGTAAGTACTGGACAGAACAGTACAGGACAGAACAAGACAGTACAGGACAAAATAAGATGGTACAGGACAGGACAAAATTGTATTGAAGAGATATAGGGAGATAATTTTTTCATATTTGAAATTAAAAAGGGTATTTTCGTATTTTTTGTAGTTGTACTGTGGATAAAAAGTTGTCCTGTGGTTTCGTGAAGAACAAAAATTCCTGATTTTGTGCTGTCCCTTGCTACCTATTTTGTCCAGTCCCATAACCAGTTTTTACATCAAACAGGGTACAAAAAGTTGTCTTGTCCAGTACTCTGTTTTTTAGCAGATCAAAAAATTAAGAGAATTAATTTTGATAGAATTGAGTCGGATAAAATTGATTTTAACAAAATTAAGTTTAACAGAGTTGATTTATGTTTGAATACATTTAGTAAAAGTGAGTTAAACAATAAATTTTAATGTAAAAATCATATTTAAATTCAAAAGCTACACATCCTAGCTTATAGTAGAATCATTTTTTTGAAGGGAGAATCAATTTTGATGTAGGGAAACCAAACACATTAAAATTACTCTAGAATTAATTATATAACTTTAGAATTGATTTTGGCTTTTTCAAAATTAAAGCTAAACTAAACATGCACTAAGTCATAATAGAATTCGAACTCGGTGTATAGCAATTAAAGACTTCGTTTTATTAATTAATCCTAAAAAATATTGGAGTTAATTAAAAATTAGACTTCTTTCTTTTATTAAACGTTAGTTGATCTAATAATGATTGACGCTGAATTTAATAAGGAGAACCACAATTTAATTCTCCACAATTGTGTTTCAAAGAAGATTGAATCATTTAATGTTAAAATTTACTTCAAAATCTGGATTACTAGTGACCTTTCTCCTAAAAACCAGATAATAAAAAAAAAGTAAGACTTCTTCTTAAAGTGACATTTTGTTCTACTAATATATTTAAAGACATATGGGATGGATTTGTGACCCAATTTTATGAGATGGGTAGTAGCTAAGCTCCCACTTTTTTTTTTATTATCATTTTAATATGATGATTCTATAATTTATCTATTTGCAAAATCAACTGTATGTTGGTAAAAATTCATTGTCACGTCAACAAAAAATTACCCCCTTATACTATAACATAAGACATTTTGAAAAGAAAAAAAATTGTATTAAAATATATGTTATTTTACAATATTAATGAAGTATTTAATGTTATTTTTCTTATTATAGTCTTAACTATTTATTACTCTATCTTTTTTTATTTCTTCAACTTATCATGAAGAACAATTTTATAAACTAATTGATAATTTCTTTTTTTCCATACAATATTAATTATATTTATTAATTTATGTAATAAAGTCAAAACGACTTATATTTTAGTACAGAGATAATAACAAATAAAAATAAAAGATATATTTTTCACATTACAAAGATAATAAAAAAAACACTACTACCTTCATCCCAAACTATTGTACTTACACATATCAATACATAATTTAATCATAATATATTTAGTTTTCTTTCATAAAAAATTATAAAATTTTAATATTGTAAAAATACACAAATTATTATTTTTTTGGTTAGGTAGACTAATGGCTAAAAATTCACTGTTTAAAGGTGAATAAATTAAAGGTGAGTAAATTAAATGGGTATACAAGATTCGAACTTTAGTCATACACTTCCGTGCAATATGTCAAAACAATTGAGTTAATCTCATGGGATTAAAAATACACAAATTTATTAGTCCAAAATATTTTATTTTCTCCTTATCAATCATAAATTGGGAAGAATCTGAACCACTGTCTTGTCACATCTCGGTCATATGATGCTATGTGTTTAATTATGCTTGATATATCGGTTAATAAATTAATAAAAAAAGAAGAACAATGTGAAATATACTAAAAGTTTAAGTTTGAACAGATTTCATTTATTATTTGCAATGCAGCCTCGCCGGAGAAGTTGTGACCGGTCATCGGTGCCGGAGAAGGATTCAAAACATTTTATGAAAGCCATACTTCCTTCACCCATTCATGCCAAACAAATAGTAAGTTTCCATCCAGTTTCTCTCCCTCTCTTTATTATGTAGCTTGTTTTGTACTTTTATTATGCATGCATGTCAATTGTTCTACAAATGATTAAATTTGCTTGTACTTCTAAGCATCACTTGGAATATATCTGAATCGGTAATCTACCATGATTTTGCAGAAATTACATGTTTGGTATCATCTTAATATGTCAAATATGTCAAAATTGTGATGATTCATCGTGATTTTGTAGAAGTTACATTTGTAGACACTTGTAGCTTATGCAAAATCACGGTAGGTTACTGTGATTTTGAGATACCTAACGTGATATCAAACATAGACTAAGTATCTTTGTCTCTGTTTTGTGAATTTGTTTCATGTTGATCACTTGCTCGGTTTTAGTTTGTCTTTCATTCTACCTTATGTTGTAAAAAATTATTTTATTTTATTTGTTTTGGTGAGAGTTATTGTATGTTTGGTTTCATTTGGGATGAGACAAAATTGATTCTAGAAGTGAAAATTTGATTGACATTTGAAATGTGTTTGAGTAGAATTGATTTTGCTTCCATAATTGTTTTCGACTTGAAGCCAGAATTTAGAGTTTTTATCTATACCATCAATAGTAACTTATGTTTGATTATATTACCTTAATAGTGAATTCAACACTACATTTGAGGCTAAAAATCATTTTTAGAGTAGAAAACTTCAAATTCCAATTTCAAATTAGAATTCTAGAGTCAAAAGAAACTCTACCCAAAAGCAAGAAAAGAAATTGTGGTTAAAATATAGATAATTAAGCTCATTAGATAGTGTCCGTTTGGTCCGACTTTGTTTTAGCTTTACTTGTCCCTTAAGTCATAAGTAGGGTCAAACACATATTCTATGAAGTTCTTGTAAAAAAAAATGGCTTAATACTAATGAAGAAAATATAGAGATTTGTCTCGACAAAAAATAAATAAATCAAAATACACTATGTAAAAAGAAGATAAGTACAAAGTACGAACTATATCAAAATATTTTAGTTTAAAATACAAAAAAAAAAACACAAGTACTTTTAAATACAAAAAATAAATTACCAAACAACTTTTACTTTATTTTTAAAGCTCTTTTTATTATTTTTAAGTTTAAAGTAACTTTAACTCTAAAAAAAAGTTGGGTCAAATGAACCATTAGTATATAAGGTAGAAGGTTTACTCTTACACTCACTCTTTCATTTGTATATTACTATTATTTCTATTGGTTTCAATGCAAATTTTTGAAGGTTTTCTCTTATTTTTCGTTGATATCGTGATTCTCATCAAAAGTGATAATATAATACATACTTATTAGTTGAATCGGAAGTGACTTATATTTTATTACATTCCCTTAAAAGTGAATTCAAAACTATATTTGAGGCTTAAAAGCACTCTTATAGAGTGGAGAACTTCAAATTCTAATTTATCCAGTCAAACAAAATCAATTCTACACAAACGCATCAATTTTTTTTTTTTTGAAATGGCAAATATTATTAATAGCGACTCAAGCACAAGACTTACATGAGAGGCAAAGAGGCTACAAATCGGATCCAAAGACAACCGACAAAGTAGACACGACATACAACAAGAGGCAATTACAATCCAAAACGGATACACCAGAAGCCAAAAACAAAACCCCAACTCCCAGACTTTCAAACCAAAACACCATCAACGGGATAAACAATCTCCCGGATCCCACCTCCATTCATAATACAAACATGGAGGCATTTTTATTCTAGCAAGACTCCACTTCCAGCTCAATACTTTAATCTCATCAACCAATTCCTTAGGATTGAAATTTTCATTAGCAAAAATAGCAACATTTCTTGCTTTCCAAATCGTCCAAAGGGTTGCATGCCAAATCATCAAAAAACCGTGATGAACTCTATTATTCTTTGCCGCACATCTAAAAACTTCAAAAAACACACAAAGATCACGGGGGATCACAATAACCACCCCCACCCATCTAAAAATCTCATACCAAATCAACATAGCACTCGAACAATGTAGGAAAAGGTGAATTGAGGATTCGAGAAAACCCACACACCCAACACAATTTCTAGACATACCCGGGCCAAGAATATGCCGGTAGTCAAGATTACTCCTGGTAGGAATTCTATCATAGAGCAATTGCCATAAATGTACTAGCCAAACGCATCAAAATAATTTTATGTATCCAGACAAAAGTGACTCCATAAATGTACTAGCCGCAACCTGTTAACGTTATTTATGAGAGTAACTAATTTACATTGTGAAAACCTCTTAAGTATGTTAACCATCTGTTGAAGTATGGTCTATAGTATTAACGGATGTCTTGTCCTCGCTTACCAATGCAGAGAATTCCAGATGAATTTATAACAAGATTTGGGAATGAACTCAAGAATGTTGCTACAATCATTGTTCCAGATGGTTGTGTTTGGGAAATGGAACTGAAGAAATGCGATGAGCACGTTTTCTTTTGTAACAAATGGCAAGAGTTTGTAGAATACTATTCTATAGAGTATGGTTGCTACCTATCTTTCAAATATGAAGGGAATTCGAAGTTTAGTGTCATTATATTTGATGTAACTTCTGTTGAAATTTGCTATCCTAAGAAACTGTCCAAGGTTGAAACAGGTGAGAGTCATGGGAAAAATGTCGAGAACATGTTTAAAGATGCTTCTAAAAGAGCAAAGGATGCTGCCAACGAATTCAACCCAAAAAATCCTTACTTTTGTTCGAGAATCGCTATGAGAAAACATGCGGTGAGGATTTTACCTTAAGTAAATGTCGAGTTATTTATGTGTCCTTTTAAATTGATCTCTCATCCTTTGTGCAGTTTGTTCCTCCTGATTTTGCTGTAAAGTATCTGAAGCCAAATGTTCCTATAAAGCTTCAAAATTCCCATGGGGAACAGTGGAAAGTTTTTTGCTTATCGTATCATTCTATATCACCAGGAATGCAAATATCGAAGGGATTTTCTAAATTTCATAGGGACAACAACCTGTCACATGGAGATTATTGTGTGTTTGAGCTGATCAAGAAGAAGCCGGTCGTGCTAAAAGTCACGATGTTTCGCATGGCTGATTATCGCGATTAACAACTAGTGCATCCCCTCTTCTGTGATGATGAACGACTGTATGCTATATCTTCTTTTGGTATCTGGTAATTTACATGAATTGTACCAACTACCAACTACCAACTAGTAATAGGCACTTACATGGATTGTTTAGCGAAAGTGTTTTGGTGTGCACGATGTGTGAACATAACATACTGGTCTGCGATGAATATCGATTTTACTGCTTTTCTGATGTCGTAGTCGAAAAATTTATTTTATCGGTTACCATATTTGCATTCTTACATTTTCTGTTTTTAGATGAGAATTCCATTTTAATATTTTTCAAATTAAAACGAGATTTTAAAATGCAAATTTTGTTGAATTTTTTCAATTTGTATTTCAAGGGGCATGAAAAATATGTCAGGATGGAATTGAATCAGTTGCTGTTTCACAATAAAAAAGAAACTGATGAGTTTGAAATTTGTAGATAATAGACTTGAGACCTCAAAATTCAGCTGGATATATCTCTATTTTGTTATTTATATATCTGAATTATTATCCTCATTGAATTGTTCTGTATGTCATAATTTCTATGTAAATTAGATGAGATAGCTAATAAATATAATGCTACTGTATATAATATATCTATCAACTTGTCTATGAACTGCTTCATAAGCTTTTTCAAAAGAGTTTAAAAAGTAGTAAAAACTAAGTCAATTTTATTTTTACCCTCTAATTTTTATGAGAAAAAATGTTATAGTAGTTTAGAGTTCGGAACGAATTTTGGCATCAAGTGGTTTCAGTCCACTCTAAAAGTAGTTGCGAGATGGTCATCCTTGCTATAAATTCAGCGTTAATCATCATTGGACCAATTAACATTTGATTAGATTAACTGAAACTTATTATTATTATTATTTTTAACAAACAAGTACAAACAAAAATTTAAGGATTAATTACAGAAGTTTAATATTTAGCTGTATTATTTTCTATAAATCAATCAAAGTTTAAATGAACAAAGATTATAATATTCACCTTATTATATATCTTTCAAAACACAAAAAACCTTATCCAAATACAAAAGGAATATAATATATATAATAATTATTACAGTGAGAGTATTTTAAGGAATAAATTTTTTAAGTTGCTTGTGGGAGAAATTAAATTGTCGTATTAGACTACTCGTTTTATCTATGGGTGTTTTACTTCAAATGGTGGTTATAAATAAATATCATTTTCATATCTAATTTTAGATTGAGTTGTTGAATCTCCAATTATTTTTGAATAAAAAATGTGTCATAAAATACACATCCATTGTTTTCTCTTTTTTTTGACAAAACACATCCATTGTTTTTAATAAAAGAAAAATGTATTTATTTGAAGAGAAAAAAATTGGTTTACATTTTATACCAAATTATTGTGTATGAAATATAATATATAATTTATATGAATGATAATGCACAATAACAAATCATGAAATTAACAAATTAAATACACTATTTTTGTTTTGTCAAAAAAAATACACTATTTTTGTTCAATGATTTAATCAACTAAAATTTATCTTATAATACATTCTACTGTGCACAAAAATGTTCTTATGTTAATAGTGGTATTCCAACAAATAACTTTACCACGGTTCAAATAGAATATTTTCCTTGCACTATCATGAAAGATTAAAAAAGTATTGAAAGGTTGAAAAAGAAATAAAATATTCCTTTACCATCATGAAAGGTTAATTTAATAATAATAGTAAAGGGGAAAATGCAAAACTCTTATATGCGTATTTTTTCTTTTGGTACATGCTTAAGATATTTAATAATGATTATAATTTTATATATTGCATAAAAAATTATTATAATTTTATATATAAGGAGTTTTTATAACTTCATAAATACTATAAACTATCTAATCATTTTTAGGAGAGCTCAAACTTTGTACAGTATAAAGAAATTAATATCGTATTCTATTTTATACATGCAAAAAGGAAAAAATATGGCTAAAATTCTCATGTATGTTTATGCTATGGTTCTATTTCTTTCCTTATTTTTTATCGCAACAGAATCTGCTAGTACTGGTAAGCCATTTGTTCATCCTTTTTAAATTTCCATTTTTATTTTGTTTGTACTCAATCTCATAATTTTATTGTAACATTATTTATTACTCCCTTCGATCTTTTTTATAAGAAACAATTAATTTTTTAAGTTCATTGAATAGTTGATGTATTGGTTTTTTATAGACCAAATACATCAATTATTCAATGAACCTAAAAAGTTAATTATTTCTTATAAAAAGGATCAGAGATAATATTTTTTTTCATTACAGAACTTATTGAATGTGTCGAGGATACCGATTGTCCAATATCTTGGCACGAGTTTTTTGAGTTCAAGTGCATTACTCATAAATGTAAATGGGTTTTTAGGTTTCCATGATTTGGTGAGTGCCACATTCAAGAGAATGAGACAATATGCTGTCAAAATAAATGTGTAATATATGTTATATGTTATGATAGAGTATTCCGTAAGTTATCATTTAATTAGTTATTGTAAATTGTAATGTCACCCAATATATTTTTACTTTTTCTAATTTAATGAAACTTGCATGTATGATGTTGTATAATAAGATGATGGTAAGGCAATAAAGAGTATTATTTAGATTATCTTCTTCTCTCTTAATTTTGGAGGTATCACATTGCATCCTATCACACCTTATTTACAACCACACCACCTATAAGAAGAACATTATATAGTTATATTTTTGTTGTATCAACAACAATTTGTCAGATTGGTGTATGAATCTATGAACTATAAACTTAGTATTTACTTGTTGAGAGGAAAGAGAATGAAGAGGAAAAAATGTCTTGCTTGCACCAAGGTCGAGCTTTTGAAAAGAAAAAAATTTGAAGAATGAAGAGAAGTAACAAGAAAAAAACTTTGACGAGAGAAAATTTAGGTTTAACCTTGACAAAAACTTTAAAAAATATTTGGCAAAGTCTTCTTTGTGTTCACGTTATAGATCCAAACCCTTAATATTTTCAATTGAAAACAATACATAAGTAAGTCATAAACTTAATCAACTCTAATTTGATGAATTTTTATCCAAATGTCACAAACCATATATGCATTATTAATATCGTTTCAAGCCAGATCCAATAGTTCATTTTTAACAATGACTTTTTCGGAGACCAAAATAACCCTATAATTCCGGCTAAAGAAAAAATTGCAACAAGTTCTTTTTTTTTAGTATTTCAAATCGACGAATCAATAGATCAATAGATCTGCTCATTTCAAATAATTTTTTAACGAAAACTCAAAATTTTAAATGATCAATACGAAAATTTATTTATCCTATCACATGCAGCTCAGTTGGCAACCTCAAAGTGTGTGTGATAATCTTGATAAAACAGTTAGATGCTTTATTTGGAAAGGCACGGGTGATACTGGGATGCATCTTGTTAGCTGGAAAAAAAAATCACGCAACCTCGAAAATATGGCGATTGGTTTAGGTCAAAATATAGTTCTCTTGGGTAAACTTATTTGGGAGATTCTGCAGTCTCCACAAAAATTATGGGTCAGTATTTTCAAAGATAAATATCTGAAGGGGCAACTTCCTTTTATCATCACTGCTTCCAGGGGCTCAGTGATTTGGAATTCTTTGGTTAAAGCAGTAAAGGAATTGAAAGATGGTTTTATCTTTAAAATTGGCAACGGGGAGTCAAGTTTTTGGTATGATTCTTGGGTTTAGAAAGAAAAATTATGTACGACAGTGCCTTTTGTAGCAATTCAAGATACTCAGGCTAAGATTAAAGATGTTTGGTCCAACGGAATGTGGCAGTTTCAATCTCTTTATACTTCTATTCATGTTTCTATCATGCATGAATTTTTTGAACATCTGGACTTGGTGTAACTCAAGCTTCGGTACCTACTCTATTAGCGATGCATACACTTGGTTGTTAAATCCTGCCCCGCTTAATAATCATCCCAACTAGCAGTAGATTTGGCAACTTAAGCTTTCGGCAAACATTCAGATTTTTCTTTAGCAGTTGATTCATGAATATATTCCAACTCGTGCAGTTCTGCAACATAGAAGGGTTTGTCATACGAATCTTTGTGCGCGACGTTCAGTTGTTCCTGAAACTATTGAACATTGCTTATTTCTTTGTGCAGACTCGTCTAGCATTTGGCAAGCTTGTGGTTTGTATGTCTCATCCATCTTAGCTCAAGGTATAGGTACAAGCAGCTTGCTAAAGACCATGGGATTAGAGTTTTTATTATCCTATGGGTGGTTTGGTGAGCCCGCAATGATTTTGTGTTTAATAAACACGAGAAAGTGTGCATGCTAGTGTGTTGAAGATATATTCTCTATACATTGTTATGTTGCTGCTTTTGTGCTGCCAAATGCATCAGGGACCAACCTTTCTATGCCCCGCTGTGTCGCTTGGTCCAAGCCTCCGGAAGGTGTCGTATGCCTTAATGTAGATGGTAGTTTGTTGGGTTCATCGAACTCTGCTGGTAATGGTGGTCTGTTACGAAAGAACAACGATACTTTTTTATTTGGTTTCTATGGGAATGCATCAATCAATAATATTTTATTTGTAGAGCTCATGGCAGTGATGTATGGTCTCCAGATATGTCAGGAGCATGGTTACAGGAAGATCTTCTATTTCTCAGATTCGCTTGTTGGAGTAAGCTCTAAGAGCCAATTTATTTTCATAATATTTGTTTTAGGAATTTGAATATAAATATAACATTTCTTTATTATGTTTGTAAGAGTCCAAAAAGAATAATAAAGTCCCTTGAATAGATAGTTCGTTTAAAGATATATTAAGTGTGACTTAATCATGAGATTCTATTAAACATAAGGACGCTATTCTTAAAGTATTCGTAGTCGAGCTTTAAGGTGAAGTGGGATAACCTTAAAGCATAAAGACTATTATGAGGATAGACTGATGATCGCATCTCATGGATCATGGGATAAGGAGTTATCAAGTCTTGACATAGGTATAAATATTAGGAGTAATATTTATACTGGATTGACCCGCTATGAGAGTACTACATGGAATGTTATGTAATGTGTCATAAGTTACTCTCATGCTGATAATGGTGTAGCCCACCCTTCGACCTGAAACCACTATGGACCTTAGATGTAGAGTCAAGTGCTTTATCACTGATCTAACATTGTCCGTAATCGGATAATCATAAGGACAGTAGATGGGTACTTCACAAAGTATGTTGAAGGACAATAGTGACCTAGATGGAATTTGTCAATCCTACATAACAGGATAAATGTCTATGGGCCCAATATTGAACTGGACAAGGATGACACAGTCTATGCCTTGTGTTCAATATAGACATAAGGGCAAAGGGGAAATCGTACACGACTAATATTATCACAGAATGTTTTGTTAAGATCACATAAATATTTCGTGATTTGGATAGCAATGAAGTGTTGCTAGATACCTCTCATTATTTATAATATTAAATAGATGATTTAATATTATTACCAACGTTACGGAAACCTACAAGGGTCACACACATAAGGACAGTGTAGTGTGAGAACTGAGAACATCGTAAAGTACGGTGTACTTTAGAGAAATATATATAATGTGATAAGGTATCACAAATTATGATAAGCGGTACACCATAAGGTATGGTGGGCGCGAGCACACATGAGTAGCAAGACTCATGGGGCGCGCGCCCTAAGTAAGCATATTGGGCTTTTGCTTCAACTTGTCTTGCTGAACAAGACAAGTGTTTTGTCTTGGAGAGCAAGACAATAAACTCTATAAATAGAGGTTTTATGCAATAGCAAAATACACAAGAGAATTCATAAGAATTGTAAGGTTACTTGAATCCTAAAATTATTTCTCTTACACTCTCTCTCACAAAAGTTCTTCATTCATAAGCTAGCACTTGGAGTGAAAGAAAAGCTGTTCGTGTGGACTAGCTAGAGACATTGCTGTTCATCCTTCAACGTTCGTGATCGTCTTGTTCGTGATTCAAACGGTTCTACTCTTCAAGAGGTAAAACCCTAAACACATGATCATGCCCCTTCGTAAGGATCTCTAAAGGAAAATTTTGAATTCCGCTGCTTTTACTATCCTAATTTTCCTTCATCGCTGCAGTCGATTAGTCTAATTTGAGATGGTGTTTCTACTCACCTCTGATTTGCCAATGAGGTCTTTCGTATTCAGAAACTTCTGGCTGGAGATTGGGAGATAACAATTAATCATACGTTTAGGGAAGGAAATGTGTGTGCAGATGTTTTGGCTAAGATGAATGCACTCTCATATTTGACATTGGTGAGGTTAACTACCCCTCCTAGTGCTTTGAACTTGCCGCTGCTTGATGATGCTAGAGGTGTAATGTTTATTAGGGAGTAGGTTCCTTGGTTGTTTTGTTTTCTTTTGCCTTTTTCTTTAATATAACAAAAAAAACACAAAAATTTATTTCGAATCAATAATCACATAAACATGATCTACAACATCAATACATGAAATGAGAACAAAATATCGAAAAAACCAAGCCCCCACACATAAACATCCCAAAAGCGCAACATAAATAGGGAAAAGGGGGAGCAATACCTCTCTAAATTTTGATGGATCTTGTATGGGTAGGCGGGATTTGTCGCTAGCTTCTTTTTGATAACTCATTTGTTGGTGGTGGATGTCGGTTGCGGCTACAAAGGAAAAGAATAGAGGAAATTTTTGATAAAATATTCTTGATCCATAATTTGCGGCTTGTTCAGATATAAACCCAACGCGGCTCATTGAGATTCATAAATAACTATCCCTAAAAGTTCTTGTCTTACTCCCTCAGTTTCTCTAGTCTCATATATAAGCAAATTTGCAAAAAAGTTCACCTTTTAAAAAAAATTCTAAATGCATGTAAGTCAAACACATTTTTTAATTTTATCCTTACTTTTGTTCTTGGAAATCGTTATAAACATGAAAATGTGTAAAAAGTAGGGATATATTTGAAAAAATGACGTTGATTGTAATGATTAGAAGTTACTTTTGCTTATATTTAAGACTTTCAATTTTTTCATTTTGTTGTTTGTATATAAGACCGGAGTAGTACTAGCACTCATCGTGTTTGAGCGTTGAGTTCATTTTCTCTTAATTATTACTGTAATTAATGGTTGAGTGTTCGTCTATTCGATCATCATTGAGTATAAAACAACTTTAAAATTCTCCACCTGTTATCTTAAGGGAAATTCGACGGTACAATAGAGAAATTGTCATGTACCGATACATTAAACATGATGACCAATAATTATTTGACACGTGTCATATTATTATTATTAAAACTAGTGTCGTACATATTTTCTATGATGATTGTCATACCCCAAATTTTGCCCACTTGATTTTGTATATATATTTTTGGTCAATTTAATTTTCAAAATAGCAGGTTAGTTGAGATGGCGATGAGAAGATCATTTAGAAAAGTTGCAAGCAAAATGTCATAGGTTCAAGCTCCACTTGATACGTTTATTTTTTATCTCATTAATCATACTAACTTTTTTATTTATTTTTCTAACAATAAACTTTTTCTATTTATTTTTGGTAATATTTATTATCTCTTTTTTTGTTTGTCCAAAATTATAAAAAAATAGAGCATGTATATAAAAAAAAAAGAAAATATATAGACTTGTATAGAAAGAAAATAGAATTAACACAAAAACATAAAAAAGAAGTGAATTAAAATAAAAGAGAACCAAATCTTTGGTCTTGGAGAACAAGAAAGGGAATTAACACTAAAATATAAATTAAGAGCAAATCAATTATAATTATAAAAACAAGTAAAATCTGTCCATGTTAATTTTCAAAGCAAATCTTCATGAGATTCTTACAAGTTTTAAAGACCTAAATCTTACACTATAAATAGAGGGCTTATTTTCACAAAGACACAACAAAAATTCTTCACAAACACAACCACTTCTTCAGAACCAATTCTCCATACAACAAAAATTAATGAAACAGTGAAAAAGAGTGGCTGCAAAATTATTAAAGTAGTTAATATTAAACAAAAGAGTAAGAATATTTGGAGTGAAAAATAGATATGACAATTAATCAAGAATTAATGTCTTATAAAAAATAATTAATGAAACAGTGGAATATGAAAATAGTTGTAAGATAGGTATTATAGAGATATAAGAAAGATTAACAAAATTATGTATACCTCATGTGATGTGGCAACCTTTATTATTATTTACTACAGAAAAAACAATTTCTCATAAGATGATTTGTACAAAGTTGCAAAGCAATTTCATTACTTCTCACCAGCCAAAAAAAATTCAACGATGGAAGTCCCATAACATAAATCAGTTGGAAACAACATGCAATGGCATACTTCTCGGTGCAAATGGTTAATTACCCTACACATGCAATAGAGTAATTGAGAAAAAAAATATACAGTAGTACAGTACTAACAAATTATAACACATTTTAAGCAGAGGAAATGTAGTTCACAATTAAAATTACAACACAGATTCACAAACTATGGACAAAATAGATAAATACACCTTGGAGAAAACGATTGAAATTAAGCAGAGATCACAGCTGATTCGCAATAGGATGACGCAACAGAAAAATTATATACAATTGAACCCAAAATTTAGAATTAAACCCATAAATCTTCTATCCATCATCTTCAACCTTGAACTTCAACCTGCGAATAACACTGCAAAAACGTAGAAAACAGACATAGCTAGAAGAGAGGACGGCGGTCGAAAAGGAAAGGTCAGCCCATGGAGGCGGCAGCAGTGGAGGACCGGTGAAAGGTACATTGTAACTGGCACGGCGGAAAATATACGTTCAAAGGTGCGCAAAGAACCAAAGTTGCCAATGGTGACCATGACACGACGCCAAGAGTTATTCAGAATTTCAGATGGAGTTATTCTGAATTTCAGATGTTCGATTGAAACTGCAGTGGAGTTTTGATTTTGCACAATTTGCCGTAATGAAAACTTTAGGAAAAAAGCTTTCCAATTCCAAATAGATTTCAAAGAACTCAAATTTGAAATATATAAATATGCATGAGAAAGAGAAAAGATTAAATAGAGAATCAAGAGATGAATAATGGCTACGTGGTATTAATCTATCTATACCTATATAAAGAGGATACACTCTTTTGGTGTGACCTATTTTATTTCCTATTTTACCCTCAACTTCCAATTTTTCTAATATCAAACAAAATTGAAAGCAAATTTATAATCATTTTCAACATATAAGTTAACATCATAAAAAATACATATCTTACAAACGGGTACGGAACGTGTCCGTTTGGCACGCTAGTTTGAATAATGTTGTTGGGAAGGTAAAAAAATATAGAATGGTGGAGTAGAAAAATGTTTTGGGAAAGAGAGAGAAACGTGAGAGAATATTTATGAGAGAATAACAACTATAATGAATTTGGAATAGCCGTCCATATTTATTGGAGTTGTGTAGTTGATGTAATTGATGCTAAAATTTGGGAGGGAAAAATTAGGGTTGAGTATTGCTTGAAATTTTAAGCATCGTAACAAACATATAAAATAAAAGATATGAATATAAATATTGGTCTCACGTTAATTACAAAAAAGTTGGACATTTGTATTAATATATAAGTATAAAATGGGGTCATCGTGTAAATTACAAAATAAAAAATAACTCTTATTAATATGAGTATAAATATAAGTCTAATAAAAATTTACAAAAAGTAAATCACTTGTATTAATATGTGTTTAAATATAGGTTCCCATATAAAAAAGAAAAAAATATATTTCCAGCTCCATATTAATAAACTCTGTATTCAACCGAACCCCGTATTCAACCTACAGTGATGCCTAGAGCACATGATGGGATGAAACCCATATTAACAAACCCCGTTTTCAGCTCCATATAGTCACCAGTATTAATATGTGTAGAAATATATTTTTTAAGGAAAAACAAAAAATTGGGGTGCGTAAACTGAATCCAAAAATAAAAAAGTAAAACAAAAATCAACAATATTAAGTAATTTTTCTACCGCTCTAGCAAGTGTTATGTAAATGAATTCCCTTTTGTATTGTTTTTTTCTTTCTTTTTTGCATTGTTATGTAAAAAACCATATGTAGAAATATAATTCCATAAAATTACAAAAAAAAAAAAAAAACAAATCTTATGCATGAGTATAAATATATATCTCGTAGAAAACTAAAAAAAAAAAGGCTTGTATTACTGTATTAGTATATGGATGGTAAACAAATCTTTGTCCTCGTAAAAATTATTAAAAAAAAAAAGGTATTGTATTTGTATATGATTTTTTTTTATATTATATAGATGTTCATTTTGATATATAATTTTTTCAATATCTATATCTATATAATAGTATCACACAAAAAAAAAAGAGTAGGATCCTCGTATTGATATAGATCCATGTAAATTACAACAAAATTATACATTTTTGTTAATATATGAGTATAAATACAGGTCTTCGTGTAAATTATATATAAAAAAAGACACTCGTATTAATATGAGTGTAAATATAAGTCCTACTAAAAATAAAAAAAATAAATATCCTCTATTAATATGTGTATAAATATAGATTTCCTTTAAAAGAAGAAAAAAAAAACTATCCACACCATATTAATAAGCCATGTATTAAACTATCCGCGTAGAAATATAACTATATAATAGTATTGTAAGAACAAATAAAAAATAAGAGTCGTATATATATAACACATACGAATAATTAGCAATTAGTAATTTCGATCTTAATTTAAAATTTTAGTGGGAATATAATAAAAAAAGAACCAACTATAAAATAATATTTCAACATTGAACTAACTAAAAAAAATAACATTGAATAAAAAAATTGGTTGTTTATGAGAGTTGAAACATGTCTCTATCACTAAATTAGTTTGTTCATAGAAAAAATATCAAAAAAAGTGTTATTTTGTCCTTGATGAGAATCGAACCAGGGTTCTCTTCGAAACATGTCTCTATCACTTAATTAGTTTGTTCATAGAAAAAATATCAAAAAAATGTTATTTTGTCTTTGATGGAAATTGAACCAGGGTTCTCTTTGAAACATGTCTCTATCACTTAATTAGTTTGATCATAGAAAAAATATCAAAAAATGTTATTTTGTCTTTGATGGGAATCGAACCCGGTTTCTCTAGCTAAAGCTCGTAGAAAACCATGAATTTTGATTCATTGATAGATAGAATTCTTGAGAAGTTGCCACCTAGGAAATTATTCATGAGAGAGACATCCTCAAATATATTATATAGAGATAGAGATAGAGATATAGATTTAAAAAATATGTAGTTTGATGAAATTCAATTGAATAAATATGCAATAAATGTTTGAAGGTCATTGAATGTGGCATTTTTTTGTTGACAAAAAATTTTGGGAGTGTTGTAATCGGTAGTCAATATTGTCTTTCTTTGTTTTTTTATTTTTTTATTTTCGAAATTTACATGTGGATTTACTACGAAAAAAGTTGAAACAATGTATGTGAGAGAACAATTTTTTTTTGGTATAGGTATGTGAGAGAACAATGAGGTAATATAATCTCCTCCATTCTTTTTTACTTGTCGTTTTAGAAGAGAAAAAAGAGACCAAAATAAGATATTGTATTTTTGCACCTTATTTTTCTATTATTCCTTTTTTTAAAATATATCATAATTTTAATCTATCAATAAATTCATACTTTTTTACAAACATTAACTATTTCCAAAAAAATTGTAACAAACTTTATTTAAAAACAAACAAAATTTATACAATAAAAAGATTATATTGTTTCAACAAAAACAAATTATACAAAATTTAGTCAATAAAATAAAATAGGAAAGAAGGTATAATAGGTTAAATATAACCTAAATTGTCAAAACGACAAGTAAAACGGAACAATTATTTTTCTTTTCTAAAATGACAAGTAAAAAGGAACAGAAAAAGTATTAATTTACACTATATATAAAATAAAATTGTTTATGGGATTTATATGAATGAATCTACCACAAAATGTAGGAGGATCACTAAATGGGAAAGTTTTTTTTTTTAATGAAAAAATATCCGAGTTTTGTGATATGCAAAAATTTTATTTAGATGAAAAAAGATCGGAGTTTAGTGATACACAATGTTGTTTATTTATTTATACTACCTCCGTTCCTTTTCACTTGTCGTTTTAAAAAAAATAGGCCAAAATAGGAGGAGTATATTTTTGCACCTTATTTTCCTAGTATGTCATTTTTTTAAATATATCATATTTTTAATCCACCAATAAATTTTTTCTTTTTCACAAACATTATCTATTTTCAAAAAAATTGTAACAAACTTTATTTAAAAACAAACAAAATTTGTATACAATAAAAAAGATTTTATTGTTTCAACAAAAACAATTATACAAAATTTAGTCAATAAAATAAAATAAAATAAGAAGGAGGATATAATAGGCAAACTATAACCTAAATTGCTAAAACGACAAGTAAAAATGAACAAATATTTTTTTCTAAAACGACAAGTAAAAAGGAACGGATGTAGTATTTGTTTTTGATATTTACACGTAGATTATTACAAAACAAGTCGAAATAAGGTGGGAGAACAATGGAAAAATATATATTAATTTACGCTGTATTTTAAAAACTTTAGTTTGATAAGATTTGAGTTGAATAAATCTATAATAAACTTAGGAAGATCACCGAATTTGGGAGTTGTTTTATTTTTGAGAAAACAGTATTGTGATATTTAAAGTTGTCTAATTCTTTATTTGTTTTTTTCTTTAAATTATGTAGACTAGTGTGTATACCCGTGCCGCGCACGGAGAAATCTTTTTTGAAGACAAATTAAAAATAAAATATTTCATATATTAAATATTTTTAAATTTGATTTAAATTTTAGGAATATACTATAAAGACATAAAAAAAAACTACGCATAAATTTAGAGGATATTTAATCTTTATGATATATCTAAATTAAATTTTATTGGTCGTAGCACAAGACGTGTTGATAATAAGAACACTAAGAACAGTTGAGTTAAGATCACAACAATTCAAATAGTTATTCTTTAGCACCACTACTCAACCAGTCAAGATTCCTTCGCAAGAGGGATTGTAAATGCAAAGTTCAAATTTTCTTCCATTGCAAAGTTCAATTTCTGAAATTAAGAAATACTCCTTCCGTCTCTTAATATAAGACCCATTTTGACTAAATTTTATTATTCATCTATCATGTTTTGACCGTATTTTTCTATTAATATACAGATGTAAATATTAGCATATAAGATCTTGTTTGATTTGTTTTGATGAGTATTTTGAAGATATCAAATTTTTATAATTTTTACTGCTAGATAATTAAAGATATTAACGATCAAAATTGTGCATTGGCGTACGTGTAGTGGTAAAAAAGGGTCTTATAATTTGGGACGGAGGTAGTATGCAATGGGAAATTTTAAAAGATAAACGTAGAGAGTTAGGGGTGTAATTGGAGCGGTTTGGATCGGTTTCTAGTGAATTCGATGTCCGAACCAATGAACGTTTAATTGGTTCGGTTTTTAAAATTGAATCTGATCCGAAGTAGTTGATTTGGATCGGATACTATACTCGGTTTACAACATTTGTTTTTCAGGTATAATATCTGCTATTATTTTTTCAAACGATATATTTTAAACTCTATTTTTCAAACGACAAACAATAATAACATAAACCAAATAAACAATAACATAATTTTGAAATACAAAATACAAGTTTGTTTTGCCGTGTTGTGTTTCAGTGCTTGGAATTTAGAATTTGGCTTGTGAATGTACAGTATTGGGCTGGTTCAAATTGAGCTCAATGGACTGTTGTTAGTGGTCGGTTCAGTTCACCGACCGGTTCTGTGGATTGCAAAACTGAAATCCGAGAACCAATCCAAACTACTTCGGTTTAGATTGGTTTGGTTCGGTTTTTGATCCAAATTAAAACAATCGTTTTTTTTCCGGTTTAGATTTGATTGGATCGTCGATCCGCTTACACCCCTTAGAGTTACAAAAAAATCATCACAATAATACTCTTTCAGATTTTTTGTCAAATTTTGCTTTCAAATCCAAAACTTATTCGTGGGAATTGAAGGAGTAGCTGCTGAGATAAAATAATACTCGTTCTGTTTCCTAATCCAGCTGCTTCACTTGTTATGGACATGTTTTTGCATACAAATATCAGTTATTGATCCAAGTAAAGAGTGATTGGATAAAAAAAATAACAAATAAATTAAAACATAGAGACTTACCATTTAAATTATTGTACGTTCCTGCATAATTAGGCATAGGCACAAGTAATTGTAAACAATCACAGACATGTCTCAAAAAACAATCTAAAAATTTATTTTGCAAAAACTATATATTGATTGTGATTACAGTGGTCTTTGGGTGCATTTACATGCTTAATTTTAGTAATTGCAAGACACTCCAAGTCATAATGTATTAAAAATTAAAAAAAAAAAACAAAAAAAAGATGTTGCAGAACAAAAATTGGAAACAAATTGTAAAAAAGAAAGTATAAAATATGTGAAGAAATCACAATAGCGACATAGTGGTATTATTCTATGTCATATCTCTATCTTACTTATTAGTTCCAAAGATCATTATTCGTTAGTAGTATTAACCTATGAAAGCAAACACGGATTCACCTACATATCCCAAATATTAACCTATGAAAGCAAACACGGATTCACCTACATATCCCAAATGGTAAGTCTCTATGTTTTAATTTATTTCAAATGCTATTATATTTTTTTTTATCAAATCACTCTTTTTACTTGGATCAATAGCTGATAGATATTAAAGTGCCACAAAAAATATAATAGCATTTGATTAAAACATAGAGAAAACATTTTGAATAGATGAATCCACTGATAATATTATTTGCCGTGCTCGAAGAACATTTTCTATATTCTTGCCCCAAATTCATACAAATTAAAGACAAATAATAATAATAATAATAATAATAGTATATAAAAACAATTAAGAAAAAGATAGAAATACTATATTGTGGGTTGGAAATCGGGAATGAAAAAGTCCAATATGTGGAAGTATGAAAGAAGGTGACAACTTGTGTACCTCACAAGAAAATATGGGGGTATATACTTCCAACTATTATAACAAGTTTTAAGCGATATACTTTTTTATAAAATACACCGTTGAATTGAAAGTTTATATTATATAGATTATTTGTGTAAAATTTCAGGCGAATCTAAAATCATTTGATATGTCATTGAGACATATAAAGATTAACGATGTTTAAGAGATCACAGAAAATATTAATTTTGAAGTGTCTAGATAACATATCAAATGATTTTGGATTTGTCTGAAACTTTACACAAATGATCTATATGATATTAACTTTTAATCCAACAGTGTATTTTATAAAAAATTATATCGGTTAAATTTTTTTTAAGCAGTTGGGGGTAAATACCTCTAAATCTTGAGGGGGTACACAAAAAATAACCATGAAAGAATATGAAATTTTTTAAATTGTATTTTGCTTAGCTCTTCTTGTAGGTTTATACAATGAACTTGGGTATATCAAAAATATCATTAAATATTTAATTTAATAATTAAAAAATAGAGTACTAACAAACTAAATAAATAAATAATAATAATAATGACAATTAAGGAAATAATATTATTAATAGAAACTTTTAAAATAGGAATAGCGGCGCAACTTGTTGCCTGTTTACCTTCGACACATATGTAATTATCTTATATATATATATAAATCCACAAAAAAAAATTATATTAAAAAAAATAGCAAACACTCTCCATAATTGACAAATGACAAACTTGCCAAAGAACTACTTTTGCTTTATTACTATATTCTATGATTACTACGAAGCAAGTAGTAAGAAGGTGAGAGAACAAATGTGGTTTTTTTTTTTTTGACAAAAAAATATGGAAGAATTGTGATATTCAAGATTGTTAATTTTTTGTTTTTTATTATTCTTTTGTTCTCGAAATTTACATGTAGATTACTACTAAACAAGTTGAAATAATATAAGAGTAACGATGAAAAAATATATCTTAATTTACACTATATTTAAACGTAGGAACATGTGAAAGTTTTTATTTTTTTACGAAAAATGTCAGAGTTTTGTGTCGTGCAAAGTTTTTTAAGACAAAAATATGCCGGAATTTAGTGATATGCAATGTTGTCCATTTATTTGTATTTTTTTCTTGAAATTTACACGTAGATTACTAAGTAATAAGTTGAAACAAGAAAGTGAGAGAACAATGAAAAAATATATGTTAATCTATGATGTATGTAAGAAAAAAAGTGAATGTTGGAGTATTTTTTTGATGAAAAAATGTGTGAGTTTTGTGATATGCAATATTGTCTATTTATTTGAATTTTTTTTCGTTCTAAACATTTACATATAGATTACTACTAACCAAATTGAAACAAGGTGAGAGAATGATGGGAAAAAATATCTTAATTTACACTGTATTTATAAAAACATGTAGTTTAATGAGATTCAGTTAAATGAATCTACAATAAACACATAGGAAGATCATTGATTGCGATTTTTTTGTTTTGACAAAAAAATGTGGGTGTTTCGTGACATTTAATGTTGTCTATTTCTATGTATTTTTTAATATTTATATATGGATCACTACGAAACAAGGTGAAACAACGATGAGAAAATATATTTTATTTTACATTGTATTTAAAAAAATGTAGTTTGATGAAATTCAGTTGAATAAATTTATAATAAACGTTAAAAGTCGTTGAATGTGGGAGTATTTTTTTTTTTTGACGAAAAAACGTGAGAGTTTTGTGATTTAAAAAAATTAGTAACAAAATGGTGAAATACTTAAAATCACATTTCAAGGTATATTAAACAAAATTTTCAATTAAAGATTTTATAAAAAAAATTATTTACTAAAAATGTTTTAACTAAAACACAATACACCAAAAATTATTTTCAAAAAAATTTAAAACAAACACACCTATGTATGATATATAAGAATTAATTCATATTGAATCAAGACTACGAAAATTCAAAATATTAAATTATTTTTATTTTTCTTTAATATAAATTAAAATGTAACTTTTCGATCTAAAATTTATTTTATTAGATTAAATATGTTTTTAGTCCTTCCTATATTTTTAAATTGTTTTATTATCCTTAAACTTTTAACTTTTTAAATAATATTTTTTTAATATATCTTTTATTTTTATTTAATATCATTTATAAGATTCGGAATATATTTACTCAAAATTTCTGTCAAAAAATATATTTATTTACTTCTTTTTTGGTATGGGAAAATATATTTACTTCAACAACTTATATTTAAACAACTCATAAGATATAATATCTCAAATTATCTATTGAATATATTTTTTGGTATGTAAATTCTCTATTGAATATTAAAATAAAGGAATCAAATAATAATTAAAAAAAATTATAAAAGAAAATAATTCATTGCATGATACGGGCTAACGTACTAGTATAGTAGGAACTTCATGCAATTTTGGTGTAAATAGTACCTTAAGTGGGAACCAGTGTCAAGTCGGTACTGCTGGGCTACCATTGTAAAAGAAAATTTCTCAATCGCCCCCTCATCATTCTCTTTTTCCCCCCTAACTACCGTTTTTGCCTTTAGGGAATTTTGGAAGGTATAAGCACCAATTCGAGATCTAGATCCCGAATTATAGTTCGGAATCTACGTTCCGAAGTGTATGTTGAGTTTTGGGGGTACAGGCACCACTTCAGGATCTAGATCCCAAAATGGTGCTTATACCCCCCAAAACCCAGGCACCACTTCAGAATCTAGATCCTGAAATGGTGCGTGTACCGCACAAAACTTAGCATACACTTCGGAATGTAGATCCCGAACCTTATTTCGGGATCTACGTCCTGAATTGAAAGTTAATATGAGATTTTAGGAGGATTATAGAGAATTATAGGAGGCAAAAGAGAAATTTTCATTGTAAAAGCCCCGTATAGCAATCAACGATAAGAAAGTCAAAAGTGTTATCTTGATAGTACCGAAAGACCATTATGTTACATAACGTTTGTTACATAAGTGTTTTTGGGGCCTTAACCCCAAACAAGTAATGCTTTAGTTTGTAGCCTCCAAAAATTAGGGTTTTTAAATTTTTTTTAAGTATTTATATGACTAGATCTAATTTAAATTTGGTCCAAATATATAATTAATATGAAGACTTGAACCTTCTACTTTTAGTCCCTCTAAACTTTTTAATCCCTATAAACATTTGAACCTTCTACTTTTAGTCCCTCTAAACTTTTTTCCCACTTTTTAGTCCCTCTAAAATTCTCTAACATGAATTATGGTCCCTACATTTAAGTCAACTCATGTATACTAATTAAAATTTGAAATTATGTATTGCAATAATGTTTAGTATATTAAAAATTGAATTGATTTGCAAAATTAGAATTTTTTTAATTAGTGATGAATTAAATATGAATTTTTGAAGTGTTTGTGCTTAAAAATTCATAGTTAATTCATCATTTGTTAAAAAATTATGAATTTTGGTTTGAGTAATTTTTATAATATTATAAACATGATCATAAAACCTCGTTAAAAAATTTGAATCGTACACATAGTTGAGTGAAAAGCAGGGACCAAAAATCATGATCGGAAACATTTGGAGGACCAAAAAGTGAGAAAAAAATTTAGAGGGACTAAAAGTAGAAGAGTCAGATGTTTATAGGGACTAAAAACATATTTAACCCTTTAATAATCTACTTCAAAAAATGTTAAGAAGGAGATTTTTTTTAAGTAACTAAAAGGTATTTTTAAGATATTGATTAGAAAATGACTTTTTGTTTATGTTTTTTTTTTTTTCTGAACAAGAATTTTTGTTTATGTTAGTTATATAGATAAATGACTAATTTTAAAGATGACGTTCTTTTAAAAAACTAGTATGTTTTCTTTTATACAAATTTTTTTATTAAGGATCCATTTTAATTATTTGCTTGAGATATCAAAAATGTCGGGACCGACACTATCATATTTTATGAATTAATATAAATAATATTTTTGATAGATATATAATACTAATTGAACTCCACTAAATAATCTATATATAATTGTGAACCTACTAAGTACACCTTCAATTTAAATTATTATAATTTTGTATAATTGCATAATTTTCATTTTTTCTAACTGCATGCAGTTAATTTGACTTCGCCCTAGTTACTTTATTGTGTAGTAGTTGGTAAACCATTTACCCTAGATCGATCAGAGCCATATATCTACCTCTCTAAGTTGAAGAGGAACCATTTTACTTCACATTAGCTAGCTAAAATTGGAGTAAAGGAAAGCATGAGTGCTGAAGGAAATCATGGAGAGGTATGTTAATCGTCTTCTTCTTTATTGCACAGTACTTCTCTCTGATTTCATTTCTCTTTCAGTTTCACACTTTCTAAATCCTCAATAAAAATGTTTTTTTTTATTGTGGTCTATGTTGATATTAAATTGTTATTGCCAATTTTAATTAAAACCATCCACATAATAAAGAGAAAGAAACAGAGAAAGAGATAAGTTAATGATTAGATTGAATGTAGTTGGACTATGATAAAATTCAGTGAAATGTTATAATTATATATGAAGGTATAAAAAATTGGTCTATTATATATGGACCAATCTTTTTAAAGGTCCCTTTTATATGGACCCATTATATTGTTTTGGTACATACTAATACTAGTATGCTTTTCTATCATATATGTTTTTATTTTTATTAACTACACTTAAAATGAAATAGATGAAGACACCGTGGAATATCTTTAATCCGATTGAGTGGGAGCTATGTCTAAAAGTAATGAAGTTGAAGAAGTCTTTTGAATCATTTTCCATCCATAACATTCGTAAGGTATTTATTTATATTAAATTTAAGTTTGCCCTATCTCAATTTGTTGCGACTCTTTTCTCACAATATTAATATGCATGAGGAGTATATATAAGCAGTTGTAGGAAAAGGAATAGGAGTATTAAATGATCCTCTCTAGAATTTGTAGGCATATGATATGATATGATGAATGAACTTCTGTGATCATTAAGGAACCTAGGAATATGAATAATTGCAAATTACTACTATCATGTAAGAGAATATGCTTTGAGATTGCATCTATTGATGACTCTCTGTTATTTAAACATTGACTAAAATTTTGTAAAATTATCTCTTAAATTGATTATAACTTATATATCTATAATCGCAATGACTTGCAACCAAAGCTGCTTTGAAACCAACTTGTATTTTTTTTGTTGTTTTAGGATGGAGGTAGGTTGTCGAGTTCATGAAAAGGCACAGGCGGCGCATGCTTTCAAAGGTTTGATCTAAAGATTTTTCTCACATCTCTGTATGTTTCAAATTATGTTTGATTCTTTGATTTGCTAATAAATGAGAATTTTAATGAGTACCAAAGCCACACAGATACTTTTTTTTGAAAGAAATTTGCCTCAAATTTTATTTTCATATTTGTATTTGATAGCGGAACATAAAGTTGTTTTATCTTAATCTTTTGTAGATGATGAAGTTGTTGAAGAATTAGTAGAGTATTGATGATCAGTATCTTCTTCTTCTACTACTACTGCTGCTACTTATATATATATGTATCCAAAGAAAAACTACTACCACTACTTATTATACTTTGGAATGTATTGTTTAACCGTTTTTGTTGTTTCTGAATAGTAATTGTGTGTGTTTTTTTTAACCTTTTTTGTTGATGATTATTGAAGTCTTTCGGATCATTGCTTTGTTGGGGGTAAAAAAAAAATGGCGACATCTAAGGTGAACCATCAAACAAGTGGCTCATTGGTGGACCGTTTATATACATCGTCAAATTAGTTACAAAGATAATTAAAGACATATAATAGTTAGAAATAAAAGTGAAAATATATGTATCTCCATCTCTCTCTCTTTCTCATTTCCGGCAATCAGTACTTTTAATCTTTTGGAAGTTTCACATCACATTCCATTGATTTTATTCAATCTAGCAATGATGTGTTACTTAAGAAAAATGAAATTTCCATCTTTCATAGTTTCAAATGAGATGAATTGGAAGGAAGAATATTTCGCTTTGATCACCGGTGGCTATTAAGTTTCTCATTGGCGGACCATTTAAGATTTATGGTTAGATTTGATCAATTGCTTAGATCTATTAAAATAAAAATAGAGACTATGTAAAGTTGTCCACATACGATCCTTCAATCCCTCTTTTTATTGCTCTTTTCAGTTTTCACAACACAACAAAAAAACCTTTGATTTTCTGTTTCTCTTTCTTCCATGATTGTACCAAGCTTAAAGCTTCAGGATATGAAGCAAAACCAGATACAGTGAAGCCACCAAAATTTGCACCCAAAGCTACAACTGAAGCTGACCCTATACCCACAAGAAGCCTCCGCTCAAATTTCTTTGCTAATTCCTCTGCAGGAGACCATTGTTCTGCCTCTTTCACTTTCACTTTTTCTTCTCTATCACTCGAACATCTTGTTATGTCTATGCCATTTCTGTTCCATGCTCCAAACCTTGCTTGAAGTCGTAGTTGCACTGCCATCTTTAAACTCTTTATGTCATAAATAACAACAGTACAGCACTTTGCCACAATTATATATATATATATATATGTTTGATTTCATCTATGTAACATATAATATAAATCCTCTACATTCAAGTAACTTCTTCCTTTGGAAAAAACAAAATTTTGTATGCAATTATAAGAAAATAAATAATAAAGTGGTAGATTTTTATTGGTTGGGATATCATAGCCCTTATCTAGTTTTTGTGGCTCTCATTAATTCTTCTCAAGAACTATTTACCTACGCTACATTCTTTTTAACCGATACACTAGTAGTTAGAGCAACAATATCGCCTGTTTTTTTCTAAGTTCTTCTCAAGACTTTATATCATATGTCACCCAACTCGATCTTGGCATTTGGATGCACTTAAGCGTATAATGGATACATGCATCATATTACACAACATGATTGTTGAAGATGAACGTGCTACATACGGTGGAAATTTTGATTATCCTTATGATCATCTCGGCAGTAACTCGAGTGTACTACCAAATAATTCTAATATTGATTTTCAAGATTTTTTACGTAGAAGTTCATGATAGGCAAATTCACCGACAACTTCAACATGACTTGATTGAATATATATAGGAATGTTTTGGCCCACGAAAATAACCACGATTGAAACTTATTTTAAATCTATTTTTTTTCATGTATTTTGTGCTAGTAATAAATTGGATCGATGTGGAAAAGTATTTCATGTATTTTTCTTTCTTTCTTGAATGTTATTACTTGTGCTAGTAATAAACTTATTTGGCTGATGTGGCTCTTTGACAAAAGCATTTCTTTATTTGGAAAAGTTTTTTTGAAGCGGCTTTATTTGGAAAAGTAAAGTAAACTATGCTAGAAAGGATCGAAACTTTCACCGGTAATAGCAAAAGACACAGTGTTAATTATAATAATAAATTAACCCCCCCGTAACGATTACAATGAACCTCCACTTCAATATTAACTTGACAAGTTTTGCAAAAATATGTAACAGGAGCTATCAACTTGATCATAATATTATCATAAATTTAGATATCAATAATTGTCTTTTATGTTTCTACACACAAATTGAAAAAAAGGCATGCAATTGAAAAAAAAATTGAGGGCAGATCGGAGAGTCGCGAGTGCTGGGAGCAGACTGGGTTGACTGCTGTAATAATGAACAGAATGCAGATTTTTCAGTCAAGTAAGAAATTATTCATGATATTTGCAGATTGTAGATTCATGACTACTAATTGATCATATACTATGATTTTTTTTTTTTTGACTAATGATATACTATGATTATTATTTTTATTTATTATTGTCACGATATGAAATACATTATATTATAATATGTGACATTAAAGTACTTTCATTTATTTCTTAACATAAAAAATATTGATTTCATTTACCATTTCACAATTTTTTATGGAGAGATGACATTTATTCCGTTTCACTCTCAAGTACGCCACACCAGATTCTAAGGTATTGTCCGTTTTGGACCGTATGTGTGCCCTCATGGTTTTACCCTTTGTAAAAAGCATCTCATTGGGTTGAGGAGCGAACTACTCTTAACATCGAAGTTTCTAGAGGAATATAAACTACTCATAAATATCATAAACATTATTTTTTAAGTAAATTACTATCGTCATACTTTTGGGATTAATTTTTCTTGCCTACCATCATTATTTTCATAAAAAACGACAGAAATAGTTGAATTATAATAAAAAAATGATATTTATGATATTTTCTAATTGTTGAGGTGACTTTTAATCATTCCTAATTTATAATCGTTTAATGGTATTTTCTCATCATGTTAGGGTTTCCTAAATCGACTTGTTGGCTTCTATCATCGTTGATTCTCTCTCGCTCTTTCTTATATTATGGGGAAGAAACGCCAACACGAGACTTCAGGCAAGGGTTCTCTCGGAAGATTTCCTACATGGACATGCCAATTAACCATAAGAAGAACTGTTTCTTCAACGATGATATTGGAGGTGGTATTAGAAAATTCCTTGAAGTCATAAATCGGATTATGGTGATGGCGTGTTATGATGGCAACATTTTTTATGGTATTCCTAATTCAAATTGCTCCGACACAACTTATCCTCTGCTGAAAGTTCAGATTATCATTCCATTGAAAAAGTCAGCAAAATTTTTAATCTACAAATCATCGCTCTATTGTATTGGTTGTTCTGTTAAACGCCAAAGCTTTCAAATGGGAACTGAGTTCGATGTCAACTCATTCACCAACTTAGATCACTATCAAGATAATTATATTAGTAAGCCATGACACCATGTTGATCCAAAAAGTATGATCGTTGCTATTAATGACCTTGCTAAGATGGAAAATGACACTAACATGACTTGTGAAAGTACTATAAAACATACATTGAGGCATGCGAAAAAATTTATGTACACTTATGCGAGGCTGCTAGGTTTTATGTGGTTGAATATCTTGTTTGTAGAGCACGAGAACCTAATTCTACTGCTCAGGTGTTTGGAAATAAAACTTATGTCCAAGAAGAGCGTCATCTCCTCAAAGATCAACATGGTAAAATTGTTAACAAGACTGAAGATGTTTACTTCTTAGTTAAGGCAAAATGACCAATTAATTTTGATCGCGTGGATGAAACACCTACTATAATTCAGATATTTCTCCTCTTATATAAACAGATAAGTAAGGTGTGGTTTCTTTATTCTTTGTCTGGATGAAAGATTTTTAACTTGCAGCCTGATTATATTTCAAAGACGAATATAAGATCAATCCATAGTTTAAGGTGCAGTGTTGCTGTTTTGTACAACACAAATCTCGACAAAATAGTGCAAGAATGGAAAACAAAGAAGAATCAAAACAATCAAATGAATGTTGAAGTGTTTAAGAATATGAAAAACCAAGTTCATAAGCTGAAGACACAAAAGAAAGTTTTTTCACCTATTCCTTTATATTCTTAGTGTTAAGCATGTTCATGGCTATCTGGAATGGGGATTCTTTGGAGTGTGTCCGTCGTTTTGATTATGTAGATTAGTGAGAACAAATTCTTTTTATCTCCAATATATAAAAACATTTGTGGTGCTCGCGGTCTATTAGTTATTGTTTAAGCCTGCTATGTTGCCCAGGTACGGGTACGATACCCGATAGAGGTACCGATGTGTGGTATGACATTTAAAAAAAACTAAAGTGCGGGTACATAAATATAAAAATTTAAAAACATTATTTTTTAAGTAAATTATGATCGTCATACTTATGCGAGGCTGCTAGGTTTTATGTGGTTGAATATCTTGTTTGCAGAGCACTAGAACCTAATTCTACTGCTCAAGTGTTTGGAAATAAAACTTATGTCCAAGAAGAGCGTCATCTCGTCAAAGATCAACATGGTAAAACTGTTAACAAGACTGAAGATGTTTACTTCTTAGTTAAGGCAAAAGGACCAATTAATTTTGATCGCGTGGATGAAACACCTACTATAATTCAGATATTTCTCCTCTTATATAAACAGATAAGTAAGGTGTGGTTTCTTTATTATTTGTTGGGAAGGAAGATTTTTAACTTGCAGTCTGATTATATTTCAAAGCCGAAGATAAGATCAATCAATAGTTAAAGGTGTAGTGTTGCTGTTTTGTGCAACACAAATCTCGACAAAATAGTGCAAGAATGGAAGACAAAGAGGAATTAAAACAATCAAATGAATGTTGAAGTGTTTAAGAATATGAAAAACCAAGTTCATAAGCTGAAGACACAAAAGAAAGTTTTTTCACCTATTCCTTTATATTCTTAGTGTTAAGCATGTTCATGACTATCTAGAATGGAGATTCTTTGGATTGTGTCCGTCGTTTTGATTATGTAGATTAGTGAGATCAAATTCTTAATGTCTTCAATATCTTCAATATATAAAAACATTTGTTTAAACATTTGTGGTGCGGTCTATTAGTTATTGTTTAAGCCGGCTATATTGCCCAGGTACGGGTACGATACCCGATAGAGGTACCGATGTGTGGTATGACATTTAAAACAACTTAAAGTAGCGGTACATAAATATAAAAATTTAAAAACATTATTTTTTAAGTAAATTACTATCGTCATACTTATGTGAGGCTGCTAGGTTTTATGTGGTTGAATATCTTGTTTGCAGAGCACTAAAACCTAATTCTACTGCTCAGGTGTTTGGAAATAAAACTTATGTCCAAGAAGAGTGTCATCTCGTCAAAGATCAACATGGTAAAACTGTTAACAAGACTGAAGATGTTTACTTCTTAATTAAGGACAAAGGACCAATTAATTTTGATCGCGTGGATGAAACACCTAGTATAATTCAGATATTTCTCCTCTTATATAAACAAATAAGTAAGGTGTGGTTTTTTTATTATTTGTCTGGAAGGAAGATTTTTAACTTGCAGCCTGATTATATTTCAAAGCCGAAAATAAGATCAATCAATAGTTAAAGGTGTAGTGTTGCTGTTTTGTGGAACACAAATCTCGACAAAATAGTGCAAGAATGGAAGACAAAGAGGAATTAAAACAATCAAATGAATGTTGAAGTGTTTAAGAATATGAAAAACCAAGTTCATAAGCTGAAGACACAAAAGAAAGTTGTTTGACCTATTTCTTTATATTCTTAGTGTTAAGCATGTTCATGGCTATCTAGAATAGGGATTCTTTGGAGTGTGTCCGTCGTTTTGATTATGTAGATTAGTGAGATCAAACTCTTAATATCTCCAATATATAAAAACATTTGTTTAAACATTTGTGGTGCTCGCGGTGTATTAGTTATTGTTTAAGCCGGCTGTGTTGCCCAGGTACGGGTACGATACCCGATAGAGGTATCGATGTGTGGTATGACATTTAAAACAACTTAAAGTAGGGGTACATAAATATAAAAATTTAAAAACATTATTTTTTAAGTAAATTACTATCGTCATACTTATGTGAGGCTGCTAGGTTTTATGTGGTTGAATATCTTGTTTGCAAAGCACTTTAACCTAATTCTACTGCTCAGGTGTTTGGAAATAAAACTTATGTCCAAGAAGAGCGTCATCTCCTCAAAGATCAAAATGGTAAAATTGTTTACAAGACTGAAGATGTTTACTTCTTAGTTAAGGCAAAAGGACCAATTAATTTTGATCGCGTGGATGAAACACCGACTATAATTCAGATATTTCTCCTCTTATATAAACAGATAAGCAAGGTGTGGTTTCTTTATTCTTTGTTTGGAAGGAATATTTTTAACATTCAGCCTTATTATACTTCAAAGTCGAAGATAAGATCAATCAATAGTTTAAGGTGCAGTATTGCTGTTTTGTGCAACACAAATCTCGACAAAATAGTGCATGAATGGAAGACAAAGAGGAATCAAAACAATCGAATGAATGTTGAAGTGTTTAAGAATATGAAAAAGCAAGTTCATGAGCTGAAGGCACAAAAGAAATTTTTTTCACTTTTTCCTTTATATTCTTAGTGTTAAGCATGTTCATGGCTATCTAGAATGGGGATTCTTTGGAGTGTGTCCGTCGTTTTGATTATGTAAATTAGTGAGAACAAATTCTTATTATCTCCAATATATAGAAACATTTGTTTAAACATTTGTGGTGCTCGCGGTCTATTAGTTATTGTTGAAGCCGGCTATGTTGTCTAGATACTGGTACGATATCCGATAGAGGTACTGATACGTGGTATGACATTTAAAAAAAATTAAAGTGCGGGTACATAAATATAAAAATTTAAAAACATTATTTTTTAAGTAAGTTACTATTGTCATACTTTTGGGATTAATTTTTCTTGCCTACCATCTTCATTATTTTCAATTAAAACGACAGAAATAGATGAAATATAATATAAAAAATGATATTTATGATATTTTCTAATTGTTGAGGTGACTTTTAATCATTGAAAAACTCAAGGCCTCAATACAAACTCACAGCAACATTGAAAAAAACAAACCAAAACCACCCGTCCTTACAGCGGCACGCAGGACTAGTTTCATTTCTTTTTTGTCAGATTCAGGTGTGCAAAGAACATAATATGAGATTATATGTACAAATTTCACAGCAAGATTGAAAAAAAACAAGTCCTCACAGCAAGACATACAAGTCTAAAGAATGTTTATTCGTATAGATCCGCTCAGCCCTGTGTAGATCAGCTGCACACCCTCAGCCCTGTGTAGATCCGATCCTGCTATCATCCATCGTTGATTGTCTCTCCATCTTTGTTACATTATGCCGCCGAAGAAGAAACGGAAAAACTCGATTTTGACTTCGGGAAAGAAGATTTTGAAAAAGATTTCCTACATGGACATGCCATATACTCATAAGAAGACTTGGTTCTTGAACGTTGACATTAGAGGTGCTATAAGTAAATACCTTGAGGTCATACATTGGATTAGGGATATGGCGTGCGTTGACGGTAGCATCTGCAAAGGTATTCGCAATTCAAATTGCTCTAACGATGTTTATCCCCTACTGGAAGTTGATGTTATCATTCCATCAGGAAAGTCAGCCAAATTTGTAATCTCTAAATCCTCGCTTTATTGTTTTGGTTGTTCTGTTAATCGCCAAAGGTTTCAAATGAACACTGAGTTCGATATCGATTCCTTCACTACCTTAGAGCGCTTTAGTGGGAGGTACTAATAAGTCATGGCTCCGTGTTGGTCCTAAAAGTGTGATCAATGCCATTAATGAACTTTCTAAGATAGACAAGCTCACTAACATGAGAGATGGAAAAATCATGGAATCTTATGTTAAGGCATGTGAAGTTTTTTATGTCCACTTTAGTGAGGCGGCTATATTTCATTTGGTTGAACATCTTGTTTGCAAAACCCTAGAACATGATTCTAGTGCTGAGGAGTTTGGAAGTACAATTTATGTCCAAAAAGAGCGTCATCTCCTCAAAGATCAACATGGTAAAACTGTTACAGCCTGATTATATTTCAAAGCCGAAGATAAGATCAATCAATAGTTTAAGGTGCAGTGTTGCTGTTTTGTTCAACATAAATCTCGACAAAATAGTGCAAGAATGGAAGACAAAGAGGAATCAAAACAATCGAATGAATGTTGAAGTATTTAAGAATATGAAAAAGCAAGTTCATGAGCTGAAAAAGAAAGTTTTTTCACTTATTCCTTTATATTCTTAGTGTTAAGCATGTTCATGAAAAATCTAGAATGGGGATTCTTATGAGTGTGTCCGTCGTTTTGATTATGTAGATTAGTGAGAACAAATTCTTATTATCTCCAATATATAGAAACATTTGTGGTGCTCGCGGTCTATTAGTTATTGTTGAAGCCGGCTATGTTGCCTAGGTACTGGTACGATATCCGATAGAGGTACTGATACGTGGTATGACATTTAAAAAAAAATTAAAGTACGGGTACATAAATTTAAAAATTTAAAAACATTATTTTTTAAGTAAGTTACTATCGTCATACTTTTGGGATTAATTTTTCTTGCCTACCATCTTCATTATTTTCATAAAAAACGACATAAATAGTTGAAATATAATAATAATAATAATAATAATAATACTAATAATAATAAAAATGATATTTATGATATTTTCTAATTGTTGAGGTGACTTTTAATCATTGAAAAACTCAAGCCCTCAATACAAACTCACAACAACATTGAAAAAAACAAACCAAAACCACCCATCCTCACAGCGGTACGCAGGACTTGTTTCATTTCTTTTTTGTCAGATTCAGGTGTGCAAAGAACATAATATGAGATTATATGTACAAATTTCACAGCAGGATTGAAAAAAACAAGTCCTCACAGCAAGACATACAAGTTTAAAGAATGTTTAATCGTATAGATCCGCTCAGCCCTGTGTAGATCAGCTGCACACCCTCAGCCCTGTGTAGATCCGATCCTGCTATCATCCATCGTTGATTGTCTCTCCATCTTTGTTACATTATGCCGCCGAATAAGAAACGGCAAAACTCGACTTCGACTTCGGGCAAGAAGATTTTGAAAAAGATTTCCTACATGGACATGCCATATACCCATAAGAAGACTTGGTTCTTGAACGTTGACATTGGAGGTGCTATAAGTAAATACCTTGAGATCATACATTGGATTAGGGATATGGCGTGCGTTGACGGTAGCATCTGCGAAGGTATTCGCAATTTAAATTGCTCTAACAATGCTTATCCCCTGCTGGAAGTTGATGTTATCATTCCATCAGGAAAGTCAGCCAAATTTGTAATCTCTAAATCCTCGCTTTATTGTTTTGGTTGTTCTGTTAATCGCCAAAGGTTTCAAATGAACACTGGGTTCGATATCGATTCCTTCACTACCTTAGAGCGCTTTAGTGGGAGGTACTAATAAGTCATGGCTCCGTGTTGGTCCTAAAAGTGTGATCAATGCCATTAATGAACTTTCTAAGATAGACAAGCTCACTAACATGAGAGATGGAAAAATCAAGGAATCTTATGTTAAGGCATGTGATGTTTTTTATGTCCACTTTAGTGAGGCGGCTATATTTCATTTGGTTGAACATCTTGTTTGCAAAACCCTAGAACATGATTCTAGTGCTGAGGAGTTTGGAAGTACAACTTATGTCCAAAAAGAGTGTCATCTCCTCAAAGATCAACATGGTAAAACTATTACAGCCTGATTATATTTCAAAGCCGAAGATAAGATCAATCAATAGTTTAAGGTGCAGTGTTGCTGTTTTGTTCAACACAAATCTCGACAAAATAGTGCAAGAATGGAAGACAAAGAGGAATCAAAACAATCGAATGAATGTTGAAGTGTTTAAGAATATGAAAAAGCAAGTTCATGAGCTGAAGGCACAAAAGAAAGTTTTTTCACTTATTCCTTTATATTCTTAGTGTTGAGCATGTTCATGAAAAATCTGGAAGGGGATTCTTATGAGTGTGTCCGTCGTTTTGATTATGTAGATTAGTGAGAACAAATTCTTATTATCTCCAATATATAGAAACATTTGTTTAAACATTTGTGGTGCTCGCGGTCTATTAGTTATTGTTGAAGCCGGCTATGTTGCCTAGGTACTGGTACGATATCCGATAGAGGTACTGATACGTGGTATGACATTTAAAAAAAATTAAAGTACGGGTACATAAATATAAAAATTTAAAAACATTATTTTTTAAGTAAGTTACTATCGTCATACTTTTGGGATTATTTTTTCTTGCCTACCATCTTCATTATTTTCATGAAAAACGACATAAATAGTTGAAATATAATAATAATAATAATAATAAAAATGATATTTATGATATTTTCTAATTGTTGAGGTGACTTTTAATCATTCCTAACTTTTAATCGTTTAATGGTATTTTCTCATCATGTTAGTGTTTCCTAAATCGACTATTTGGCTTCTATCATCGTTGATTCTCTCTCGCTCTTTCTGACATTATGGGGAAGAAACGACAACACGAGACTTCGGGCAAGGGTTCTCTCGGAAGATTTCCTACATGGAAATGCCAATTAACCATAAGAAGAACTGTTTCTTGAACGATGATATTGGAGGTGGTATTAGAAAATTCCTTGAAGTCATAAATTGGATTAGGGTGATGGCGTGCTATGATGGCAGCATTTTTGATTGTATTCTTAATTCAAATTGCTCAGACACAACTTATCCTCTGCTGGAAGTTCAGGTTATCATTCAATTGAAAAAGTCAGCAAAATTTTTAATCTATAAATCATCGCTCTATTGTATTGGTTATTCTGTTAATCGTCGAAGCTTTCAAATGAGAAATGAGTTCGATGTCGACTCATTCACCAACTTAGATCACTATCAAGAGACTGTTTTGTGCAACACAAACCTCGACAAAATAGTGCAAGAATGGAAGACAAAAAGGAATCAAAACAATCGAATGAATGTTGAAGTGCTTAAGAATATGAAAAACCAAGTTCATGAGCTGAAGGCACAGAATGAAGTTTTTCCACCTATTCCTTTATATTTGTAGTGTTAAGCATGTTCATGGCTATCTGGAATGTGGATTCTTTGGAGTGTGTCTGTCATTTTGATTATGTAGATTTTAATATTTCAAATCGATAAATCAATAGACCTGCTCATTTCAAATAATTTTCTAACAAAATTTTTAAGGTTTAAACGTCATTTTAGTCCCTGTATGTTCGTGAAATTTTGGTTTTAGTCCCTGTATGTGATTTTACTCCAAAACAGTCCCTGTATCGACCAAATTTTTGGTTTCTGATCCCTAAAGCAAAAATCTGCAGGAAAATTCGTAGGAAAATCTGTAGGAAACTTGAGAATTTTCCTGCAGATTTTTCCTTTAGGGACCAGAAGCAAAAAATTTGGTCGATACAGGGACTGTTTTGGAGTAAAATCACATACAGGGACTAAAAGCAAAATTTGGTATACATACAGGGATTAAAAGGATGTTTAAGCCAATTTTTAAATAATCAATACAAAAATTTATTTTGTCAAAAAAAAACAAAAATTTATTTAGAATCTATAATCACATAAACCCAATCTACAACATCAAAAATTAAATGAGCACAAAATATCAAAAAAAAAAGCCCCCACACATAAACATTCCAAAAGCGCGACATAAATAGTATGTCTCCTGCGGCTACAAAGGGAAAGAATAGAGGAAATTTTGTTGAACTATAACTTGCAGCTTGTTCAGACATGAATCCAACACGGCTTGTTGCGATTCAGAAATAATTATCCATAAACATTTTAAAACTATTTTTCCACTCAGAAAACACCCTCACAATGAAATTACTCTTGGGATTAATTTTTCTTGCCTACTATCTTCATTATTTTCATAAGAAACAATAGTAGTTGAAATATAATACTCCCTTTATCCCTTTTTTATAAGACCACGTTTGATAAAATTGTACTATTCACTTATCATGTTTTGACAGTATTTTTTTAATAATAAATAGATGTAAATATTAACATATAAGATCTTGTTTGATTTGTTTTGATGAGTACTTTCAAAATATCAAGTTTTTAGAATTTTTACTATTAGATAATTAAAGATGTTTGTGATCAAAATTATGCATTGGCGTACGTGCAGTAGTCAAACGGGAGGGAGTAAAAAAGAACAAAAGAATGGGTACTTTATCATTTTAGGAGTACTCGTGCTTCATAGGAATTAGGAAGCCGGTAAGCAGGAAATTTAGTGACCTCTTTCTAGCTTCAAAAGAACAAACTTGTGAGCTTTTAGAGATTTGGTAACACATTAAAAGCTGCTACTATTCAATGGAAGCAAAATAACATTGCCAAAATTTCTGATACATTTATCTTTAAAGCTAAAAACTAAAAACTTACAATCCAACAATCAGATAGCTTAAGGAAGAAGGAAGTAGAGCATTACTACCAACAACAAACAACCTATCACATCAAATGACTAACAAGCAAAAGCAATGCCTATATAATGGGTGGCTCTACCTGTCAAGTAACATCTAATGCATCATTACAAACAGCTTAATCAGTGTGTGCCATTCTGTCCACCATGATTTTCCTGGGTTGGTTTCCCACTGCAACAATAGAAATGTGGAAGCCTGACGCGACCACAACCCCTGCAGAAGAAGTGAACTTATTAATCACATCTGAAGTGCTGAACCAGAAAATACACGAATTTAATTTGTCACTCTTATAGCAACAGTATGTAATAGTCTCACAGTCTCATGCAATACTTAGTAAACTAATCAATGTAGGTTGTGTAAACAATATACATACTTTTGAATTTGTTCGTACAACCCAGTAATAATATATCCTTCTCGGGAAAGTGATTGAATGATTTGAATCCCATGAATCACCATGAAAATATACTCTCAGTTTTAACCTTTAAACCCCTTTTCTTTTTCTCTCTATCATCAATGAGCTAGGAAGAAAAAGGATTGAATTTAAACCCGTATCCCTTTGTCTTCCTGGAATTATGCACATATATAACGTTCATAGAATCTAATAGATAAATCATTTTCATCCCCAAGAGGCCAAGACAATATGACACTATGAACAGATGTACGGTTAAGCTTTCATAATTTCAGAACAAGGCCCACTTAAGAAAAAAGACACAAATAGCACAACTAAATTTTTTAAAGAGAAAGGGAAAGCAATAAATAGTGTTATGTTGTAAATAAAAACTACGATAAATATGTGCTAATGGACCAAGTCCAACAAATGTGCACTTTTTATAACAAAAATGAGCATAAAATGAACTCAACTTTCAAGCTATTTTGATCAAACAAAAAACTTTAAAAATTCTACATCCTCTAATATTTTGAACAAGTTTGTCATTATAGTGTCCACTGTGCTACAGGCTACAATAAATGAAAAACTAATTACGGTTAAATATTAACACATAGGTATGTGATCTGCTTTAAGTAAAACCACTTCTGATGTCTAATTATTCAAGTACTTCTTAAAGAAATGTTGTCCCACTTTAACATATGCATCAATACGAAGATGACTGTCCTACAGGCTACAACAAGTGAAAAACTAAATATAGCAAAATGTTAGCACATAGGTGTGTGATTTGCTTCTTCTTTTTTTATCAATTGTATGTAATCTTCTTTAAAACCACTTCTTATGTCTAATTACTCAACAAGTTTTTAGAGAAATGTTGTCTCCTTCAATCTATGTACTAATACAAAGATGAAACAGAACAATATAGTCAGAAACTTGATAACTTTTCTGGAAAGTTTGAGTACCAGTAGAAACTAGAAACAGTTTATGATAAATAGCTCCATACAGTTAACAAAACGAAATTAGATTGTATAAAGCATATTTGCGACTTTATAGATCATTTTGTTATGAAGTGGCACCATAATGTACAAGTATCCCAGCTAGTAAGATTTGAGGATGGGGGTGAATAACTAATCAAGAAATCAACAACAATTGTCTGGGGATATGCAGTGTAGGTGGGTAACTCAATTAGTCTCCTCTGAGGCTCATCCTCTGCATATTACTAGTTACTATACATAAACTTTTTTCTTTTCTCAACTGTTGTTTGTGGGTTTGACTAATGACGGAAGAGATTGCATGAAAATAAGTGGGATGGTAATAATGATAAGCAATGTAGCAATACTTAGTTGAATTTATTAGAAGCCAGTCAGTTTTAATTGTACTCCAAACTTTGGCTCAGTTTAGTTTTAGCAGAAGCATTGAGAGGAGTGTATTTCACCCTAGTCCCTAAGAATACAGAAAATCCACCTGTCCCAGATGGGATGACTTGCTTTTTTCTCCAACACATCTATAATAAGTTAATAACTATAATGATTTGTTAAATAAAAAAAGGATATAGAACAATGAAACTATTTTATAATAAAGGGAATTTGGATCAAATATCTTATGTTCAAGGACTACTCTTTAATAAAAAGAAACAACCACATATTTGCAGATCATAGAAAAAAAACGCAAGCATTAACATTATACAAACATACTAAAGCTTACTTGCATAGGACAAGCACAGGAATAGGTTTCAGAGCTTTTGGTCCATTTCTTAATCCTTTTCTATGAGGAGTAGTCTACATGAAAAAACAAAACCATCACAAATGTTATTAAATGCAAAAATGAAATATCAACAGAGTGCAAATCATTGCATTCACGTGATTTCTTCTTAAAACATCGATCAGTAAAATTCAACATTTGTCTATAGTTTTTAGCAACAATAACAAGAAATCCAAAATGACGAAGAAGCTATGAAGATACCTTACCTTCCGTTTTGGGACAGCCATGAGCTCCATAGAGCCACCAAAAGAGAAACTTGGGGAACTAAATTCAGGTAAAATGGGTTGCACTGACTGAATCCCATGGTTAATGCTCCCAGCTAAAGGAGGTGACTGAGGCACAGAATGAATCAACCTATTAAACCCTAAAACACTACCCAATTTCCTTTTAGTGTCCCTTAGAATTGCGAATCTCATTGTCATTCCTGTGGTTAAACAACAAGATCAATAAAAACATCTAAAGGCAAGTAAAAGCCAATCACACTAAGACATTTGATCGAAAGTTCAATAAAAATGGCTTTTACTACAGAATTTGAACCCCACAGTTTCTAGGGTTCCTTCAAAGACATTATATAATCTAACACCCAAAACATCACAATATATCTCTAACCCACTTGGGTTTGCCTATTGGTGCATGGTTTAAAAACCACACCAAACCAAAAGCAAATTAATGGTTCATGAACCAAACCATAACCATTTTGTATCTTAGCGATACATTTTAACAAACTAATTTAACTTTTTTAATCTACTCTTTTTAGCTATTTTGTATTTTAGCTTTCCACTTCATTCTATATGTAAACAATGAAGATACATTATCATCAACTTAGTCATTGAACATGAAATCAAACCTATACATGCAATATAAAAAGGTGTTGATTTGGTTGCTTTTATTCAGATTAGGAAAATCAATACCACTGAAAGCAGCATTCAGAAATCAACCGCAGACGGACCAAATCCGATTAATTTAGAGCTTTGTTTATTACAACAACAAAAAAATCTTCACAACCCACTTAGGAAAATTGTCAAACACCTAGTATGCAACAGAAGGATCACATAACAAAGCATGAAGATGAATGAACAGAAGGATGAATCATAAAGCATAAGAAACAAAATTAACAATGAATTCAGAAGCAAAGATTTAAAATGAAAAAATAATTAAAAATTGAATGAATTCAACATAAACATTTGCGATGAATGAATCATTCGGAAGCATAAGCAATCGCGAAGCAGAAGGTTGAATGGAGAAACCTGTTGTTGCGAAGGAAGAACGGCGAAGCACAGAAATGAAGGGCGTAGCCGGGACGATGGACGTGAACGGCGGCGTTTGGTTGGGGTAATGAAGTGTGATGAACTGTGAAGTGAAAGAAGCCAAAGAATTTTTTCTTAAACTTTTTTTTCTAAAATTTTGTTAAAAAAAAAACAAAAACAAAAGAAAGAAAAGAAAATACAAATTTGTCAAAAAAAAAAAATACAAATATTGTACCAATATGACTTTGCTAGAGGGATGTCAACAAGGCAGAGTTTTCCCCGTTTTCGATCTTTGCTGCGGAGGAAAATTTCATTGTATTTTCATTCTCATAGATTCCTACAATATTTAGATCTTGTTTTACTAAAAAAAAAATACATATTTTCTATATTTTATTTTCTAAAATAAAAATACATCTTGCATCAATAATAAAACAATGCAAAAACACTTTCTAATATTTCTTTCTATAAAAATAAATAAATAAATATTCAATTGAATTTGTTGTTACCATACATAATCATGAAAAGAAGTAAATAAATATGCAAAAACACTTTCTAATATTGCACAACAATGAAAAGAAGTAAAAAAAACAACGGAAAAAATATAAATAAATAAAAATGTTTTACTCAATTACATATATTAAATAGGCCAAATGCATTTGCAGGTCTTTAAATTTTTGATTTGTACCATATAAGTCGTTTAAATGTTTTTATAACACATAGAGTCCGTTTGATCTGCAAAATGAAAGTATTGGACAAAACAGTACAGTACAGTACAAAGCAGAACAACACAGGACAAATACTTACGGTATTAAACAAATTTTATCTTATATGATGTTTGATGGAGAAAGTGTTATTTTGGTGATTTAGAAAACCGAATCGGCATAACCATTCCAACATTTATATTCACTTTTGGAATTCTAACCACTAAACTACTTGACCAAAAATAAAATTAAAATAATTCAGAAACATTTTAAAACTATCTTGACATCGGAAAATACTACTCACATTGAAAATTCCATTTTGGCCAATAGATCTTACTCCATAATCTCTAAACATGTAATGATTTAAAATCTCACTACGAGTCTACGACAACACGTTAATTTTTTGATTAATTTTGATGACTCTCAATATCATTTAAATCTATAATCACAGATGAATTTATACACGATTCCATTCAAATCTCAAAATTTGTCAAAATACACATAATCAGACAAAAACAGCATGGTTTAAAATACTTCATAAAACTTTTTTTTAACAAGCCAAAATGATATATATATATATATATATATATATATATATATATATATATATATATATATAAACACGGAAAAAAAGCACACCCCAGCACAAGATGTGCTAGAACATGTCAGAAGTATTTACATCAGCAACCAACCACAAAAACAAATATCTCATAAAACTTGGGTCATAAAAAATGTACAACTACATTTTTTTATAGTTAACATGATCACCAAGTTTCTCATTTAAAATAATAGTTTTAAAATCAAAATCACATTTTGATAAACATCATATTTCCACAACTTGGAAAAATTTACTGAGATCTCATCTATTATATGTTACTCAGTATTTTCACATTTTTTTCACAACTTGGAAACATCATATTTTCACATTTTTTTATATGTTACTCAGTATGAAAGGGCCCTATCACCTAACAAAATCAGCATGATGGGCATCATCCTAATGTCCTATATCAAACATGGCCATATAATTTGAACACTAGAATAAAGAGTAAATTCAAAAGAGCTCATATTCCCTTGATGAGTGTGGGAAAGTTGTATGCCAGCATGCTGCCAATACAACGAATTAAAATAACATAATGTGTACTAATATAATATAATTTGCCTTTTTTCTTTTGCTTTTTAAGGCACACAACACACTAAATCACTATGTATAATAAGTGTTCTTTGTTCCCTTTTGGCAACAGTTGTGGGATTTGATTTCATAATTGTTTGTCACTGATTGTGCTTGCATCTGTGAATGCGAATCCCATCTATTATCATCATTGCGCCAATAGGGCCTAATTTCATAATTATGTGCATTTCTAATGTGAAATATTCAAATATTTTGATACTAAAATGTCCAATCAAAAAAATTGTGGAGTAATTGGTACTACAAATTTGAAATTTGAATTTCTCTATTCCTTCAATTCTCTTTACATATAGATATCTCAATTGATAGATTAAATAATTTTTCGTCATTTCATTATTTTTTATTGAAGAGGTTTACATATTTGTCGTAGACCGTGTATGATATATTTGAAGAGCACACGGATCATTTTAGGAAGTTTCAAACTTCAAATGCAGATAAGACTTTGCTAGTGATATTCTTTTTTTTCGTTTATTAGTGTAATTTTGAAAAAAGAAACTACTGTGAACTTTTTAATTGATCCAACAAATAAGAGGTCTCATTTAAGCCATTAGATGCTATTGTGTACAAATAGATAAAAGAGAAACATGCATGTTTGAATTTGGGGTTTTCCATTTGTGGGATTGAGGATTAAAGATTTTATTATGACATACGAATTTCAAAGTCGCTTCAAGAAAAATTACCAAAAACAAAATAACGTGTTTTGACAATTAACACATTTTTATATCATTTGCATTTGATATTTTTAATTTCTTAATACCATAAAGTGTTTGATCTTCTAAAAAGATTTCAAATGATCATATATAATAATAATTTTATATACCTTAAATCTATAGATGTAATTTTTAAAAAGAATGATGTTATGAATCAAAAAAGTTAACGGCACAATTTATTGAACGCTTGTCTTACATTTGTAATTATTTTTTTAATAGCTTATATGTTTTTTTTTTGGTACGTTTTAATAGCTTATATGTAATATCTTAAAAAATATATAAATAAAATAAGGATTAATTAAAAAAAAATTCCTATGCTTGTGCAGTGCAACTCTTCTCTACCCTCCCAAAGAAACATGGGACTAAATTGGGGGACCAACCAATTATGACATGAAAATCAACATGTGAACGACTCATGCTTGGTCAATATCACTTTCCACCTCCTTTATTTTTCACAATTATTTTCAATATAAAAATAAACATTATATATTTATTCAAAGTTGCTATAATGTAGATAAAGTGATAAACACTCAATTTTTATATAAAAAATTCAATATTATATTTTTATATTAATTTATATTAAAAAATTGAATATTTTAAATATAAATTTTATCTATAAAATACCCTATTCAATATCAATTGATATCAAATAATTCACCGTAATCTATATAGACAAAGAAAGTTTAGAACAGGAATGCTAATTATATATTAAATTTTACTATTTTAAATGCGATTAAATATGGTGAACTTCTAAGTTTGGTTTTTACTAAATTTTCATTAAATTTAAAGTTTATGGAAAATTATCATGTACTTAGTTTTAATCTCTATTGATAAATCAACATGTATTTTTGAATAATTTTTTTGCAAGTATATGTTTAAATCATCGTAAAAAGTTCTTCCAGAAAAACTGAGCTCAAAACTTGATTTCTAGATCATGATTTTCCTTACTTTTATCTCGAATTTTTGTTATTTGAAATATTCATATGTAATTTATTATATCATGTTAAAAAAAATTAAAATTTAATAAATAAACTTTATATAATATTTTAAACATGATCTTAAAAAAATCATTCAAAAATTTAAGTGTTTAATTATAATTAAGCAAATTGAATTTTAATAGAGAATAAAATTATATATAAAAAAAAATTATAAAGACTAAAAATATAATAAAAATTAAATAAAAACTAAATTTAAAAAGTTTACATTTTATAGACTATAGATTGTAGGGACTAAATTTAACCCTTTTAAACAAAATACTTAATATTATTATATTAGGGTAGTCTATAGTCTATTAGAGTATTAGTAATAAACAATGTCATTTTTTACACGATATAGGGTTGTCCTTTTTTCGCTTGGTAGGTGCATTGTGCTTTACTATGTCCTAATTGTAAAATTTGGAATCTACACCAATTGGGTAAGGTTCTTGTGTACCGCAAGTGATTTTCAAGAACAAGAATCAAAGATGGTTTGAAATTTTTGCATTATGATGTTGATTTTTCCGTCCTACCTAACATTAATGTAGCTAATACCTTACTGTAGCTATGAGCCTATGAAGGCTCTATCATATGGTCAAACTTGGTATTTTTAGCAAATAACTTGTTAGAATTTTCCTCTCAAAAAAAAAAAAAAACTTGTTAGAATTTTACTTTACTGTAAATAAGTAGAGTGTTGGAATTAGTTTTGCACTAGTGAAAATTGATTTTGAGTAAATTGATTATGTAGAATAGATTTTAGATAAAAATGAGTTGAATGTGAAGTGATTTATATTTAGATATATTTATATAAAATTGGATTTGACAATAAATTTAAGACTAATTAAAATCAATTATAGAAGTCAAAATTAAAGTTATAAATTGTACCTTCAAGTAAAATCAATTCTACAAATTTTAGAATCACTTTTGACCCTTTAGAATTGAAATTACACATGCAAATTATAATGTTCATATTAAGTGAGTTAAACTCAAGAAGACGTCGGTATAATCAAACTTTTATTTTTTATCAAGTAACATAATAGTTAAAATTCTATTTTTTTAAAAGTGAATAAATTGATGTATGAGAATTCGAATTTAATCCTTACATATTACAGTACTTGCAATGTCAAACTTTTAAAAACCACTATAATGATATTTGTATGAAGAATATTTACCTATTTATGAAATTACTCCATCCGATCTTTATTATAAAAAAAAAATTGATTTTTTAGATTCACAAAATGTTAGATGTATTTGTCCCTAAACATAAAATCATGTTTGATCAAATCGTTTTATAATATAGTTAAGATACATAAAATATTCTATAAATCTGAAAGTGCCTATAGATTGCGATGTCAGAATAATCCGGTTGTCGAGGGAGAATGGAAAGCCCTGTGGAAGTGGAAGGGACCACACCGCATTCAAACCTTCATTTGGTTGGCTGCTCATGGACGTATCCTAACAAATTTTCGCAGAAGTAGATGGGGAGTTGGAATTTCGCCCACTTGCCCGAGTTGTAGAAACGACGAAGAAACTGTTCTGCATGTGCTGCGAGACTGTATTCATGCAACTCAGGTATGGCTTCACCTTGTACCTTCCAATTTTAGTACTGATTTTTTTTCTTTTAATTGTAGGGATTGGTTTTTCAAAAACCTCAACAAAAAAAGGGAAGCGACAACAATTAAATGGCAGACCACCTTTATGACGACATGTTGGTATCTGTGGAAATGGAGAAATAAAACAATATTTGAAGCTGACTTCAAGAGACCAAGCAATCAAATCGCAATCATTCAAAAGTTAACTAGAGACATTGAAGATTGTAAGTTAGAGCATCAACATCAAGTTCCTTTTTCAAAGGAAACTATCTACATAGGATGGAAGCGTCCACAAGATGGATGGATCAAACTCAACAGTGATGGTGCGTGCAAAGACAGGGGTGGAATCGCCGGTTGTGGTGGGCTCATTCGAGACTCGGATGGAAGATGGATTAAAGGCTACATTAAAAAAATTGGGCCTTGTGATGCCATCCATGCTGAAATGTGGGGCTTATACTTGGGTCTGAAGATGGACTGACAGGACAATATATCTCATCTCATTGTGGAAAGCGACTCTAAAATCCTTATAGACATGATCTCCAATAACTTCAAGTTTAACGGGAATATCCCGATTTTGGTTCACCGCATTCGTAATTTGCTTAATTCTAGATGGCAGGTCCAAATTTATCATATTTGGCGGAAGGCAATAGGTGTGCTGATTGGCTAGCGAACTTTAGCATTTCTTTAGGCGACTCAGAGGTTCTAGCTATAGAGAATCCTCCTAATGAGCTTCAACAGCTTCTTTTTTATGATGTTTTCGAGACTTGCATGCCTAGAAGTGTTCGTGTAATTTCTTAATTTTTTCTTTGGGCTATGCCCTCTTTTAGTACAAAAAAAAATTAGAAGAAGTATATATATATATATATATATTATATGTTTTGTTGGCTTTTTTTTCTACTAATTTTTTCATCGATCATATCATAGAAATAATCATATTTAAGACATATATAACTGCTACTACATATGTGTACACATCACCTATAAGTCTATCATTAAAATTGTAACATTGAATTTCCATGTTTTTGAGCTTTATATCCAATCCAATATACATACATAATATAATCTCGATCTTTACATATTTCACACAATATCTTCTCTACCAAATGGATTATGCTACACTAACACCAACCCCTCCCAACAATATGAACACCTAAAATAAAACAATGTGTCACACTCCACACATTTGCAATTCCACTTCACATACGCACCATGACACCACAATCACAATGCATTCATGTTCTATAGTGCTTACTTGTGACACATGGGTGTACCTTACAAGAATATTAACTATGCAACACGTACACACTTGTTTTTTTTTTATCTCAAACCACATGGCAAGCCAATTTCAAGTTCCTTTTCCAAAAGATCCCCCACTCTCTCTTTCCACCATAAATCATGCAAAGTTGTAACGTTTTCTTGAAAGGAAAAAAAAACATCCAACTTTAATACTCCCTCCGTCCCGAAATGTAAGAGAAAAAACAAAAATCACACTTATTAAAAAAAAGTAAAATATAATGATTAAAAGTATGTTTTTTTGAAAAAAATTGTATAGAAAGATGTAAAAACAATTTTTATTGGTTGTTGGTTATAGAAAAAGTAAGAGAAAGAGTAAACTTTTCTTGAAAAGATAAATGTTTGAACTTTTTCTTTTATATTTTGAGACAAAAAAATTGAATTTTTTTCTCTTACATTTTGGGATGAGGGAGTATGTGATAGTTATTTTACAAACACATTTAGTAATAAATTATCGCATCAACATTTAAAATAATGGCAAACTTCTATGGTGAACAAGTCTCATATGTGGTGCACCATGTATAATGTCGCTGAAAATATTACAACCAATAAATATTTTATAAGATTTACTGTTAGATTAAAAATTTATATCATATAAATTATCAATGTCAAATTTTACAAAAATTGAAAATCATCTGATATAATATTTAGACCTATTAAAATTAGATATTCAAAAAAATTAATAAACCATTAATTTTGATGAGTCTCAATAACATATCAAATAATTTTTAATTTTTGTAAAATTTGACATAGATAATAATATAAACTTTCAATCCAACGATCAATTTTATAAAATTCATATTTGTTATAATATTTATTGCGATTTATACATGATGCATCACATGATAGACTTGTATACCATAGACTTTACCTTAAAATAATATATTATCACATCATTTTTCTTTTTCTAAAGAGCCTAAAAGCAAAACTTACATACTTTAAATATCAAAAAGAGAAAATTGTATGTCTAAATTTACACCTCAACATATCAAATGATTTTTAAAGATATTTACTATTTGAACTATATTTATTAGAGGGTTTAATTTTTTTTTCTTTTTTTATAGAAACCAATAAGATATAAGGGTCATGGTATATGTTAAGGAATAAAAAAATAAAAACTTTACATTGAGATAAATATCAGCTCCACATTTTTCTATTGTTACTTTAACTTTTTTTTTAAAGAAACTAATACGATAAATATTCAACAAAAAAACCTCTTTAATTAAAAGCCTCCCGTCAAACATCAACCATCGATCAGTCAAAAATTATCAAATCACATTTATTTCATTCGATCCATATCTCTAAATCGAATGAAAATCATTCCACCATTCGGAAACCATATTTTCCATACATAACCACCCCTAACCCATTCCATATTTTATGAGGTAACACTTTAAATCACAAACCCTTAGAAATTCATCCTATACCTTCAATATCATTTTCTTAGTAAGACTAAGTTAAATTCCCTAAAATAGGTTACACCAAAACTCCCATCACTTCTATCATTTGGATTCTGTCATATCCATCGTCTCTTATTATGTGTTGCCGTAATCTCAACCATCCATTTAGTTATTTCTATCACTTTAATATTGTTTTTCTACCATCACTTATTAAATAAAGAGCAGCAAAAATGACATAATAATTAAAAAGCAGTAAAAGGCCCAAATTCTCACTTCTATCTAAACACACTTTATCCCTAAACAACTTATTTATGTTTACATCTATCTACTTTTTGTAAATTTTTTTTAATCTTCTTCACTTTACACATTTTAAAAATACACACAAAAACACTAAAAAATAACCTTTTGTTATACAAACACAATTTCCCTACTTTTTTTACCTTCTTTTTTTGGTACATCGGAAGAAATACTTTTTTTTACCTTCTGCACTTTATATAGAAATCTTTTTGACAAAAAATATATAAAAACTAAAGTAAGAAAAAGTAGTAAAATTCTGAACAAAAAAAATAAAAAAACATCATCCCCAATTCTCTACACAATACTACTTCTATATAATTCCCCCACAAGCAAAAAGAACCCACATTTTCAACCTTCCAAACCCTTCTTTCTCAAAAAATGGCATCAAAATTCTCACTCATTCTCTTTGTTCTAGCAATCTTTACCCTTGATTCAGCTCATGGTGGTAGTAAAACCCATCAAGCACCAGCACCATCAGTTGACTGCACAAACCTTGTCTTAACAATGGCTGATTGTCTCTCTTTTGTAACAAATGGTAGCACAACTGGAAAACCAGAAGGTACTTGTTGTTCTGGTTTGAAATCTGTTCTCAAAACTGCTCCTTCTTGTCTCTGTGAAGCTTTCAAGAGTAGTGCTCAGTTTGGTGTTGTGTTGAATGTTACTAAAGCTACTTCTCTTCCTGCTGCATGCAAAGTTTCTGCTCCTTCTGCTACTAATTGTGGATGTGAGTTGTTTCTTCCTTTTTTTTTTTATCTCATTTGGGTTGTCTTAAAGTTTTGATTTTTATGTCTTTTTTGATGCATTTTGGTATAAAGTTTGTGTTTTTTGATTGTTGTATTGAAGAAAGTTTTCATTTTTAATGTTTTAGGAGTATGAGATATGAGATTTCTTCCTTGTTTCCTATTTGGGTTTTCTCTAAAATTTTCAATTTTTATGTCTTTTTTTGATGCATTTTGGTGTAAAGTTTGTGTTTTTGGATTGTTGTGTTGAAGAAAGTTTTCATTTTTATTATTGTATGAGATGAGATATGAGATTTAGTTTCTTCCTTGTTTACCATTTGGGTTTTTTTTCTTTCTAAAATTTTCAATTTTTATGTCTATGTCGGTTCATTTTCTGTTGGTTATGTTGAAGAAAGTTTTCATTTTTTTTTATTAATACTTTCATTTTTATTGATATATGAGATAGATCAATATGTTTGATGATGTATTTGATTGATATATCACTAAATAAATATACAAAAAATACCTGACAAAAAAAAATACAAAAAATAATGAGACTAGTTCACAAAAACTAAAAATAACACTAGGACTCTACATTTTTATTGATATTAGAGTTAATATCAAAAGCGACACTCATTTTGAAATGGAGAGAGTTATTGTGTTCATGTGAGGTGTTGTCACAACGGTATTTGAATATATCGAAATTATACAAACATCTCTAATTGTGTTTTGTTGGTAATTTAATGGACTAAATTGATCAATAAAAAAAAGTTTAATGATCAAACTATTTTTCTCTACATGTTTGAAGATCAAACTTTACTTTGATACCGAAATTGTTTGGCCGGACGTCTATAAATGCTAGTTTGATCTCCGGTCCCTTCATTTTATGTGTGAGTTTATGATGATTTTGCCATTTCATTTGTGTACCAAAAAATAAAACAGTCTATTGTGAATTGTGATGGTGGCTCACACATTTAAGGACTAAAATTATTTATTTTTCTTAAAATTTATGTAACACCACTTTGTACTAGGCTACTAAGTAAATATCAAAATCATAGTCATCTATATGAGAAATCTTGATATTGTACATATGAGATATCTTGATTTCTACCTCCACATTTTTCCTAGTGGAAAACAATCAATTTTGGGATGAGTTTGCTTTGGATTCCTTTTTCACTTTGTTGATAATGTTAGTCACTATTAATGCTGTATTGTTTTTGCAGTGTCTGAAGTGACTGAAGCACCTGCTTCTTCTCCTGGTAAGTTTCTCATTATTAGTTATATTTATTTCCTACTCAATGCCATTTACAAGTCTTGATGTTGATGTTGAATTTTTGTTCTAAATCACAAGGAGAATCAAATGCTTAATATTGTTTAGGCCCTATAATGCTTACATAAATATTAAGTTTAGAACCACATCTGATTTTGTGGTTTTGTTTTTATTATTTTATTGGTGTTTGGAGTATAAAGTTTAAAAAATATAATTGTTGATTTGAACATCTATTGAGATTTTTACTTCATGATTTATTATTATACATGCATGTCAATTTTACCACACAATACAATCATTAATTTTGAGATCAATTTTTGCATTTTGGTTTTCAATAGACAAATCCTTAATTAATCATCATTACATAGGACTTGTTTGAATTGACTTATTTGACTTTATCTAAGCACTTGTTGTGAGACTCTTCAACAGAGTTTATGGAATCGATTTATGACATATTCATGACCTCTTTTCAACTTACTATTTCATAAGCTCTCAAAGATAGCTTATGGAAACAACTCTTGACTCGTGGTTATAGAAATATCTTATATATAAACACTTATCATAAGCATTTAATTCAGCTGTTTATCCAATTAAAGCTTATCTTGTGTTCGTAATCGAGTTATTCGTATTTCTTTGTAGTTGAAGCTATCTCTCCACAATCATCTGCAACATCTCCAACATCTTCTGATGCATCTTCAAGTTTGAATGGTGCTGTAAATGAGCCATCTCCAGCTCCATCACCACATCAAGGGAGCACAGCATCAGGACTACTCCCAATTTCACTTGGATCCTTACTTGTTTGCCTATTGGTGGCTACAATGTCACTTTTTTAAAATGAGTTTCGTCATTTTATTTTGAGATAAGATATGATGACATGAGGGTTTATTTTGATGCTTTATTGAGGTTTATTTACCACTAGAGTACTTCTTTTTACATGTGTGACTTATTACTTATTACTTATCAGTAGATAAAATTCATCCTAGGAGTGACTCAAACTTATTTTAAGCTTGTACCCTCTTTTTAATATTATATATTATATGAGTCTATTTATATTAATATAACAATGAATTGCCATATTCATGTTATTTTTGTGTATTTTCCAAGCATTGTATAAGTCTATGTTTGGATTCACGGGGGGGGTATATCATGATAGTAATAAAAAAACTACATTTTATAACTTATTAGTAGTAAGCTAGTGGTACACTAATCGATTAGTTAGGGTGACTTTGTCTTTTATTAGTCGTCAAGACTTTGATTATATTTTATTTTAAATTGAATGAGTTAATTTGTTTGTGGAAAACAAAAAACAACCTTATTAGTAGTCAAAGTGTCCATCACTCACTGTTTTTCTAAAACATGCAAAGGGACTAGAATGTCATGTTAGATTGTTAATTAAGCACTAAAAATTAGTGCTAGAGTTTTTTTCACTATGGTTTTCATAATCACCACAACTATCTCTCTTGGCAACATTAAACTATTTGTTAGAGAAAGATAGCCATGTGATGTAATAATTGTTTTTATAGTCACCACTCACTCACCACAACCACCTCACTTCTTTGAGTTAGACAACAATACTCATACAATGGACCCCTACCTAGTAAGATACTCTTGTGAGTAGTAATACCAAATTGCTTTGCTGAGAGGAAATTATTAGATTGATCTTTGTCTTTGTAACTCTCTCAAATAAGCCTTTGATTTCATTAATATTTTAAATAATTAATCTCTGTCTTTGTCAATTTGATCCTTGTCTTTGTAAAACTTTTTTCAATTTGATCTCTTAGAATGACTAAATTAAAAAACAATTAACAAATATATGAATTAATTGAAAAGTTTTTTCTTGTCTATCCCTACAAGATTTGGGAATACTTACTCTCAACCACTTAAAATTTTTTAACCGATATAAATTTTTATAAAATATACCGTTGAATTAAAAGTTTGTATCATATAAATCATTTAATTGTTAATAAGACGTATCAAAATTAACAGTTTCTGTGATTTCTTAGAATATTAACATCGTCATAAATTTATTTAAAAGTGGTTTAATAAGTCAATTTAATAATTTAGTCATATGTAAAAACTCGATCTGTTTTTGATGAGGTGGATGTGACTTATTAAAAGCTTTTGCAAATCATAATCTAGCTTTTATGGCCAAGTTATGATTCATAACACAATGAATGAACCGTTCAATTGAGTTGCCATGCTTTGGTCTTTTTTTATGTAGGCAAAAGGTCGTTGTTGCATTTATATTCTTTCTACTTTCGGCCCGTGCTTAATGAAAGATGGCAAACGCAAAAAACAAAGCTTTTATAGAAGAAAATTTAAATTTAAAAATGTATACAATATGATTATATATTTTGTTAGGAAAGTCAAAGAAACATATATAGTTATATACTAATGTTACTTTTTTTTGGTGGACCTATGGTTTCTAAGGGAAGGAGGTCGAAAGTTCGGTCGAGACGTAAGTAAAGTCACATAATCCATAATCGATACGAACAAATATCTTAACTTTAAAAGAAACTAAAATTTATCGATTTTAAATGTAATTTTGTACAGTTCAATCTCAATCAAATGATCACGAATCACTAAATCTTATAACCGAAGAAAAATCTAATCCTTCATAATATCATTAGGCAGCTTATGAGATAGTAATATTCAAATTGCATTTTCTTATAATTATGAATTTTGTTGGCATCATTGGTTGCGTAATTGTGTATGATCTTAACTATTAAAAGCGTGTTTGTTTGGTAAATCTAATTTTGTAGCTAATTTACTCAATTTTGAATATTGACATTGAACTATTGGAGACGTCCATTTGTTTGGTACTTCCAATTTAAAGCTTATACACTTAACTTGGTCTATGATCAATATATATAGCATCTTCTCTAATTTCTCTTCTAAACGTAACTTAGGGTCCATTTAGCTTGCACTCATGGGAAGTAATGGTCCATGGTGGACTAAAATATCTTACCATTACATTAAACAAACTTATAGATTCTATCATACAAGAATTTGGATTGTATGCGGTCACACTCCATGTAGTTAGAATAATTGGAACTTTTGATTAATATCGAACGGTCTAGATTTTAAGATTCAATTTTAACTATTTTAAATATATAAATCAAACTGAAAACTTAAATCATTTGAACTAAATCAAATAGTTTAGATATGACCGACCACAATACAGTCATCTCTCTATCCAATTGCGCATAATCTGGATTCGGCCTTCGACGAAATGATACAAGAATTTAAATATCAGTGTTTGAATTAAAAATCCACCAACAATATCCTCACCAAGATATAAATCCAAGTACTTTTTATAAGGGGATTAGAAATTTTTTGAAAGAAAAAAGGGTATAAGAGGATGCCAAAATACAAAAAGATGAATGTCATAAGTGGAATTTAAATTTCTTTATTTTTTATAAACAACATTCCATTAGTAATTCATCACTGCTATAACACTACAATTAGGCTACATGTGGGACTTGGTGTACAAAAAACACCATAAAATGAAATATTACTTACTTCAAGTGAAGTGATCCTAAAGAGGGTGCTGAAAAATTGCAGCTAGATTTTGAGTTTTCATGATATTAGGATTTAGGATTTATCAACAACACTTGAAATTGGTTCCTGTTGGACAGAATTTATTACAAGTTTTGCTTTCGCATTATTTTGCTCCGCCAATTTGTGTGAGCTCTTACGCCCATTTTCTTGAATGTGACACATGATTATGTCTTTGGCCGCAACAAGAGACGCATAGAATCGATCTTGATCGTGTGGCTTCCGGAACACCAGCAACTCATCTAATTTTTTTGAGCAGGGAGCGTCACGCGCCTTCCTTTTGTTCATTTCTTCCTTAACCACCTGAAATATAATATCAAAAACGTGAGGATAATCGAGATTAAGAGGAAGCATCATTTCAATGTAAGTGAGTTTTACACCGACATCCAATAAGAACTTATTTCTCCATTTCATATTATTAATTTTAAGATTCGGTTACAATAGTGGATTGAATGTCAGAATAGTGCATATCTTTTAAACTCGTTTAAATTTAAATTATATATAAAACACTCTCAAGCAATATAGTCAAACTCAAGATCCTACCTAGGATACGGAGGGTATCATAACAGGACTCATAAGACCCTTCAGCCTACCGAATGGCATAAAAAACTATCATACAGGAATCAAATAATTTCAAATGAGTAATGACAACATTGAACTAAGTTGATTAAAAATTCATAACCATCATCCATAAGTTCATAAATAAATAAAAACCAAGTTTATATGTAACCATGTTGCACCACACAGTTCAGATAGGGGAAGTCAGAAACAAAAAAACAAAGTGCACAATAAAACCAAAAACAGGGGAAGGCAAAGAACGCATCGCAGACGGTGGCACACAGACGACTACAACAGCGTTGCAAGGAGGAGCGAAGTCGCAGGAAAGGAGACGCGGCAATGAGAGAGTGAGACAAACTTAGGGTTGTTTTTTAATCTATCCTCACTTTTAGAGCCCACATTTCAGCCAAGAAGCGTTTAAAAATACCAGTTTCTTTCAGAATACCAAACCCGTTTCAGCACGTCCTGTTGCAAAACGGTTGCCCAAAGCGTGCGATCCTACAATCCCATTTCAATATTGACGACATACATACATATTATAACTTTTTTATAAACGTATCTCTAAACATATATCCTATATTTTTCATTGAATGATGTATCGCCGTATCGGATAGACGGATACGTATCATGTCTGCGCTACATTGAGCACAAACTTATGCTCACATTATCTTTATATTTATTGCAACAGATTGCAGATACTTTCTTCAATCTTACAATATCGGTCTTATTTCCCCCATAAATCTTCGATATTCATCGCAATATATCGTTGTGCTTTTCTTCCTAAAGCTGGACTAAGAGATCACGAGGAAAGTATTCATTTACTATAGAATGATACCAAGGAAACAATAAACAACGCTGTTACAGTATATTCTAAGTTAGCAGACAAACTGAGCCTTCCTTTAACAGTCACATGAATTGCATCTCATTAAACAAACAAAAGATATCTGTAAATGGAACTTCTACTAAAAACATAGCAAACTTAAATTAAACCATGCTATTCAGCACTTTCGAAATATCCCTCTAAATCCATGCCCAATTCAATAATCAACAAAGAGAAATGCTAGGGTCACACTCTCTATCACACACCAATCATAATTAGCACTACTCTCAGCCATTCACCCACGTTTTCATCTCTCTTCTAGACTTTTTTTTAATGGTCTATCAACCATTAGATTAGACAAAGGAGAGACGGCTGAATACATGTGCAGGAGATGATTTGTTTCCATTCAGAAAAGGCATGCCTAATTTTCCTACCAGCTACCGCTAAACACGTGGAGGGGCAAATTTTACAATTGTTAACATCATGCAATATAAACATAATGAGAATCCTTATATCATTAAAGGTATCTGTCTCATTACCTTTCTTTTGACACATTTCATTAATAATCAAAATCACAATACAATGAGTATTTTCATCACAATTTTAAAGGTTAACCATATGTGTATCCACTCCTTCCAAGATATGAATAACTAACATGGACTTCCTACCTAGCAAACTATATGAAAAAGTTGAAAAAAATGTGAACATTCAAAACTCCTACAGTTTCAAATAATAACCTCATATTCAACTTGGAATTCCTGATTATTTTTCATGTTATCTAATCCGTATTTTGAATCAGACTCGGATCACTTTGGTTCAAACAAGCTTTCACTACCTGAATAACATAGTCCCAAATATGTAGCCACGTACGTAGCTTGGTTGTTGAGCTAAGCAAGAGATAAGGCAAGACTTGCAAACTAACCTATTCATTATATTCCTAATATTTGCATTTTAACAAAAACTAGAGTTAACCGCCAAAATGGTCCGTGACTTTGTAAGGTGCTATCAATTTGTTCCTCGAAATATGAACATTCCAATTTGGTTTTTGACTTGGTAAAATGTTTCTCAAACTCATCCTTCTATGAATGTTTGTTATTAAATGCCATGAATGATGATGATGCATCCTTAGTATACTGTTGGCAACCAAAATGGTCACAACATTTCTCAAATTCATCTTTCAGTGAACATCTATTACTAAACGCCGCGGATCACAGTTATGATGTGTGTTAAATGTATTATTGATATCGACATTCCTAATCCTAATCACATAGAGAAGAATAAAATTCCCATACCCATAAACCAAAGCATTAAAGCTACTCTTACAAGAAGATAATCATCATTGATATCTATACACGAACATGAACCACAGACACTCCTCGGATTAGGCATGTCCTAGACACCGACATTACAATTAAATTATATCATTCTCTCAAATTTTTATCAGCGTCGATGTCCGTGCTTCATAGATACACAATCACATGCTAACATATGATACAAAAATGGATCTAAGAAACAAACCTGAACCAAATTCAAATCAAGAGAGGGCAGTCCAACTTGTGCAACAGCCAAAGAACCAAAAAAGTTCCCTAACAAAGCAGCATCATAAACATCCAAACCCTGCACAATCCCAGCAGCAAAACCACCAAGAAAACAATCACCAGCACCAGTTGGATCAACCTGACAAACCTCAAAAGGTTCAACTTTCAAACACCAATCTTTACCAAAAACCTCACACCCATCTTTCCCATGCGTGACAACCACGCAACACCATTTTCTCACTTCCTCCAAATCAATAAACAAAGCTTCATCTTCAGAAGCTTTCAAAAACGAAATCTTTGGTAAAAGATGAAAAAACCCACTTTCCTTTAACCCCACATGTTTCACAAACCCATTTTCATCTTCAAATCTACGAATCAAACCTTGAATATCAACAAAAACAAAATCACAAATTTCCAACATTTTCTCCAACGTTTCCGGTAAAATCTCCCCACCAACACCGACCGCCATTCCGAAAACAAACCTCGACCCAGATGGTAAATCCGATGGTTTAATCGGTTCACATGAACCAACCCGGTTTAAAATCCGGTCTGGGTGATTTGAACCGAAATGGGCATGGAAGATTGTGGTCTGAGAAGTGGAGATGATGAGAGGAGGATGGTTTGTTGTGAGAGCGGCGTGGGAGAAATCGGGGCCCACTTTGGAAACAAGATGGAAGGGAAGAGAAAGAGCGTCGAGGACGGTGGAGATGAAAGAGACGGCGCCGCCGAGTGTTTCGGCGATAACGAGGTTGTTGTTGAGGAGGATGTCGTGGCAGTAATTACCGACGATGATGCCGCCACCACGGTTTTGAATTGGTTTGGAATCTGTAACCATTATAATTTGTTTTGATTTGAACCGGATATCCTCTGCGCGCAATTGTAAAGACTAATTCTTCAAGCCGGATGATGGTGAATTTGAGTAGTGAGAATCCATGCAAGAAACAGAAGAAGAATGAAAATTGGTATGTAAAAAATGAATGATTTGGTTTTGATGATGATGATGATGATGGTGATGGTGATGGTGATGTTAAGAGAGGAATATAAGGACGCGCGCCAGAAAAACAGATTTAGGTGTCAATTTAGAATGGCGGCAGCTAAGCAGACACCAAAGCATCCAACTTAAAATACAGAGACCATGGTCCATATTGGCGCATGGTTACTTCAATTATTGCGCATAAGTCATATATATATTTATGCACCTCGCATAAATATTTTAGATTGTTTAGTGCGCACTTAAATTTTTAGCATATTCTCAAATTTTTGGCGCAATTTCCAAATTGTTAGAAAGTGCGCTAAATAATATAAGGGTACATTAAACAATTTTTATTATTTATATACGGTGCATAAGGAAAAAGTTTATGCACTTTAACCACTCCCGTTTGAAAGAGGTTAAAATTATTTGATGTTAAAATTGTTTTTGAACTAGATTAATCACTAAAGAATAAAAACTAAAAATTAAAATATAGAGCAGTGATATTTGAAAGATATTTGAGAAACTTATATTCATCTATAAAAGTTAATTTGAGAGTTGAAATTTACACTCATTTTTTAAAGGGTCTTGCTGAACTAGTTAATGTTATAAAAAATGTAATAATTGTTTGAAAATTGAATTTTATTGTTTTAAAAAAGTACAATGAAAAATGCTATAATAATCACTTCACAGTTCTCATAACTAATTAGTTGATAATAATATTACTTGTTATACATAATCAAAAAGTATAATCAAACCCGAGATAACTATAACAATGCAAAAGTTGTTTTTGAAATACTTTGAATACTGCAAGTATGTAAAGTCCACCAAAGAATGACTCCATGCTTTCTTTCATAGGAATTCCAGCAGAAAATGTGCCCTTTAAATAGAATTGAACCCATATATTTCTTTTAGCCAAGCATTGGCCATTTTCACTTTCATTTTCAAGACTATGATTATGATCCTTGTGAAAATGATCAACAACCCACTTTCCAGAATCATTTAATTGTACCCTTATGAAGGCTGGACAGCCAGTTCTTGAGCTAAGCTGATGTCCCTCCTTCGAGCACACATATCTTCGAGAAGAATCGAGTTTTCAATTACCTTACCAAAAAAACTAAGACTCGATTGTGTCATAAACAAAACAACTTGAAAGTTGAAACTTTGCCTTAAAGCAAGTAATGGTACAATTTGCCCTTAACTTGTAAATCAAAATCTAAAACATCAATGACAAATCTATAATTAGCATGAGTTCACACATAGCAATCTTCTTATAAACACAACTTTAAATTTCTAAAAATAAACATGAGCAAATCAAAGTCAACCGGCGCTCTTCTACTTTGTCAAATTCAACCTTGGCAAGTTCTATGATCTCTTCCTCTTTTCGCTTTTCTCCCGCCTATAGGAAGGACAAAGCATGAACCAAAATCAATTCATTGAAATGAAGATAAAACTAAATCAATAGAATTCCCATACTGATTATACCAAGATATCAAATGAAACCAACTAATCAAATAGAGTATGATTGTAATTATGTACTAATCAAATGAAACCAACTAATCAAATAAGGGATGCATTGAAGCCAATTTTTTCATGTTCAGATTATCTAGTGATTCTGATCATTTCTAAGTTTTGATTAAAAAGAACTTTTCTATGGTCAATTTTGTACCCAACATAAGCAAAAGTAACACCAAAGGCAGAGAGGTGGTAATACCATAGCTGCAAAGATACATACAATGCATCAAACAATATCTGAAATCAATGACAAAAACCATTACCTATAATGTTGCAACATGCAACAACAATTATGCAAGTAAACTAAGCTACTACTATAAAGTAACCATTACCTAATACTATATTTTACTATAAAGCAAAATCATTCCTTGACTGAAATCTGATTACTTTTATAATTTTATCAAAACTGCTGAGACCCATCTGCATTTTATAGTTTGGATTATTCAAAATATTTGCTGGAAGAATTTCTTCCATTCTAACTACCACGGAGAAGTTGGTTATAAAATCCAAGTTCAGATGATGAGCCTAACTAGGATTCTAACACCAAATTCAACAAAATATTTGTTTCAATAAACTATGAATTGGATTGAACAGATAACCAAATATGTGTGTACTAATGCTTGAAAGAAAATCAAAAGACAATTGACACTTACTTTCAATCATTGGCAAGTGAAACCGAGGTCGAACAACTATTAACATCTTGATTATAAAACAAATCTGTAAAATAAAGAAAGGTATCAATATGCTACTTGAAGTAACTTATAAACTATACTATGAACTAGTAAAAGAATACTATAAGCCAAGAAACACTTCAACAACACTGATTATCCAAACTTTCAACAACACTAACTAACTAACAAGTAACAAGAGAGACCCAATTCCAAACACAGCATAACACAACACAATCAAAACATACCATACATGTCTTTGTCAAAACCGTACTAACATGTCACAGTATCAGCAAAACAAACCTATGCCCCAACACCTTATTTGAAGTTCCATAAGTGATTGCAGACATAAAACAATTAATCATTCAGAAATTAATAAGAGTATATAAATCAGAAATTATTCATAAAACAATTAATCATTCATAAAGTTTATATAGAGAGCATTTCATGTACTCATCTACTATTTTTTTAATTAATAATTCAGAAAAAAAAATCAATAATTCAATATAAATTTTTGGGTGTTTTCTTTGGATAAAACTCTCAAGCTTCAGTAACACTTGACACCAGAATTCATATTCTGAAACATTCCATTCGAAAACAAAATAACTTACAGATAAATTCCACATATAGTAAAATGCAAGAGTTGTATCAAAAGAAGAAAATAGAATAACCTTAAACTTGTGACCTCAAAACTTACTTTTATTCATCTCGCAAACACCAATCTCGAGCATTCTGGAACATGTGCAGCCAAGGACTAGGTCCCTTCTTATCAACATTCCATAGCTTTGGATACCATGGAAATTGCCACATTAAGAAGCAACGCTCTGGATGAGGCATCATTGCAAGATGCCTTCCATTGGGAGAACAAATAGCTGCTACTCCTAAGGGAGAGCCGTTCACATTGAAAGGATATGTTTCTGTTGGATTACCATCATCATCACAATATCTTACAGGAGCTAAATCTGAATGAATAACGCGTTCCAACACACCTTCGTCAGGGAAATAAGCTCGTCCCTCACCATGAGCAGTCCATATCCCCATTGTACTGCCAGCCATACCTTTGAACATTATAGCCGGCGAGTCCTTTATTGCCACATTTGTAAAGCGGCATTCAAATCGTCCGGACTCGTTGTGAATGAACCTAGGCTGTGAAAGGTCACCACCAGTACCATGCACACCCCCAACTTGAGGTCCTGGTATCCATCCCAACAAAGCCATGAGCTGACAACCATTGCATACACCTAGACTGAACGTGTCCGGACGCTTGTAAAAGTCTTGAAATTGTTTTAAAACAGGCTCGTTGAATCTTATAGAAGCAGACCAACCTTTAGCGGAATCAAGTACATCGGCGTAGCTAAATCCACCAACAAACACAATTCCACGGAACTCTTGCAAAGAGACCACTCCATTAAGAAGGTCTGACATAGTAACGTCCCATGGTTCAAAACCAGCAGCGTGAAACGCTGCAGCCATTTCTCTGTCTCCATTGCTCCCTTCTTCTCTTAACACAGCTACTTTAGGTTTCAAAACAGCAGACATGTACTTATCGTCGGTGAAGGAAGGAGTATAGGTCAGTTCCCATGAGGGCTCATATCGATGTTTAAGTCCTTCTCTCTCTGTATCCACACAAGAAGCCAACCTTTGGAATTTTTCCAGCTGAAAACTAGTATCTTCCCACATGTCCCTAAGAATACTAGTTTTTTCTTCTAAATAAGTCATCCCGTCAACCATAACTTCGATGGATGCAGCAGCAGTAACTTGACCGATGGTCTCAGCCAAAACTCCCACACTGTTCAATTTATCCATCACAGTAGCCAAATTTTTCTTGCTTACCTCAAGAACTAATCCAAGCTCTTCCGCATATAGTGTTTGGAAAAGGCTCTTACCTTGTGAATTCAAGTCTAAAATAAGTCCACGATTACCAGCAAATGCCATCTCTAAGGCACAAGTTAGTAGGCCACCATCACTGATATCATGACCAGCAGAGATCAGTTCCTCCGTAAGAAGCTCTTGAACACCTTCAAAGACCTTTTTCAGGTAAGGAATATCATCAAGATCAGGACATTCGTCTCCAACTTGGTCAAATGCCTGTGCAAGAGCTGATCCACCTAATCGACGCTTTCCCTTTGATAAATCAATATGAAGCAAAACACCATCATCTCCAAGTTTTAAATCTGGAGTCACAGTTTTTGTAATATCAGGCCAAGTAACATAAACACTGATTACAAGATTTCCAGGAGCCTTGACAACTTCGCTTCCGGAATGGGCTGCCATAGAAAGGCTGTCTTTTCCTCCATCAATAGCAATACCAAGTTCAATCATTGCTTCCGACAAAGATATCGCAGCATCATACATAGCAGCCCCTTCCCCATCAAGCTTGGCAGCGTACATCCAATTGCCACTTGCCTTGACATCAGAAAGTGAAGTCACCTTTGCCCATACAAGATTGGTGAGTGCTTCTCCAACGGCTAACCGAGCCATCGCCTTTGGGTCTAACAGGCCTTTGATTGGTTGTTCCCCAATGGCACAGGCACCTCCAGTCACATCAGTAAACGTCTGAGCAGTAACAGCGACATCAGCAAGGGGAATCTGCAAAGGGCCAACAGTTTGCTGCTGAGCCACTAGACCAGTAACACACCTATCGACTTTTGTTGTCAAGAAGCGTTTTGAACAGACCGATGGTAATCTCAACACCCTCTTCAGAGAATCTATTACTGTAATCCCAGGGGCAATATCAAGTGGCTCCCGCTCATAAACAATTCGATTAAATTCAAATGATTTCTGAGGCATGTCACCAAGGACCTTCTCGAGCTCAAGATCCACAGCAGGGGGAGGTGGAGGGAGTCCATTCGAGAGACACTTCTGAGTTGCTAAACCATCGACTAACACAACACGTCCATCGCCACTAATAGTTCCAATCACGGCCATTGAAACCCTTTCCCTTTTACAGATTGATTTTAAGAGCTCATGACTTTCTGGCTTCACCAAGATTGCATCTTGCTCCTGATACTCTGCACCCCAAATTTCTAGAACAGACATTGTATGATCACCGACCACAATTGCTCGGACATCAATCTCTGCACCCTTTGGATATATAATTTCCTTTACAACGTTGCAGTTCCCACCAGCACCTTGATCATGAATACTCACAATTGGATTTTTATCCCCCAACTCAATACAAGCACGGACAAGACGGTACAGTTTTTGTGCCATCTCAGCATCCCCACGTTGCACAGCATTGAAATCAAGCTCTGCATCATTCTGTCCACTAACCATACTTGAGGCTGCACCACCTCCCATCCCGATACGATAAGCAGGGCCTCCAATTTTAACAACGAGCATTCCAATGTCAGGCTCTCCTTTTGATATATGATTGTGGTCAATCTGCCCGATGCCTGCACTGAACATGATCGGCTTCAACCATTCCCGCCTATCGCCACTAGGAAGTCTCATTCCAAAAGTTCTACAGAAGCCTTGGATCAACGGCTCTCCAAATTTGTTCCCGTAGTCTGAAGCACCATTACTTGCATCTATAAGAATCTGCAAAGGCGGTGCCAGATTTGAAGGATATGAAAATGACGGATCTTCCCATGGAGCATATAATCCTGCTGTGTTGAGATTTCCAACACAATAACCAGCTGTAGCTGCTTGGACAAATGAACCCCTTCCTGTTGCATGCGTATCCCTAATGCGACCACCAGCACCTGTCTCTGCACCAGGATAAGGCGCCACTGCACATGGAAAGTTATGTGTTTCAGCTGTGAATAAGATATCCATGTCGCGTTCTGTCAAGTTTAACGGGCTTGTCGAACCGGGCTGAACTGGTCGTAGCGGCTTTACCTGGAAACCCCTAATTGCACTTGAGTTATCCTTAAAGCCAATAACTGAGTTATTCAGATTTGCCCTTAAAGTACTTTTCACAATTTGCATCAGAGTCCTATTCATAGGCTGTCCGTCAATAAAAATATTTCCAGTAAAAAACCAATGCCTGCTATGCTCACTGTTGGACTGAGCAATATCAAACAATTCCACATTTGTTGGATCACGCTTAATGTCTTCTCTGAAAAGTTTGGTGTAGTATTCCAAATCCTGGTCATCAAAAGCGAAACCCATCTCCAGATTAATATCTTCCAATGCCTTCCGCCCTTTCTCCATGACAGGTATATAATAAAATTCCTGCGGAACTACACTGGTTTGAAAGGAAGTTAGCTTCTGAGCATAAACACATTCAGTCATCCTATCATGCACCATAGCTGCAAATTCACTAATTTGATGCTCTTGTAATTCACCATTTGTGTACAGCAAATACCTCCTTGACCGTTCCAAACGATTAACTTCCGTCAAACCACATGCTTGACAAATCGACACAGCATTCGCAGACCATGCTGTGGTAAATGATAATCTGGGACCAACCTCTACAATAACTTTCTCCAAACCCTCTTTCCACTTATTTTCAAGAAAGCTCTCGGTTCCTAAATTCTCAGGCTCAAATGTTTCCGAAAGAAGCCATTTAAGTACTGAAAGCTTTTTGCTTGAAAGTTGTGAACCAAGACCAACATTAAAGCATTGCTCAGTCTTTAAGTCCACTATCTGATTAGAGATTTTCTCTTGAGCTTTCTTTAAAAGCTCGGCAGCCGCACTTTCTTGGATAAACGGTACACGGTACAAATGAATAACTTCTGCAGAAGGCTTCTCAACCAAGCCAGACTGTTGTTCTGCTGAACCAACCACACCTTCAGAAACCACAACTCTAGGATTTTCTTGAGCTTTACATCTCAAACACAATGATTTTCGAGATGAACTCAATATGCGGCCCCTATTACAAAGTGTACCCCAAAGCAATTGACTTGTGTGCTTCTGAGGCTTCTTTGCCAAAAACAATGTTTGTCTGCATGTACCCTGAAACCAAAATCACAGACCCCAATGTTAGAATTGTACTAAATGGTCCATTTCAACAATAAAAAAAAACTCAGTTTGGCAAAAAAAATAGATACTTTATAGGAGTAGTTGATAAACATACATTTAACTAATATTTAATTTTTTGAAGTAAGATGACAAGGGTAAAATTGAGTGAAAAGATTATAAGATAATTCAATATTTCAATTAACTTATCTTATCAAAATAAACTATAAGCTCCTAAGGAAAAAAGTGCCACCAAACAAGTCTTTTTGTGAAATGATAAGTTACTATAAGCTAATTCAATTAACTGATCAAAATGCGTTATAATAAGCTCGTGAGAAAAAAATGCTACCAAACAAATATTTTTTTATCATATGAGCTTATAAGCTATAACGATAAATTATAAGCTCAAAATTTCGCATTGCCAAGCAGTGCCACAAAAAACAAGTATTTTATGAAGCTAAAATTGCGAGAAAAGATTATAAGCCAAAAGCTAATCCAATTAACTTATCAAAATAAGTTATAAGCTCATGAGAAAAAAATGCTACCAAACAAGTCTTTTTTGTCATATGAGCTTATAAGCTATAGCGGATAAGTTATAAGCTAAAAATTTCGCATTGCCAAGCAGTGCCACAAAAAACAAGTATTTTATGAAGCTAAAATTGAGAGAAAAGATTATAAGCCAAAAGCTAATCCAATTAACTTATCAAAATAAATTATAAGCTCGTGAGAAAATAAATGCTACCAAACAAGTCTTTTTTGTCATATGAGCTTATAAGCTATAACGATAAGTTATAAGCTCAAAATTCGGCATTGTCAAATAGAGCCAAAGAAAAACGAGTATTTTATGAAGCTAATAAACTAAAACCTCCTACGGATAAAAAAAGCCATCAAAGAAGTCGTTTTTGTCATATGAGCTTATACGCTACTATAACGATAAGTTATAAGCTCAAAATTCGGCATTGTCAAACAGCGCCAACAAAATACGAGTATTTTATGAAGCTAATTTAAACAAAGAGAATAAAGTAAAATCAAACCTGAAGGAATTCAGATACCCCAATTTCACCAGCAGTTGCCATATACTTGATCAAGTATTTGAAAGCTCTAAAATAGAGAAGAAGAAAAATAACTTTAAAAACTAAAAAAAATCAGAGAAAAAAGTGTGCAATGGTGAATGAAGGGTGAAACTGTGAAAACCATCATGAACAAAATTGGTACCTTTTGAACTATGAGTTGATGCAGAGTAACGAAAGAATAACAGAGGTGAAAATTTCACACTGTTTTTTTTTTTTCTTCTTTTTCTGTAGAAGCAAAAAAGAAAGAAAACAATTAGAATGAAAAATGAAAGGTTTTGGAGAATGAAAAGAGAGTGAAAACATGGAGAGAATATGGTGGCATACCTTTGGCGGAGGTGGGAAACCGGTGAGAGAAGCGGAGGAAGATAGGTGGCGGCGGCGGCGGCGCGGGGAGTTTGTGACAGTGTTGAGTTTGCTTTGGTGAGTGAAATACCAAATGCCAACGGACGGCGAAGGAGGAATGGCTAGCGACGATGGCGGAAGAAGGGTGGTCGACGGCCGACGGACGTGGGTGGTCGGTGGCTGATCGGCGATGATGAAGAATATGCGTCGTTTGGGTTTTTCGTTGTGTGTTTGCGTTTGAGAAACTTAAATTTTCATATGTTGTTTTATTAGCCACGTCATTATATTTAACAGAGCAAATTAATGGAAAGGGTTATTTGCTAACGCTTTAAGTTTTAAATTGAAAGATGTATTTGTCTATTTTCAAATTGTAGTAAGGTTTTTGACGAAATTTGAAATTTCAAGGTAACATTTGATATTTCACTCTTGCTTTGGTTGTTCAGAATATTCGGGTCGGGTTCGATGTGTTCGCTATTGGATTGTTTATAATTTTATTTTATAAAAAGAAATGTTCACTCTATTTCAAAATAATTGTCTCTTTAAAAAAAAATTATCATTAAAATCAATATAATCAATCATTTTCTTAAAATTCGTGTAAAAACATTAAAAGACAATCATTTTGAGACGGATGAAATTATCCAATTAATAAATTATTGTTGGTTAGTGATAAGGTCAAACTCGTACATTTATCACGTCCAACATTTCAACATATGTTGATTGTTTAATACTAATCATAAGAAATCTTTTCAATATGCATGTGTAAAAAATAATTTACACATTCACTAATCATGTAGGTTGACAATTTGATTTATTAATCCATCATTCATTCAATCCATCCTAATATCTTTTCAATTCATCCACCAAGTAAAATTAAGTTAATGGATTGGATGCAATCCATCTATTTAAATTACATCTTATTTTTTTTAATATGATATGAAAATTAAAATTAATTTTATTGGATGTATATGTAACAATAAATTACACCGACAATGTGTATCAATTAAACTCATGAATCATTTGGGTAGCATTGATTTTTTTTTTATTTCCTTTGGATTTTTCTTTTGGTAAGTGATTTTTTTTTGTTAACATTGAACATATATATATATATATATATATTACTCTGTTCTTTATCATAAAGCACAAATACATTTTTTGGATTCATCAAAAAATTAATGTATTTGGATTTATTAATAGCTCAAATACATCAAGTTTTTAATGAATCTATAAAGTGTGTTTGTCTCTTATAATAAAGAACCGATGTAGTACATATAAACATATTTGTTGAGAAAAATTCCTTTAAATATTTGTATTTTAAAGAAATTAGTCTTTTCAAATTGAATCAAACTATTTGGTTATTCGGTGGGGAGGGAATAACTCATCTTGTGTGTCCCATAGTTTTCTCGACGGAAACTAGTTATCACTTATGTCGGTAGAAACTTCGCATCAATATTACAGTAGCTATCAATAGATTCATGAATCATGCAAATAATAATAATAATAATCTCTACTATATATAAAGGGAATACTTTTGTTTTGATGTAGCATTTTTTCACAATTCCCAAAACGCCCTTAACTTCTTAACTTCTATAACTTCAATCTTCTTAACTTCTATCTTAATAATTTCTATACATTTTAATTTTCATCAATGACAGGCACGGAATGTGTTCCTCTGGCACAAAATGTTTGTTTTAAGAGAAAGAGTAAGGAAAGAAAGTGAAAGAATGGAAAGAAGATGGAAAGTGGAATTTTCCTTTGTTTGGAACATCCTGAAAAGGTAAAGGAAAGAAACCTACAGCTTAGAATGACCAAATTTTTTTTTTGGTCAGGTTAGAATGACTAAGTTTTATGGTCTAAAATAACTAAAATGTCACAATACTTTTGCTATTATTGCATTGCACCCACTCTTTTGAGTCATGCTTTTTACTCTCACATGATGACTTTTTGTATAAGGTCTTTTTTGTCATTTTACTAATATTAGTATTTATCTCCTTTCATTTTATGTCAAATCAAACAATAAAATAGAATATTTTAATTATTCTTTTTTTACACTTTCTCTTATTCCAAACAATTAAAACAAGGCTTAAACATACTTTTCGTCATTGTATGTACACTCAATTTTGATTTTAGTTCTTATATGTGATTTTATTTTAAAATAGTCCTCGTTTCGATTTTTTTTTTGCCTTTGGTCCTCGCCGTCCAATTTGGTCGAAGTGGCTAAGAAATGTTGCTAACTAGATTAATGAAGTTTTATAGGGACCAAAATCAAAAAAATAGACTTGATTGTAAAATTAACCCATAAGAACCCTAAATCCCCAATTGATCATAAATCGCGTTCTCATCAAAATTGTGTCATAACTCATAACAGCCACAAAAAGGTCGACAACACCACAACCACAAAAATTGGCGTATTGTATTGAGCGAAAATTAAGAACATGGTTCAGACATCGTCGTTGTTGCATAGAACCATTTTAGTGAAACTAACAAAGCGTCTGTTTGAGAGGACCGAAGGATGTCGATAAACAATTGTTGTTACTCTCCTTGTATCGTCAGAGCTTCCTCTCTCACGAGTGTTTACCCGGTCTAGACGCTACTTTAAAGAAGCTAATATGTCGTCAGTGTGGATCCTAAACATAATTGCATTATTACTATTATTTAAATACACTGTAGCAAGGTGAGTGTTCACATTTCGCTGATCTCAAATTTTGGTTGCCATAGAAATATGTAAGCAAAAGATAAATAAACAAAAATGTAGAGAAAACTTGTGATTTAGATTTGAATACACATACATGATTTTATATAAATTAATATGTCATAACAGCCACAAAAAGTGTCAGCAACACCACGCCACAAAAATTGTCGGCAACACCACAACCACAGATCTTCATAATTCAACATTTAACTTAAAATGCATCACAACAATACAAAAAAGCGATTAAAACAGAAACGGTGTTGAAACTTGCTACTGCATGTAGCGAGTTCTATACTTCTATAAGACAAATTCGTAGTTGAAACTCGCTACCTGCAGTAGCGAATTCTCAAATGAAATTGAAGGCTAAACTTACTACTGCATGTAGCGAGTTCTAGAAGACACTGCAAGCTGAAGCTCACTACCTGCAGTAGCGAGTTCCAACTGGGACGATGGTGTAGGGCAAATCAGAAAATTTAAAAAAAGGGGACATATTGGTTTTTTTTTTACTTTCAGGGTTATTCAAAAAAAAATCTCGTATCAACATGTCAATATCCTTTCTACCTTAAAAGGTTAGACCAAAGTCCAAAACTTAGTCCAGTAATAGTTGACTCTATTCCATTTAGATACATCTGAATCATTTAATGTAATATTAAATAGTCAAATTTTGGTCAAATTTAAAACGTAAATAGAAATAAACTAAATTTAAACTTAAAATTTTATCTGCCTGATTAAAATCAAACGGTCTATATTCATTGATTAACTGCACGGATCCATTTTCCACATGAACAGGTAAACTCAAGCAAAAAATAGTATTAAAAATCGTAAAACATTTTCCGACTGTATAAAAATACGGTATAGTGTTTGATTTTTGTCCACTGTCATTTTTATAATTTGAATGGAAGTATAATTATAGTTATTTAGTTATTTCTTTATTTATTCATAATTTGAATGGAAGTTTTAACTCTTGATTGTAGATAAAGAAATGGAAGATGACAAACTATACCCACACCAAAAAGTAAAAGCTATATATAGCGAATACATGCATGTACAATAATGTATAGGAAGATTCATATATGTAATTTCATCATCATTGACTCATAGTAACAATATTAATAATATCTTCGGAGTACTAATTTGTAATTTCATTTTACTAAAAAAAAAGCTATTAATTCCATTTTTTGTTTCACTTTTACGTTTTGTTAATTTGTTTTTACAATAGTTCACCACAATTCCCTATTTCCCTTATCAATAGTATTATACAATAATCCATCCAAAAGAATGAAAAATGTACGTGGCTTATACTTAGCAAGAGTATGGAAAATTCCACGAAGCTTCATAGTACTATACATTGGAAATTGCCACCATGGCACAATGTTAATGTATACAATACAATCACCCAAAATATTTCACAACCTTATTATATAACTTCAATTCAATTTTTATCTTAAATATTTATGCTCGTTATAACTATACTATTATATATATATTCTTCACAATCTCAACCTAATAGAGAAATTCAAAATAAATTTCAAAGTCTTATAATTTTTTTTTGTTCATCATCATGAGCTTCTTTTCAGAATCTACATCAAGACCATTTCGAACAATGAATGAAGATATGGAGAAGAATAATGTAGAGACACAAGAGAACATTATTTCAACATCAAGTAATTCAATGGTGAGAAAGAAATCAGATATAGTTTTGGTGACAAATAATAATAATGTTAGGTTTGAAATATTTAGAAATGTGATGAGAAATATAAAAGAAGTGATGTTGGGTACTAAGCTTGTTGTGCTTTTTCCTGCTGTTCCTTTAGCTGTTGCTGCTGATTTTTATAGCCTTGGAAGGGTAAGTCATTTATTTAATTAGCATCATTAATTTAGATTTTTTATGATCAATTCTAATTGAGTACTTACTTTACAATGTCATGTATACATGTAGACGTAGATGTAGAGATGTGATAATTATATGTGAATTTTACTCAATTGTTATGTTATTACTTATTAGTATGTTTTTGTTTGAAAGGATTATTAGTTATGAATACTTTTTTCGCAACATCATGTATCATGTATAGAATAAAAAATGACATAATAGGAGAAAATGGTAGTGGTTATTTTGTCTCCAATTTTTTTTATTTAATTTTTACAATAATGACAAGAGAAATAAAGAAAAATGTGAAATATGTATAAAATTTAGTTGTAAATGAGGCTATAGTGGTTAGTTGTAGATAATATATCTTCATAAGCAATGAGTTTTGATGTATTGGGGGGTATTTATATTTAAAAAAAAAAAAGAAGCTTTTTCTTGGTACAATATCTATCTGTGCGGCCGCACTAGAATGAGTTTAGTTACTAACACATTCATCCAAGTCACCAATCTTATTATATCGATGTAATCTATCAATTTAAATGAATAAATATTACTTTCTTTAATAAATTATTTTAGCTGTTTCAAAAAAAGAGAATAAATATTGCTTATTTAGTAAAAAAAAGTCACCAATCTTATATCTCTTGCAAAAATAGTTAATGATAATGTAAGTTATTTCTATGGAACCCATGATGAAAAAAAGAAGACAAAGGGGAAATCATTTGGGTTTTGGATAGAGTCCTAAGATAAATAGTCTAGTAGTCGGAATTCTATGATTAAAAATGAATAAGTGAATTACTAATCTATATATATATATATTAGTTTAATTAAATTATACATTTAGATGAGCTAATTTAGTTTCTTCAAAAAAAATTAAACTATACATTTATATTAATTAGTTTTTTTTTTCAAACATTACATTCATCAAAAAAGGATATATTCATATATTTGTCAAATAATAATATTATTAATTTTGTGCCAATTAGCCTTGGATTTTTGCTTTGAGCTTGCTTGGACTTGCTCCCCTAGCTGAACGTGTCAGCTTCCTCACTGAGTAAGTTTGCAACTCACATTCTAATTTTAATTCAACCTGAGTCACTAATGACATGATTTTTTTTTTGGTTACTAATGACATGATTCAAATTTCATGTTATTTTAACAAAAGTTTAATATTTTCTAACATTTACTATTTAATTTTTTGTTATTGAACTTCAAGGCAAATTGCATATTTCACCGGCCCAACAGGTACAAATACTCTCTTTTATACCTTGTTTGTACCCCCACATTTATTCCTACACCCACAACTATATCAAAATTTCATTTTACCCTAAACCACTTTTAAATATTTTAAATTTTTAAAAAATATTTTTTTATCTTTCAAAGAGCTCAAATTTGGAGTAATTTGAAAATCTCAATAAATAAAGTTGTACATTTTTTTTTTGTTCAAGAAATCTACTAAACACTCATTTTCTATTTTAGTTGGAGGGCTTCTAAATGCAACATGTGGTAATGCAACTGAGATGATAATAGCAATATTAGCACTTCATCAAAACAAAATCCATGTTGTGAAGTTCTCCTTGCTTGGTTCCATTCTTTCAAACCTTCTATTGGTTCTAGGCAGCTCACTCCTTTGTGGTGGCTTAGCAAACCTTAAGAGGGAACAAAGATATGATAGAGTGAGTGCATTTTCCTATTCTCTTCATGATTACACATTGTGAATACTAAAAAAAAAGAATTAGTGATCAAAATTAAGAGGTGAAAAAATAAAATTCGTCGCTAGTTTATAGAGACTCGTAAATATTATTTCTCTCTGAATTATTGTCACTATTTTTTTTAAACAATGAGTGTTAATATTATTAGTTTTCTGCTAGAGATAGGGATCAAGTCATCGACCTCTTTATCGCTCTATATGAGATGTAAAAGTTAGTTATACTAGTTAGTTAGTTGTTCTTCCTATTGGCGATATGAGTATCCACCACTTGATGTCATTGATTATATTATTGATTCACAAAAAGTTGATACTATTGTAAAATATGGTTTCCATTTACATTTTTCTATTTTTCTTTTATCAATAGCTTCAATCAAGAATAGTAATTTGTCCAAAGTCTATCAATTCAGGTCATCCGACCTTATAGTATTAAACATGAGAGAGTGCAGCGAAAAGAAATTTAAATTTCATCTAAAATGAAGATAATTTGTACAGAGTCTATCAATTCAAGTCATCCGACCTTATAGTATTAAACATGAGAGAGTGCATTGAAAAGAAATTTAAATTTCATCTAAAATGAAGATAACATCTAAAATTAATTTATAAAGCATGATTCCTCGCATCTTATAGGCTGAATTTGTAATGGTGAGTTAGATCTAGCTAGTACAAACTCAACCACCAAATTAACATTAAAACCCCAAATATTGTTAATATTTAAACAACTTTTTCTCTAAATTTCATTTGTTCTTTTAATTTTTTAACTAATCAATTTGTTAATGTTATTTCACTACTAAATGAACAGAAACAAGCAGATGTAAATTCATTGCTTTTGTTGCTGGGATTGCTATGCCATTTGCTTCCATTAATGTTCAAATTTGCCTTAGCTGGAGGAGATCATTCAATTGCCAATTGTACTCTTCAATTGTCAAGAGCAAGTAGTATTGTTATGCTTCTAGCATATGTTGCATATATCTTCTTCCAATTGAAAACTCATCGAAAAATATTTGATGCACAAGAGGTGATTACTTATTATGTCATTTCACATTTAAGCTCAATTTGTTTAACTTTCAATTTTAATATATTTTACTAGTTATTATAAGGCCCTCAATGAATAAACACCTTATAGTGTCACAAGTACTTATGTCGGTAGATAAATTAAAATATGTCATTCCAAACATGTCATTATTTTCATTATTGATGTGTATAAACCAAAAATATGGTTTTAGGTATATGTAGCCACTTAAATTAGGTGTGAATTTTGATTTTCAGGTGGAAGATGAAGATGATGAAAAAGCAGTGATAGGATTTTGGAGTGCATTTAGTTGGTTGGTGGGTATGACATTGGTCATATCTGTGCTTTCTGAATATGTTGTGGGAACCATTGAGGTAAATTCATGAACAATTTGTATACTAGTTTTGGTCATAGCTAGCTAGTGAGTTGAGTTTTCAATGACATTTAAATTAAATAAATCAGATTAGATTCATGAGTTAATTAATTATCTACCCTTTTTATGCATAATAACTAGGCTGCTTCAGATTCTTGGGGAATTTCTGTTAGCTTCATCAGCATAATTTTGCTACCAATTGTTGGAAATGCTGCAGAACATGCTGGTTCAATCATATTTGCTTACAAGAACAAATTGGTAAGATTTTATGAAAAATATTTATCCTGATGTTTGGTATCATGGATATGTCAGAAAGACTGTCGTGATTCTGACATACCTACCGTGATACCAAACAAACACTATATAGCATAAAAATTTCAATTTATTTAAAGTTTTCTAATGGCATTGTGTGGTTTACTATAATGCAGGACATATCTTTAGGTGTTGCTATGGGATCTGCTACTCAAATTTCTATGTTTGTGGTAAGTATTATACTAATCTTTGCAGTGCATAGAAAATCTATTGATAATTAAAGACAATATTATACTAATTAATCTTGGATTATCCAATAATAAATTTCAGGTTCCATTAAGTGTGATTGTTGCATGGATAATGGGTATAAGAATGGATTTGGATTTCAACCTTCTTGAAACTGGATGTCTTGGTTTTGCAATTATTGTTACAGCTTTCACTTTACAGGTCTGAACAATGCCTTTATACATATGCCAATATCTATTTTGATTTTATTTTCTTATCTTATAGTATTATTAACTAATTATATGATTTTGTTGAATCTTAGGATGGAACTTCACACTATTTGAAAGGACTCATTCTTACTCTCTGTTACATTATTATTTCTGCATGTTTTTTTGTTCTCAAAGCTCCACAAATCAGTAAGTATAGCAAGTTATATCACATATAGTAAACCTCATTTGTTCATATATTTTAATCTCTAATTTTGATTTTGCACCACAAAACAAATAGTAGAACTTCAATTTTATTTTTTGTGGTTAATTAAACATTGCTATTATTTATTTGTTACAGACCAATATGGTATCGCCAAGCTTTGACGCCATTACCATTTGAATGACTTTGTTTCTCCAAGGTGAAAAAAAGAAAAGAAATCCGACCATCCAGAAAATTGAAATTCCTCACACTAGATAAGAATTTGGATTTCTATTGATGGAACTACTATGCTTGTATTCAAAGTAGATTTTTTTAATGCTTGTATTCTTTCTTGGTAATAAGGCTTAACAATAACAGTTTGGTTATGGCGCCTACATGTGTAATGAAACTATAATTTTTGTCCACTTTTATAAAAAAATATTGGAATAATTCTCACAGGATATGTTATTGTCTTTTGTTATTTATGCAATTATATATTGTCTTTTTAATCTAAATCTAAGTAGCTTAAATAACTTATATAATTTTCATTTTAGATGGTATATATGCATATCAAGACACTAATGTTTGGTAAAGTCAAACTGTTAACTTATACATTGAATCAATATTTTTGTTTCTGTTAAGTCAGTGCTCAAAGATGAATGCAAACAATATTTCTACAATGATCACCCTTATTTAGTAGAATTCAAATAGAGGTTATAACCCTAAATAAGAAACTCATTCTCAAAATTGGAAAGAAAAACAGCTGATTCTCACATAATAAGATTCAAGAACCAGAACTCCTAGAGCACCTTCCACATAAATTCATAGCATCTAAAATATGATCCAATGCATAAATCATCTATCTACTACTATGATGTCAAATAGTAGCTGCGCCCTATTACAAACCTAATTATGCATATCTTATCTCTTTTGGAAATTTAATAATCTGACAGATGCGGCAAAACAACTGAAGAATAAGAGAATAAATGCAATTAGGACTAACACTGAAACAAATACCGACGAAACTCCATTGATTTTTTCGTCATAACCAAGACTTGCAGCTAAATACTCTTTAACAGGGCCTTCAAATCCTGGTCCTACAATTTTAGTTTCCACATCACCAAGCTGAGATGTGATAATACCACGTAACGTCCATTGAACAGGGCAGATATAGTAGAACCAAATCCACCATCCAGGAATATTCTGAAACATCAATAATCATTGCCATATTAGTACAAGTATATAAAAGCCAACAGAATAATAACTTTTCATGGTTTTTACAGGGCAGGAAAATTAATTGGATTTTAGCTCCATAGGTTCATTTCTCAATTTCTTAAAAGCAATAGACATATAAAAAGCACTTTTGAGAATATAACGCTATACACTCAAAATGTATATAAACAACATTATTCTGAGTTTTCAATAGTATATCTGCCAAAAAAAGCACTACACACTCCAATTTTGAGATCATACTTTAGCACATATACAAATTTGAACTACAATTTTATTGAGTTTTCAATATCTTACTATGCCAAATTAAACTAATGACTAATTTATTTGAGTTTGGAAAGGAGCTTTCAAAATTTAAGGTGATCTTAGTATAACCATCAACACTTTAGTTACTCAGTTTTTTTGTATTAACACTTAAATTACTAAGGAAAATAATCTTGTGAATCCAGTGTTTGACAACATCTAAATAATTAACCTTTCGAAAATACAACTTAAAGATTTAAAAAGAATGAAACTTAATTTTTTTTCGAAGTATAGCATATTACTCACAGCTTTGGGGATAAGAAAACCGGAAAGAAGATTCCACAAGGAGTAAAATGCTGAAGAAATAACAGCTGCTAACTGTTGTGAAGGTGTAAAACCAACAGCCATCATTCCATAAAAGGTGAAGTAGGTAAAGGTTAGGAACAGGAACAATAGATAGAGAAAAAACTTCCCTGCAAAAAATAAAATTATCAATAAAAGTGTAGTCGAAACATATATAAGAAAACATAAATACGGAAAGTTGACACGTTACCTGCTGTCCTCTCAAAATTGACCATGAAATATGTTATTAGGCCAAACACTATTGTCTGAAAAGCAATGTATGGTATCTCTACAAGCCCCTGACAGTCAGATTAAACAATCATTAGTAATTAATGAGCATGGAAAAAATAAGCGGATATATTTTCCAGTGTTGTGAGACCAACCTGGGCTGCACCATATGCCAATGGAGAGTACATTCCTGCTGCTTTTTCTCTATAAAATACTGTCCTTTCTATTGAAACAATCGGCTGTACAGAAGAAGCATTGTTTACCCCAAGAAACAAGCACGCAGAATAAAGAGCTCCCATAATCACAAACAGCTCTGTAGTTGTTGCTCTACAGAATATTATTGATATTTACTGTGTCAATTATACTGAATAAAGCCTTATATACTCCTTTGCATACTAAGGCAAATTCAAATAAATTATCATTTTCTAATTTTAGACTCTAATGTGATTTAAAGTTACAATCATGAAATAACTCTTTTACAATAAATGAGAAAACAGAACAATTACCTTTTTGTACCAATATCCCAAAATACACTACCAAATATCAAAGCACTGATTGTAGTGAAGTATAGCCTCATGGCGTTATATGCTGGGCTTCTCCAGTATACAAGATTTTGTTTCCATAAGCACAGAAAAAATTGGGACAACAAACTTTGTGAATACTTTGTGTCAAACTTCAGTGGTTGGGATCCTGCAGGAGGATGCTCAAATTCCAAAATAGAAGCCTCCACCTCCCTGATAAAAGCATTGACTAAGCAGATTAGTAATTCATCTAAAACGATTATACTATTCAACCACCTTTAGCTTAACGGTTGTATCATCTTGGATTTTTAGTTTGTTTTCCATTTCTAGAACATGCGCCTTTCATTCATATCATATATCTCCAACATTAACAAATATATAAGTATGAAAATACTTTGGCAATAGCAGATAATAAACATCACAATAGAATCACCTGAATTGTGCCGAATTCTTGTAAATGTCTGCAAAATCTGAATTAATTCTCTCTTCAACAGAAGCTGTGGTGACCTCAAGTACCCAGGTAGCTGGATTGTAGCCAGTCGGAATAGGGGGGATACCACTGATTCCCTGATGATCAGATAGAAAACAGCCAAATACATAAACACAGAAAAGCACACTTTTATTCTGACACGTCTTCGAGAAAAAGAAATACACAAAATATTTCATTCGGACAAAGCAGAGGCATTTACGGGTCATTCTTGTTTCTTGGACAGAATAGTATTTAGAAAAGATGAAAAGTTAAATCTAGAGTATAAAATATTTCCTTGATAAATAATTCAATTTAAAGTTATTCTCCACTTCCTTGTTTCTCTCTCTTCCATTTCTTCTTTTCCAGACAACTCCCAAATTACATTCATCAGAGTAGGACTAAATTCCACATTTCCACTATGTGTAGTGTTAACAACTCTTCTCATAGATCCTTTTAGTAAAGGCTAGAAGTACCAAGAAGAATCTTCAAATCTTTAAACTTAGGACTAATGAAAAAATTGAGCTAGGAATAGAATTATAAACATCTAAATTCTAAAAAAGCATATTTGTTAGTCAAGCCTAATATTTCATAAAAGTTAAAACAGAAATAAATCAGAGAATAAAACTAGTTATGAAGAAAAAATAGGATGTTTTCATGCAGTTGAAGATGACAAACTAGTTGTGCACACAAGACAGACATTTAAGAGTGACACTAAGGTGTAAATTATTCGCAGCATGCACAACTAAATGGTTTCATTTTCATTTTTTTGCGTAACAAACGGTGTCCTCTTAAGTTACATTAGATAAGTTTTTCACATTGATGCACTGATAATCATGATCAGTGAATAAAAGTGTGAGAACAATAATAACAGCAGCAGTAGTAATAATAAGATTAATCATAATATCCATATCCATAAATTGTAATGTCGTCACCTGAAAATAGTCTATCAATATCTGTGACTGCACACCAAGCTTTCCCCCATAAATAACTCGTCCCCCGCGTTTCATAAGAAGTAACTGGGTAGCAAAATTGGAATTTTAGACATGTTAATAGAAGCAAGTGCACCATTAGTTATCAAAAGAATCAACAAGCCGAAAACATAATTGAACTAACTTCATCAAATGCTTCAAAAATATCAATACTTGGCTGATGTATGGTGCAAACCACGGTTCTTCCGGTATCAACAGTGTTGCGAACAGTTCGCATAACAATAGCTGCTGCACGTGCATCAAGTCCAGATGTAGGCTCGTCCATAAAAATAATGGAAGGGTTTGCTACAAGCTCCACTGCAATTGTTAATCTCTTTCTCTGCTCTGTTGATAAGCCAGAACTACCTGGCATACCCACCAAAGCATGTCTCAAAGAATCAAGCTCCACTAGTTTCATTACTTGTTCAACAAATTCCTGTATAATATTACAAGGAGTTAAAGTTTGTAACATTAAACAATCAATACAATCAGATATACAATGAGTTATGAAACTAATTACACGTCTTTTATCAATGCTAATATCCTTTGGAAGGCGAAGAGACGCAGAAAACCACAGTGACTCCTCAATTGTAACTTGAGGAGAATGTATATCATTTTGTTCAACATATCCCGATATTCTGGCAAATGTCTGTTGCTCTTTTGGGTAACCAGATATTTTGATGTTCCCTTCAATATAGCCTCCCGTTTTTCTTCCAGCAAGTACATCCATCAGTGTGGTCTTCCCGGCCCCACTAGACCCCACTAATGCTGTAAGGACACCCGGTGAGAAAACTCCACTCACACCTGATAAGAGTTGCAACTTTGTTTCAGGTATGCCTTGCTTTTTTATTTCCTGTAAAAAAAATCCTTCTGAATACATTAATATAAATATATCTACTAATTTTTCTGGTGCCTACTTCATTGTATACATAGACAGTATTTTAGAGAATAAAAAATTACAAATCATCTCACCTTCGGCATATCAACATAATAGTTGACATTATGGAATGTCATTGTCAAGGGTTGAAACGGAAGAATCATTCCTTTCGTATTACTGTTGTCTCTTGTAGACCCAGAATTGGTACTCATGTCATTGACCTGAATTCTAACTGCATAGCCAATTCATGTATTGTGTGACATATTTGGTCAATACATTATATATCCATCTTTAAATATGTATGGTTGAACTAAGTGAAGTAGATAATAGACATTTGTTCATTCAAATTATGGCTAGCTCATTACCATCATTGGAAGAATTCTTTGCCAAGCCATCATCCAAAGGAAAAACTGTGCGTGCTTTTTGAAGTGCTATATTAAAAGTAAGAAGAAACAAAGCAGAATATTATAAGGATATATAAAAAGATATAAATATATAGGACTAGAACTCAGTGCCCATAGGAAATGATAACTATAGATAAGGAGAGAGTGTGTGTGTTCTAGAATGGAAAAACAGTGGAAAATATTCAAAACTTACGATTCAGATAGGCCAAGGCCAAAGTGACCATGATATTGAAAAAAACTGCATAGAGTATTAAAATTCCAGCACCAGCCCAATACCAGTAATCTTCAGATGGCAAGCTGTGTGAATTGAGGATGTTGTAACCAACTGTGTTGTTCCCGAATTCTGATTTCTACAGACAATAATATAATTCATAAATATTCTATAAAGTCGTCAAAATAAAGATTAATTATGATGATTCATTCCTTCATCTTTAGATTTTGAACAGTTGATTGTTAGCATGGCAATGTAGATTAAGAGTCAGTAAGAACCGTGAGTGCTATCCTGCACCAAGTGCGTAGGTTAAGATAGGAATATAAGCTTGTAAATGTTCTCAGATTAATGCAATGAAATCAGAATATTCTATTCACAAAGTTAGTTACAAACTGTTATGAGTTCTCTCTTAGATTTTATATTACCATACAAAAATCAAGTTTCAGCCTAAGCTTTGACCATGTGAAAAAGTTTGGAAATTACTCAAACACAATCTTGATAAATTTGATCCTTGAGAGGATATTAACACATGAACGTATTGCAAGAAAAATAAGTTATGTAGCCAAATATAATACCTTCTTCCATCTGGTAGCATCAAATTCATTAACTGTAATCGCACGTTGTCCGTATGTAAGGGGTGACAACCAGTAGCCCCAAACCCACCATGGCTTAATCATTCCTGAAGGAATAACAACCAAATAACTAACAGCAATTAGGTTAACATTTCTCTAATGATATATGAGTTTGTGCCTACCTTTAGGTATGATAAATCCCCCCATCAAGAATATAACCAGCAATGCAGCTGAGCCAAATGTATTGGCAAGAACCATATCTCGTGCAATAGAAGCCATCATCCCGAAAAGACCTAATGCCATTTGGTGCATTACAAAAAGTATAAACATGTAGCGAAAAAACCTGAAACATTAACAAAATAAAATGACTATGGTAAAAAGGAAAATTTTGAACAGAAGATGCAATTAAATTAAGATACCTTCCCGTTGCAGGGGCAAATCCAACAGTGTAATATACAACAACAGTCCATATAAAAGCCTCAATGACAGAGTAAGGTACACGGAGAATCCAACTGGTAAAAGACCATGCCCATGCAGGATAGAACAAATTATCTCTTTGCTTGTAAAATACTGGGAGCCGGCTTATCATCAAAGGCAGCTCAGAAAATCCATTAAACATCATGTGAACAAGTCCAAAAAATAGAGCAGAAAGATAAAGGTTCCCATAAACCTCATCTGTAGAATGCAGCCTTGATCGCAAGAATACTGTACATGTGACAAATCCAACAAAAGCAACCTAGGTGCAACATGATAAAATATATAAATAAATAAAACTAGTGACAAATAAGTCGATTATAGAGACTACAATACAAGAAGAATAACAGGAACTTTTCAATTTTGAAATAAACAAAAAATAGTTCAGAGAACAAGTTTAAATACCACATCTAATCTAAAAAATAAATAAAATAGTTCAACGAGCGAGTTTAAATACCATATCTAATCAAATAAAAAAAAATACCTGGAAGGTTCTAAAAATATAAAGGAAACTATGCCTTTTGATCAAAAGGATTTCTCGGTTAAAGCAAGCTTTTGTGACCTCCAATTTTGACACAGCATATTTTTTTTTAGCCAGAGCTGAAGGGTGGCACTTTGATTTATCATATGGTTGAGCCTGTAAGGAGTCCATATACCTTCCAAATCTAGAATTTCTAAAGGCTTCTGCAATCTCAAGAACCGAGATATATACATATGGTTTTGAAGGATCAGACCAGTACTGTGCTTGATCCTTTTTAGAGGTGACCTGACAAAAGACAAGTAAAAAGATAATACCAAGCACTTGACCATAAGAGTACGTTTAGAGAATGTATATATATATATATATATACCTCCTGAAGGAAGTCTGCAATGCCCTTACGTGGAGGAAGTTGAAAACCTATTGACTCAAAAAATTCAAGCACATCTTCTCGTGGACCTTCATATATAACATGCCCTTCCGACAGAAGCACCAGATCATCAAATAACTCAAATGTTTCAGGAGCTGGCTGAAGGAGTGCCATGAGTACTGTTGCCTCCATCTGGTGAACAAAATTCTTTATGCATTTTACTATCTGAAATGTAGTTGAGCTATCAAGCCCAGTTGATATTTCGTCCATAAATAGTGTTTTTCTAGGACCAATGATCATTTCTCCTAAAAGATACAATACAAGAAGTCATTGGTTGCTGCAACTGCATGGCATAAATTACAGTCACACAGTATTTGAAGTAGTTCATGGAGTTAACAAAATGTTAAATCAATCAATTTTTTTCTTCTTGATTCACCCAATCAAATTTAAAACGCGATGCACTAAAAACAATTACTGTCACCAGAAACTTGTCAACAATGAAATAACCTTTACAGTGAAATTCATCTTCCACTATTTCTATAAATCTAGCCAATGTTGAAAACAAAATTGTAAATGATAAATGAACATTTCTTTTGATTCACCTCACAATATTCATTACACATGTTACGTAAGAAACATTAACTTTAACCGAAGGGGAACATACATTAGATGCCGAAAACAAATAGAATTTAAACCAAAGGGGAAAAGAGCAAGAACCTGTTGTGACTCTCTTTCTTTGACCCCCGGAGACTCCCCTGACCATATCATTACCAACTATAGTATCTGAACATATATCAAGACCAAGAACCTTCAAAATGTAATCTGTGTTTACACTGTGCTTTTTACCCCCGACAGAGGATGCCTGTAGAGTTAATAGTTTCACAAAAGCAATATTAGGGAAGGCAAGAATACTTCTATCATACACACTATTATATTACACATTTAAGATGAATATAACCTTCATAAATGCGTCAATTTCTGGACTAGGCCGTATGTTCATTTCATTCTCTAGGCGCCCCAGATCTTTCGTATATGCTGTAGGAAGAAGTCGAATGATTAAAAGGAAGGGCAATACAGCAGTAAATTGATTTTCTTAAATAATGTGTTATCAAAAACATAGAAAACTCTTCCCTATACTTTGGTATAATAATGTAAATGTATACCTGCAAAACCTTCTTCTGCACCTTGACATCTAGCACCAAAGTCCAGAGTTTCTCGCACTGTCAATTCTGGAATGTGATTATCTGTTTGGCTAATATATGCAGAAGTCCTTCTGACATAAAACTCATCAATCTCATGGCCGTTGTATGTTATACTACCAGTTTTCTGTAAGTGCAAAAACACAGTAAAAAAAACTATTGCTTTATATACACTCCCAAATCGAATAAACCACTAAATTAGTTTCTTTGTCTCACTAATTCACTCTCAAATAAGTCTCTGACTCTACAATATCTCAAATTAGTTCATGCCTTTGTCAATTATTTTGCAATTTGGTTCTTTGAAAAATTTAACAGAAACAGACCAAATTAAACAAAAACAATGACTAATTTGAAATACCTATTTGAAAACGAGCGACAGAGACAATCATTTTGGTTTTCAGTCTAAGAGAGCAAATTATTTCATTTGCATGATCACACGTAGAGAATCATTCTTAATGTGTTCCTTTTCAATTGTTATTTTACACATTTTTAAAGTATCATTGTTATTTTCAATCTAGTCTAGCGACATTTTTCAATCTTCCGGTGGGTACTTTTTTTTTTTTGTCGAGACCGAGTATCTACCGCCGAACGCAGTGACTAATCATTCGTTAGATTGGATTGGAGGCACCTCGATGGATGGAATAGCTGGCCCAATGATTTAAAGTTGCTCCATACCCAATATAAGCCTCAACCGCTCAACTACACTTCTTAGATTAGTGGGTACTTATTTGTCACTATGTGTTTATGCCAATAGCAAAACAATAAAAAAAAGAAGAAAAGAAAAAGGATTTTATCAAATACTATTAATATTTTGTTTTTCATAAATTATTTCAAATTCAATTAATCTAAATTCTTGTCATGAATTAGTCAACTAGACTTCTTTTTGAAGTAATAAAACATAAGTGTATACGGCCACAAAGGTTGGCAAAATGGGAAGACAATGGTCAATCCCTTTCATAAAATCACAAACAATTTTTCCAACTTTTTTTTTATGTTATTTTTAATACAAACTCATTGTTAAGATAATGTCTCTGACGATTGAGTTAAGTTATTAGAACGAATACAAAACTCTTTTAATTAAATAGTTGAACTCAATAATTTTTTATTTTTGTTGTCTTAATAATTTATCCAAATGATAATTTTTATAAACTCAATAGGTACAAATTTTGAGTATATAAAATATCATTTAACTTTTTTTACTATCTTTTGAGAATTTTATTAATCAATAATATTTATTTAAAAAATTTACGGGATTGTTCGCCAACCTTCCGATTAATCGGGTGGGTAATTTTCAACCTGGTACCACTAATTGACCCTATTTTTTACGAGTTAGTGGTAGGGCAGGTTTGCATGTTTGTTTAGTCATCCAACTATATATTTTTTCAGATAAATTTTCATTGATTTTTGTAAATAGAAGTTGTTTCATTGAATGCTATTTTAACAAAAATAACATTTTTTTTTTGACTAAACAAAAATAAAATTTGATTACACATTGAGTTTTGTATGAGAAAAAAATTGCATTTACCAGACTTTAAAGTATGATTTGTTTAAATTGATCTTTTAAGTGACCCCCCACATGTCTCACTTAGATTTATTACAATTGAATTTGTTACATATTTGTGCATTTATTCATTGTTTATTGATAAGCGCTTTTCTCTCATCATTTCCTATTGATAAGCAACATTATACATGATTTTGAAAATTTCTCGTTTGCCCCCCCCCCCCCCCCCATTTCTCTTTCTCTCCCCCCTTAAACCCAAAATTACTTATGGATTTGGCAAAATAATGCATTTCGGAATCCATATTCCGAACCTAGCTTCGTAAAATGCGTTCCGAAGTATAGGCAAGATTGTGGACTACGCGTGCATCCCCCCCCCCTCGCGCGCCCTCGCATGCATTGCCTTCACTTCGTAACCTAGAATTAGAAGTGTGATAACATTGATGGCAAATATTTGTTTCCATGATGGGCAAATGAGGAGAAAAAGAAAACAGGGGGTTAAAGAGAAATTTTCCATGATTTTAAGCAATATTTGTTTCCATATGTTACGTATCTTCGAGGGCAAAAGGAAATAAGCGCAAGTTTAAGATATGCCATAACACAAATTTATTCAACTCAAAAACCATAAAAACAAAAGCACTCTTTAAAAAAAAAGTAGAAGCACCTTTAGGTTATTATCAAGCTTCCCCGCGAGAGCCATAAGTAAAGAAGATTTTCCCGAACCTGGAGGTCCAAGTAGCAACGTCATCCTTCACACATCAAAAGTCAAATTAATTAACCACTTTACCCGTGATAAATATCATAGTAGTAATTATTACTGTTACGTTGCTTAATTTCAACCACAAAAATAGAAAGAGCCGGGGAATAAAACAGCTCAAATAAAAACTTTGGATAAAATCATAAAAACGTGAGTTTAGTAAGTGCTAAAATTAGATAGAAAGTTTGTTACATGAGTTTAGTCGCGTATCAATCACAATAACAATAACTCGTTATGAAGCACGAACACGACACTAAGACGGACACATTGATAAGTTTAATATAGTAATTGTAAGTGTTGGTGTGTCCGACAACGAGACATACCTAATCAGCATCACAGATTCATAGCTCGCCGCCGATGGAAAATAGAAACAATTAAGAAGAAGAAGAAAAACGAATAATTACCTTCCAGGTTTGATGACGCCACTAACATTGTTCAAAATAGTAAGTGAATGCCGTTTAGGTCGAAATATCCTCAACTTCGTTAAAATTCCCTGCGTTAATTCGTTCAACCGCATAACAACGTAGTCACAATCACATTCACACACACAAACACATGCATCACTAATCACAAATCAAATCAAAATTAAATTTATTAATACAAAAAATTAACCTCTAATGCATCTCGAGTGTAATTAAACAGAGTTGGCAAAGCTCTTGAACCGATTAGAACATCCGCACTAACCGTTAAATTCGTATATCGAACTTCAATCTTCGGTACCTCAATTCCAGCCCTATCACAATTCACAACAACAACAACACAGATCTATAATTCTGAAATCTGAACTACGAAAAAACGATAACAGAAACTTGAAGAAGAAGAAGAAGAAGAACCTGTTGAGACGTTCTTTAACGGCGGAAAGTAACGCGTAATTATCTTGATCATTAGTCGCTAATGCTTTTTTAACAACGAGTTCACGATGAAACCGATTCAGTTTCCGAACATCGACTAATTTATCGGCGAAATTTTCCGGCGAAGGTTGACGTCGATTAGAAGAAGAAGAAGAACGTAAAACAGCGTAGTTGATTCGTTTCTGAGACGGTAAACGTGAAAGCGCAGCCCAATGAAGCTCTTCTTCATCTCTTTCCAACGTATCAGCGTTTGAAGCTCTCGCAAAACTCTCGCTTCCAACGGAAGCTATCTCGAAATACTCGCTTCCGTCTGAAGCTGCCATTGTTTCTCTCTCTATAACCGTTTTCTCTCTCTGTAACTGTTTTTAGAGAAGAATGAGAGTGTGTGAGTGTGAGAGAGTGGGTTATAACTTATGAGTGTATATATAGTATTATTTAGTTCCTTTTGTGAAGAAGAAGGAGGAAGTGTGTGAGATGACGGAAATGCCCTTGAGAGGTTAATGGCGGAGTTTGTTATTACAGTGTGTATAAGGTTTGGGAAATTAAAGAGAAGCTGTCAATTGGTTTTCCGATTGGAGTTAGTTTTGTGTGCATGGAAAATGGGGGAATTAAATGTGATGTTAATTTATTTATTGTTGTGAATGACAATGTGGTTAACTATTGGATTGGGAGATGCATTTGTCCTATTCTTTCGAATCAATACAGTTTTAATTCATTTTTCAAGTTTTCATTAATTTCTTTGACTCACGTGTGTTTGTATATACTCAAACTTATTTTATCCGGCATAATTTTAAGTAATTTTCACTTTTTTTTTTAATATATTGAATAGTCTACAATGTAGTTTGTATATATTATATTAATTATTCAAATATCTAAAAGTTACTTATATTTAAGTTTGGAGGGAGCATTTGTTCTAAAATCTTTTTATGGGTGGAGTACTACTGTTAGTATTATTATATGTCTTCACCATAATTTCATCACACCACTATCTTATATGTAAGAGTCATGGTTTGATCTTAGACATTTTACTTATTCATTTTATAGGTAGATTTTCTAACTATTAAACTACATAATAATAATAATAATAATAATAATAATAATAATAATATATTAATAATAACATCTATTATATTAGTACTTCTTTTTACTCGAGAACATTATTTTCCCAATATATAGATGACTAAAAAAAAAATGTGGTTAGTACGATGCGTTCACATCTTAACAATGCGTTGATGTCTTATAGAAATTAGCACAATGTGCTCATGTCTTAACAAGGATATGAACAATAAAGTTTGTTTATCTCTTTGATAAACCAGATTTATTGTTTGATAAACCAGTTTTATTGTTTCGTAACATGTTAATAAGACTTTATAATTTTTAATATTGGTGTCAAATTTGTCTACATTTGAAAAAAATTCGACGACGCCATCTATAATATATTTGCATTTTAGAAAAACGATTTCTTGATGGATATCTCAATCTCCTTATCATAATAAAGCTTTGTATATAGTCTGATCAATCTCTTGCACTGAAAATATGTCTTTTTTAAATTGGTTTAGCCTTAGTGAACTACCTTTTTTGTTTTTGATACAAATCTCTTTGATAAAATCAGTCTTATTGTTTCGTTACGTGTTAATAAGACTTTACGATTTCTAATAATGGTGTCAAATTTGGCTACATTTGAAAGATTTTCGACGATGCCATCTATAATTGATTTGCAATTTAGTACAACGATTTCTTGATGGATATCTAAATCTCTTTGCCATAATAAAGCTTTGTATATAGTCTGATTGTTTCAGTCTCTTGCGCTGAAAATATGTCTTTTTTAAATTGGTTTAGCCATAGTGAACTACCTTTTTTGTTTTTGATACACATCTCTTTGATAAAACCAGTCTTATTGTTTCGTTACGTGTTAATAAGACTTTACGATTTCTAATAATGGAGTCAAATTTGGCTTCATTTGAAAAATTTTCAACGATGCCATCTATAATTGATTTGCAATTTAGTACAACGGTTTCTTGATGGATATCTAAATCACTTTGCCATAATAAAGCTTTGTATATAGTCTGATTGTTTTAGTCTCTTGCGTTGAAATTATGTCTTTTTTAAATTGGTTTACCTTGATGATCTCCCTTTTTTGTTTTTGATACACATCTCTCTGATATGATAAATCCAGTCTTATTGTTTCGTAACGTGTTAATAAGACTTTACAATTTCTAATAATGGTGTCAAATTTGGCTACATTTGAAAGATTTTCGACGATGCCATCTATAATTGATTTGCAATTTAGTACAACGGTTTCTTGATGGATATCTAAATCTCTTTGCCATAATAAAACTTTGTATATAGTCTGATTGTTTCAGTCTCTTGCGTTGAAATTATGACTTTTTTAAATTGGTTTAATCTTGATGATCTCCCTTTTTTGTTTTTGATACACATCTCTTTGATATGATAAATCCAGTCTTATTGTTTCGTAACGTGTTAATAAGACTTTACAATTTCTAATAATGGTGTCAAATTTGGCTACATTTGAAAGATTTTCAACCACGCCATATATAATTGATTTGCAATTTAGTACAATGGTTTCTTGATGAATATCTAAATCTCTATGCCAAAATAAAGCTTTGTATATAGTCTGATTGTTTCAGTCTCTTGCACTGAACATCTGTGTTTTTTAAATTGATTTAGCCTTGATAAACTCCCTTTATTGTTTTTGATACACATCTCTTTGATTAAATCAGTCTTATTGTTTCGTTACGTATTAATAAGACTTTACAATTTCTAATAATGGTGTCAAATTTAGCTACATTTGAAAGATTTTCGACGACGCCATCTATAATTGATTTGCACTTTAGTACAGCGATTTCTTGATGGATATCTAAATCTCTTTATCATAATAAAGCTTTGTATATAGTCTGATCAGTCTCTTGCACTGAAAATATGTCTTTTTTAAATTGGTTTAGCCTTAGTAAACTACCTTTTTTGTTTTTGATACACATCTCTTTGATAAAACCAGTCTTATTGTTTCGTTACATGTTAATAAGACTTTACGATTTCTAATAATGGTGTCAAATTTGGCTACATTTGAAAGATTTTCGACGATGTCATATATAACTGATTTGCAATTTAGTACAATGGTTTCTTGATGGATATCTAAATCTCTTTGCCATAATAAAGCTTTGTATATAGTCTGATTGTTTCAGTCTCTTGCGCTGAACATCTGTGTTTTTTAAATGTATTTAACCTTGATGAACTCCCTTTATTGTTTTTGATACACATCTCTTTGATAAAACCAATCTTATTGTTTCGTAACGTGTTATTAAGACTTTACAATTTCTAATAATTGTGTCAAATTTGGCTACATTTGAAAGATTTTTGACGATGCCATCTATAATTGATTTGCAATTTAGTACAACGGTTTCTTGATGGATATCTAAATCTCTTTGCCATAATAAAGCTTTGTATATAGTCTGATTGTTTCAGTCTCTTGCGTTGAAATTATGTCTTTTTTAAATTGGTTTAACCTTGATGATCTCCCTTTTTTATTTTTGATACACATCTCTTTGATATGATAAATCCAGTCTTATTGTTTCGTAACGTGTTAATAAGACTTTACAATTTCTAATAATGGTGTCAAATTTGGCTACATTTGAAAGATTTTTGACGATGCCATCTATAATTGATTTGCAATTTAGTACAACGGTTTCTTGATGGATATCTAAATCTCTTTGCCATAATAAAGCTTTGTATATAGTCTGATTGTTTCAGTCTCTTGCGCTGAAATTATGTGTTTTTTAAATTGGTTTAGCCTTGATGAACTCCCTTTTTGTTTTTGATACACATATCTTTGATAAAAACCAGTCTTATTGTTTCGTAACGTGTTAATAAGACTTTACAATTTCTAATAATGGTGTCAAATTTGGCTACATTTGAAAGATTTTCAACCACGCCATATATAATTGATTTGCAATTTAGTACAACGGTTTCTTAATGGATATCTAAATCTCTTTGTCATAATAAAGCTTTGTATATAGTCTGATTGTTTCAGTCTCTTGCGCTGAACATCTGTGTTTTTTAAATTGATTTAGCCTTGATGAACTCCCTTTATTGTTTTTGATACACATCTCTTTGATAAAACCAATCTTATTGTTTCGTAACGTGTTAATAAGACTTTACAATTTCTAATAATGGTGTCAAATTTGGCTACATTTGAAAGATTTTCAACCACGCCATATATAATTGATTTGCAATTTAGTACAACGGTTTCTTGATGGATATCTAAATCTCTTTGTCATAATAAAGCTTTGTATATAGTCTGATTGTTTCAGTCTCTTGCGCTGAACATCTGTGTTTTTTAAATTGATTTAGCCTTGATGAACTCCCTTTATTGTTTTTGATACACATCTCTTTGATAAAACCAATCTTATTGTTTCGTAACGTGTTAATAAGACTTTACAATTTCTAATAATGGTGTCAAATTTGGCTACATTTGAAAGATTTTTGACGATGCCATCTATAATTAATTTGCAATTTAGTACAACGGTTTCTTGATGGATATCTAAATCTCTTTGCCATAATAAAGCTTTGTATATAGTCTGATTGTTTCAGTCTCTTGCGCTGAAAATATGTCTTTTTTAAATTGGTTTAGCCTTGATGAACTCCCTTTTTTTTTTATACACATCTGACATCTCTTTGATAAAACAAGTCTTATTGATTTGTAACGTGTTAATAAGACTTTACAATTTCTAATAGTAATTTCTGCGAATCATCTAACATGTTTTGTGACGCCTAAGATACTTCTTTAAACTTCTGTTCATTCTTGATATGTTATTGTTGTTACTAGACATGCACTCATACAGTCGCATGCTACGTCTTAATAAGGATAGCTGCACTCGTACACTCCCCTTCCCAAATTGTCAACCAATCTAGCAGAAAGTCAATTGCTTCCTTAGCAGACACACCAAATGGTTTGGTCACATAATATGCTCTCAAATTTTCCTATTTCTCCTTTTCCATAAGCACCAAAGTGTCATTGCAACTTTTTTACATAATTGCTGTGATTCTACACCCTGGACAACAAAAGTCATCCCTCGAAAATCATCGACACAAGGGAAAAGTTATCTTTGCAATTTTGGTATAGTATTCATTCTTAGCAGAAAAAATGTGCATAATATGTCAACAAAACCTACAAATCTAAATATTATTATGATCAAGATTCATGATACACTACTATGACCAAAAAAGAGAAAGTCACATATGCCTCTTATACAAAATCATTGCTCCAAACCCAAAAATCAAAACAAGGGAGCTTGGTAAGTGGTAACCTATACATGGTTAGCAGTCGGATTAGAAAATCTTCACACACAAAAAACTGAACATTTTAGCAATTATCTTTTGTAGAGAAGTGAGACAATTTCCACTTAGTTTGCTTTGACTTGGTCTTTATGCGCTTTGAAATGGATACATCATCATCAGATTCATCGCTATTATCGCCTTTCTTCTTACCACGTTTCTTCTCAGCTTTTCCACAAACCAAAATTTTGCTTTCATCTTTCTCCTCAACCAGCTCAGATTTCTCCTTTGGCTTCCAAATGAATAGAGATCTGAAAATCATATCATTTGTAATTAAGGTACTAAAAAGTTGAATATGATACACGAGTTTACTGTTCAAATGCAAGATAATAAGGTAATGCGAGGTAAATCATACCTAGAACTCCCAGTTGCAAGGATATCATCGCGTGGATGCAGCTTATTCACTGGACTGATGGTTGTGATGTTCGGGTCCATAACTTCTGCTACCAACTGTCCTGTACTTGTATCTATAAAATCAATAGGATGCAGGGCTGTGCCATTAAAATTTTCACTTATGTAACGGCCAACAACAGCAAGTGACTCTGATGGATCCTGCAATTACATAAACTTGTTCATAAAATAAGAAGAAAAAAAACATCGTAAATAAGTGCGGAAAATTCAAAACACAAAAGCCACCTTTGGATCCCATTCAGCTTTGAAGGGGGTTAAATGGCGATTGAAATCATGACTATGCACAATTTCTCGGCTAGGAGTTTCCAAATTACCAAAGATAGAATCCCATATACGAAGCCGATTATCCTGTGATGTAGTAAGAATTTTGTTTCCAGATATTGGAGAGAAATATGCAGAGTTAACAACACGCTTGTGCTCAAGGCTACAGAGAGATGATCCAGCTTCTAAGCGACGCATATCCCAAATGCGCGCCTAAAAAACAAAAACCATAGCAAAGCAACAAATGTTCAAAAAAATAATCAACTAACTTCAATAACATTCAATTATGTATGTACCATACAAATCATTATATATGTATAAACGCGAAGAACTCACGTAATGATCATTTCCACAAGTCAAAAGGATGTCTGGTTGAATTGGATTGCAATGGATACCAGTAACTTTGCTACCCTTTTTATGGATCAAAACTGCATCACCATTCCTGTGGTTGGACCGCATGTCAACCCTATAAATGCCACAGGAGGTTACATATAATTGTTAAGCTAATTAGTTTCATAAATGAAAACGTGATTAAAGATACTAAAAACAAAGCTATGCTGGGTCAAAGGAAGTTACTTACAAGTGAAGAAAACCAAAGCTATCGGCAACAAGCACAAGACCTTTTTCACAGTTAATATCCATGCCGTAGAGCATTTTCCAGGTGTTTGGACCCTATTAAAAACAACACATACAAATAAACTCTTTGATACAAAAAGGCGATAAAATTTAAACAGAAAGTGAAACTTCAAGAAATCTTTTATATTAAGCTCATTGTTACCTGCCATCCGTCGGGATTCAGGTCCATCGGAGAGGATGATATTCCAGTCTCCAAGTCAGTACAACTAACGGTTCCATCTGACGACGCAGAATAGACCATACAATCATTTGTAGGATTAAACCTACAAAGTTTCCTATTTAGAATCTAACATTTGGAGGCGTCGAGACTAGAAAAAGCAAATAAACAAAATGATGAAGGAAATCAATCGGACAATTGCATGAAAGTCGTGGTTTCATAAAGAAACTTACCTCATGTTATTCACTATACAAGAATGTATGTTACCATAGACTACTTTCTCATGCACTTTTTTGAAATCCCAGACTCCAAGTTGTCCTTTCTGTTACGATTAAAGAAGAAGAAAAAAGGAATCAATGGCTATAAAAAAGGTAACCTGAAAAGTAATACCAATTAATGCAGTTTATTGTAAAGAGTCACCTTATCTCCGGATAATAGGATGTTATTCTTTGTGGGGTGGAACTCCAAGGTTGTTACACGTCTACTATGATATCTGATAACAGCGCAATTCACTTGGTCTGGAATCATATATTTGGGCTTGATCTATCGCATAAAACAGGAAAATAGGAGATTAAAAAAACAATAATCTCACAACAGTAGACTCTATAAACAGGAAAACAGGAAATTAAAAAACAAGAATCTCACAACAGTAGACTCTATGTTACATAGCTTGGAGCAAAAAATAATACATAAACATAATGGAGTCATATGAAGGATTAAATGAATTTCACTTCTTTACATTAAAACATTAAGAAAAATCCAATTATTTATCTCGAGTCTCGACAATGAAAAGATTTGAAGGACTTTGCATATCTTAGAATAGGTGTAAAGTCTTATAAACTGGTGCAACTTTAAAGACATGTCATGCAGTTCATTAGCAATGCTTGAACCAGATTACAATGATACCATACTGCATTGAAAGTTGAAACAAAGAAAACAGAAAATTCACAACTGCAAAAATGACACAGTAGAAATGAGAAACCATAAAATTATTCAGAACTAATGTAAAATTAACTTTTTATAGAAAAATGACTGTGGCTTACTGCAGGAATGGCATGTCTTAGCTGGCGCTCAAACACATACTCCAAAGGTTTAGATGTTTTTCTACGAGGCGCCGGAACAACACCATGCTCGGTAGTGACCCGATGTGGACAATTCAAAGTGGTATGCCCTTCAATTCAAAATTACAAAAGATGAAAAACATCAAAACAAAAAATATATTCAAGAGCTGAACAAGTTACTAGCAACCAGAGAGAAACATATGGGACAAGGTCACAAAGATAACCATCCTAATTGATAAATGAGGAGTGTGCGTCTAGGTGAGAGTTTACGATACGATATGATTGTTACGTTGGCTCAATACTATTTATAGCAGATTGCAGAGTGTGTGACTAGGTGAGAGTTCATGATAAGATATGATTTTTACATTAGTTCAATGATATCAATAGCAGAGTGCATAAAATAGCAGAACACTAAAAATCTGCTATGTAAAATAGCATATAACATTGTGGACAAATAGCAAAAGTCACATAGCGGTTGAAATAGGTCAATTACATATATAAAAAAAAACCTGTTGGATACAAATAAAAAGGAAACATATAAAGGTAAATATAGGAATAATACTCATCAAGACCGACTCTTTAGTTTTTCTATGATAAAACTACGACATGTTTGGCCCACAGGCACATTCTTCAGTTTTACTATTTTTAAAACCATAAATTCTCAATTTTCTGCCATTGCTGCTATATCAGCCAGTAGAAACACCAATTACGACTGGGGGCCTCTACTACCCTAATAGAAAAGCTAGAATTTTGTCGCAGTTTACATAGCAGATTCGTCAAAATTTGTTTTGATAAGCGTTCTGTGCTGCTATTTGACTGCTTAACAAAACCCTCTCTTTTATTGAGTGTTAGACCACAGCTATGCATAGTTTTGCAACAAACAAAACCACATATGACACAGAAAAAAGCTCATTCCACCTATTGAGATGAGATTTGATTATTGAGTTCATTGTGAAGTGATTTATTTGTATACTTTTCCTCAAAACTGAAAAAAGCTGGTATAAATTTTTTAACCTTTAACAAAAACTACTTGTGTCAATTCAGCGATGTAGCACTATTTTCACGAATTGAAAATGTGCCAAGTTACCTAGTATCCCCTATGACACTGAGATATTAGGTTACATTCGATTACTTCTAGTTTCTTAAATTACGATCATCAGTGTATTCCACTCACCCCTGGTATAGTCTATGTTCAAGGTGCTCACAGTTAAATCCTACTGCTGAAATATTGCCTAAAGGCATTTTCTCTACTCATCCTTACATGAAATAAATCAATCAAGACAAACTACAACCTAAACAAAATCACTCTCGTTCGGTATAAATCAAGTTTATCAACACATTCAATAGTAAAACAAAAAAGGGTCATGTTAACTTGTACAAACATTTACATTGAAAAAAAAATAACATTTTCACTTTAAAAAGTCGAATGCACGACTTAACCGGTTAACATTTGCCCTAGGATTAAAGTTAGCATTTTCCAAAGAAAAACAGCAACACAAACAAAAGAAGAAGATTACAATTACCACTACTTACCAGGAATTTTACAAAGAAAACAAGGTTTCATTGGACAATCAATATAAGTAGCACCCTTAAAACCAGCTTCATGACCAGGCTTCTTACACACCTATAACAACAAAACACAGAATCAAAAACCAAAACAAAACACAGTTTCAATACTCATAACAACAACAAAAAAAACCAACTTTCATAACAAAAAAAACATAAAGATTCAATTTTTATTTTTCATTTTTTGAAGAAAATGATTAACCTTGCAAACTTTTCTGAGAGATAAAGTAATGGGTTTTTTCCCTTTGGTGTTAGCATCAAAACCCACTTCCATTTTCTCAATCTTTGCATTTTCAGTAACCCCATTTTCTTCATCTTCATCAAGTGTTTCTTCTTCTTGTTCTTCTTCTTCTTCTTCAAATTCATCAGGGGAACTTTCTTCTGAGTCATAGTCTCTTTCAATGAGGACTTTGGGGAAAGAGGTTCTACGAGTAACTGGTGCCATTTTTTTTGCGGTGAATATAGAAAGCGGGAAAATGGAAAGACGGACGAATGAAGACAAAAAGAAAGGGTTTGGAGGTTTTTGGAAGTTGGAATGAGAAAAGTGTGAAGACAAAGAGAGGAATGAATATGATTTCACCACTTGTTGTTTTGTTGGTTTTGGATGATACACGTCACTCTTGTGTTAAGTGTTAAATTACGGTAACACCCTACATTTTTTTTTCATAAAAAATTGGGTTTATATTTTAGAAAAGAAAAAATTACATCATTGGTGGTTTATCTTTTTCATTTGTAATAAATTAAATATTTACCTTTTATTTGTAATAAATTAATCATTTATCTTTTTCTTTAATAAATAGGTTATTTATCTTTACTAAGATAAGATTTGCACTGTTAGTCAATTTTCACTTCCATTTGATGACCAACAATGTAAAATAATATAAGATAAATGATTAATTTGTTAAAAAAAAAAAACTAATTTGTTATAAATGAAAAAGATAAAGAACCAATTTATTATAAATGAAAGATAAATGATCAACTTGTTACGAATGAAAAAATAAAGGATCAATGGTGTAATTTTGCCTTTAGAAAAATACTGTGGAGAAGTAAAATTTTAAAATTTGACATGTCGAGGTTAATTATGTAGGAATATTACATTTTTTTAACAAAAATAAAATGATATTCATTTATTTAAATCGAGAGAATATATTAAATACAACCACATATTCAACATCACTAAAGACGTAAAAGATGAATCTACAAACAAGTTTAAATGATCCAAGTTAATAACAACGGAAAAATGTCTACTACAAATAAAATGATAAAATTAAAGTTACTAGAATATTCATGTCTCCGAATTTGCAGTGTTAAGTTGATGCTTAAATCATTGATTGAATCTGTAGTTTACTGAAGTCGGTCTTTCAATATGAATTAAACCAATACCGCAACAATACGGGAAATCAAATAGCGCTGCACAAGACGGCGAACAACACAATGTCGCACTAAAACGACAAAATCACAAAAAACACAAGAAAAGTGTGACAATCACTTATTTTTATATTAGAAGAAAAAAAAATATCGAGGGGATGATTTTAGGTCAAATATGACCTAAAACCACCCCTCTCTAGTAAACAAGAGAGAAAGAAGAACTAAAAATAGATGAGATTTTTTTCTATTAAAGAAGAAGAGAAATTAGGGTCAGCTCAAAATCGTTATTTTTTACATGTAACATGCAGAAAAATGTGAATTCACTCTTCTTCTCCAGCCGGCCCTAACCCAATTCTTTTCTTCTTCTCCATATCATTGTTCATCGCTCAAGGGGTGATTTTAGGTCATTTTTTTGCCTAAAATCACCCCTCTACATTTGTTTTTTTCTTTTCTTTTAATATAAGTAAGTGGTTTTCACATATACCACGTTTTTCTTTTGTATTTGTTTTTGTTGATTTCGTCGTCTAAGTGCGGCGTTGAGTTGTTCGTCGTCTTGTGCGGCGTTGTGTTGTTCGTCGTCTTGTGCGGCGCTATTTGATTTCCCATACTGTTACGGTGTTCATTTGTTTCTTCTTGGAAGATCGGCCTCAGTCAATTATAGATTCAACCAATGATTTGGACATCAATGTTTCAGATCCGAAAGCATGGATATTCCGGTAACTTTAGTTTCATCATATTAATTGTAGTAGGCATTATGCCGCTGTATGTTATTAGCTTAAATGTTGTGAGTTTGTTTGCAGATTCATCATTTATATTTTTAGCGTTGTTGAATGTGATTATATTTGATGTATTTTACCAATTTAAATGAATATCATTTTATTTTTGTCAAAAAAAAAAACATGCAGAAAGATGTGATTAAATAATATATTAAGCACTGGAAAAAAAATCAAAACAAGAAAGATGTATCTAATCATGAATAAACAAAGTCGCAAAGAAAGTAAATGTTTTTTGCTCCCAAAAAATAATTAAAAATGACAAACAAGACTTAACACTCAAATCAAGTGAAACCACCAAAAATTCAAATTATAGTTAAATAAAAATGAACTTTATAAAAATCAATTTTTTTTATCTCTTCATCCTTCCTCACCTCTCATGAATTTTTTATTAAATGTGATTATGTGTGGTCTTGTAAAACTCTAACGAGTGAATTATATATGTTTTATTTTACACTTTACGTGGTAAACTATAATTGAGTTCACAATTTAAATAATGAACTGTATTATTTTATAATATTTTTATTCATAGGCATGAAAGATGATATTAAGACATAGCAAAAAAAAAAAAAGATGATATTAAGTCATAAAAATATGTCACTCACTATTTATTTTTCATTGATTACCTTTATTAATTACTTGAAATTATTTAATTAGTTATACTTTTTTTTGATGAAATTAATAGGTTTATACCTAATTGGTTATACCTAATTATTAGGTGAGTGTTTCTCTTTCACTGTATTTGTTTCAAAGGAAAGAGTGAGAAAAGAAAACAGAAGGAGGGAAAGATGTTGGAAAGAAATCACAAAATTGGATGGCAGCGACTCACCAATCACCAACACTTTTGGACCAACAAAAATGACATAAAAGCCACTGCATTTTTGAATTATTTTTCATAATATGAGCTAACAATTCAAAATTAACTAATATTCATACTAAATCAACAGAGCCTGGTTGAATTGATGAAATATAATGGAGCAATTTAGAATAGAGTAGAGTGAAACGAAATGGAGCGGAATAGAATAAATTTACTATTTTATTGTTGGGGTATTTTGTTATTCCATCTCTTACCTCCCAAATTGGAGGGGGAACAAAATTAAAGGTAAGTTGTGGTATTGGATGAAATTCATTCCAGTATTAATTAAACTATCCAAACAATGGAATACTACTTCATTCCATCTCTTTTCATTTCATTTCATCACATTTCATCAATCCAAACATAACTTAATAATACACCAAATTTGTCATAGCATCCCATTCCATCGATTAGCGTCATGATAAGTGAGACTATCTGCACCTTGATTTTCCAATCCAAAGCAACAAGTCTCATAATTTGATGAATTTAAACGCCAATCAGCAACCCCATTTATCTATTACTACCTATGTTCTTATTTATAAGAGATAAAATAAAATTTTATTTTGGTCATTTTTATAAACAAACATTCTTTATTTATTATATATGTAATTTCATTTATATCCTTATTGAATAAATAACACAATCCTCTTTCAATATAAAGTTTATCAACTCCAATATGTATTTACTAGTGGATATACCAATTTTAATGAGGGATAATTTTAGAATTCAAAATATTTTTTAAAATATTAAATTAGAAAAACCACTCTCCTTAATTTGTATAATTTTTAAAGTATGTTTCTTATAAATAAGAACCGAGATAATACTATTCAAAACATACACAACAATATTAGAATCTACATGAAACACTACTTTGCCACAAAACTTCTAAAATGCTCAAGCACAAACGAAATACACCACCACTTAAGATTAGAATTCCAAGCAAGTCTCAAACCTTCTAAAATGCCCCAAAACTTTGCCACAAACAGAGTACACCACATACAACTACCTCTAAGATAATGGTGGTAAACAATTATTCTGAATTATCTTTCTTTTTATACTTTCTCTTTTCATTTTTTTTTTCTTTCTACCTTTTTTTTCGTAAGCAAACACATCTTTAAGAATTTTGTAGGAGATAGTAGTTTTACCAAATTAAACAATGTCCTCTTTCCTACGCATTCCACATATTTTAAACATGTTTAAAATTTAAAGATTACAAGATATCTTTCTAAAAATGATTTTTGTGGGTTCTATATGAAAGAAATTTAGAGAATAGCCAATGAATCATAGATACAAATTATAGCATATTTACTTTAATCAAATAGATTAAGGAATAAAGTTGTGTACCTTTCACCCTTAAAGATTGAATGAGAAGAAATAGAAGAAGTTAGAGATGAGAGAATACTTCTACCTCTTACTGGTGAGCAGTTATCTTATTTCTGCGTATCTAACTTAATGGGATGGTTAGATTATTTATACTCACCAGTGGAGGCAGGGACCTCTCATTGGGTTAAAGGATAAGAATGGACCAACCCATCATGGCCCATTAACAATAGAACCAATATAAATTAACAAGAATAATAACTTTAATATTTGATACTATTTATTTCATATATATTATATTAATTAATTAAAGTAAATCCAAAATATTTAACAATCTCCCACTTAGATTACTTTAATCCATTAATAAAATATAATATGAGAATATTATTAGAAATATATCAAATATCTATAATAGTACTTGTCATCAAAAGTATAAGAAACATAAGATTTAATCGGTGCAGAAAATGAATCCGATAGGGAAACAAAATCATACACGTTAAATACTTACATTTCACATAAGGATAATAAATATGGATTAATATATAATTAAGAGTATATAATCCAATGATGGTCCAAACATCTGAAATGCAATAACAAACTGCCACTAACCCAAAATATCAAAAGACTTAATCAAATCAATCTGAGTTACAATACTCATATATATAAGTCTGTGGTTAATGGTTCTGCCAATGAGTTTGTAATTTTATAAAAATCATGCATAAAAGTAATTACTTATAGGGATAGCCTATTAAAGAGAATAATTACTTTTAGTCATAATCAATATTTGTTCTACATTGTTTGACATTCTATTAATCCAAGTTTTAGGAAAATGTGACTATGAAAATCCATAAAGAATTAAGAGACTAAAAGATCTCCAATTGGATTAACATAAACACTTAGTTTTAAAGAAAAATAAGATATGGATTAATGTGGCCACAAGAATGTCAATAATGAACAAAGTCATGATTATGCAATTTATAAGTACCTTAAGAACACAATATCACACTCGATAGGAGTATTGATATTATACATTAATGTACTTATTATTTATGACCTTATAAGTGTGTAATGTTGGTAAAAGAGAAGCACAATATTTTTGCATGCTAAGAGATTATTGTGCATTTTCCAACAAAATTGACTTAGGCATCTAATTACGATGCTTACTGAGATTAGAGAATTTATATATATATATATCTTAGTATAATAGAATGAGACAGAAATTATAAAGTCTCTTTGGCTATGTCATATCTTATAGTGTGCACAAGAATATATGACAATGATAGAATTTTAAAATTTTTATAGTGTACACATTCTCATTTATCTCATATATATATATATAATTATAAACAAAAGTGAGAATTTTATTGGAGCTCACAAATATATAACATTGTATACACACTCCCACTAATCTCACATATATAAACAAGAGTGAGATTTTCATTAGAGCTTTCTAATATATAAATAAATTCTCTAATGATAATATACTCAATTGTGGGATACTTGATTGCTAGTGCAAATTATCAATATATATGGTTATATTCTATTTTACTAATAGAGTTTTACAAACTCAACCACATATTTTGCACATGAATATAGCAGAACTATTAATACAAATGGTTATAAAATAATAGGCTCAATATAATATTATGAAACTCATAATTTATCAATGGCAAATTTTATCTAGATTTGAGTTTCATATTTAACCACATATTCTGCGTATAGAATTAAGGAGAGTGTAAGCTTTTACTTAATAATTTATAACACAATCTCCTTATTATAAATAAATTTCTTAAAAGAATTTTATAAGTAACCTTCACATAAATAGTGAGACAAAATCCCTATTTTTTAGATTATGGGATTATAAGCTAGCTTTGTTTTAATAGCTCACTTAAAACTCAAGTGTTACATTAAAATCAAACACACACTTGATACATAATTAGGTTACGTGCAGCGGAAATAAAAGAGACTTCAATTTTACCATTATTGAGGATACAACAAAATAGTCATAAACTTTTCAAAATAACAAAAGACTATATTATCCTCAAGTCTCTATAATAAACACAGTATACATAATGATGGTTATATAATAGATTTATCATCATATGAGTGAAATTAAGTCTCTAGTATTATGAAAAAGAATATGAGACTATGTATATATAAATGGTTTAATAATTCACTCAATAAACTCAAATGCTACAATTATAGACACACACATTTGAGAAATAGTTAGATTATACGCAGCGGAAATACACGAGACTTACATTTAATATTATTATTGAGTATATTATAAGAGAAAATAGTCATTAGCTTCCACAAGTGTTGAAAAATATCAATAATATAAAATATGTCAAATATAGTGAAAATGACAGAATTGAATATCCCAAATGTAACATTTATCATTATTTAGAATAATGATATAAAATAAATAAATCTTTTCTTAATAGAATTGTTAAGGATTTTTGGGATTTTGACATATTGCTTTTATAAAATAATTTTGAAGTATTGACAAAAGACTATAATTAATATCCTCAATAAAAGTCTCTACGATATTTTTATGTCTTGAATTAGGAAACAAATATATTTGTTTGTTTCTTAGCTATGGTTTTCACAAGGCACAACAATTTATTATTATACACGCAAACCCCAAAAGAAATTCTAAACGATTAAATCATATTAATATGCCGATTCATTTAAAGATTGATTTAATCAAAATAGGGTTCATGTGATTCAACAATAGCTATAAGATGTATCTAACCAGGCTCTGATACCAATTGAAAGAAATTTAGAGAATAGCCAATGAATCATAGATACAAATTATAGCATATTTACTTTAATCAAATAGATTAAGGAATAAAGTTGTGTACCTTTCACCCTTAGAGATTGAATGAGAAGAAATAGAAGAAGTTAGAGATGAGAGAATACTTCTACCTCTTACTGGTGAGCAGTTATCTTATTTCTGCGTATCTAACTTAATGGGATGGTTAGATTATTTATACTCACCAGTGGAGGCAGGGACCTCTCATTGGGTTAAAGGATAAGAATGGACCAACCCATCACGGCCCATTAACAATAGAACCAATATAAATTAACAAGAATAATAACTTTAATATTTGATACTATTTATTTCATATATATTATATTAATTAATTAAAGTAAATCCAAAATATTTAACACTATACGACTACAAGTTACAACTACAAGGAAACAAATATTGATGTTAGTTTGCAATAATTGAAAGACAAAATATGCATATTCATTCATCAATCATCACCTAGTTGAGGCCACTCATTCCCTTTCGTACAAATGCTACGATAAGGCACATCCAATCAAGTTTCAACAACACATATTCTTGTCCTTTTTTTTATTATTTTTATTTATAAATTATAACTCCTCTATATTACTAAGTACGTAACCATAAGCACCATCCATTATATTACACATTATAGCTAATCAAGAAAACTGGTATCTAACTCTAATAACTATGTTTTCGTTAAGACTTCCTATTCCATTAGAGAAAACTCTAATAACTTATCTACCAAAAACATCAACTACTAACTTATATTCTTTGAAATCTATTAAGAAACGTAGAACTGCCGGTATGGCTTTTCAAGATGAGGTAGAAGGGGAAACTTTTGCGGGTGGAGATTTTTCGGAAGTGGAACCATTACCCGTGGCATTGCAACCGGATATGATGCCGAATCATGTGGCGGTGATTATGGATGGGAATAGGAGGTGGGCCAAGATGAAGGGGTTGCCGGCGTTTGCAGGCCACGCAGCCTGCGTGAAGTCGTTGAAGAGGGTGGTGAAATTGTGTTATAGTTGGAAAATCAAGGTTCTCACTGTTTACGTGTTCTCTATTGAGAATTGGACTCGATCTAAGGTTATTAATTAATTTCACTTCTTAGACTTTCGGTGCTCGGATTTGATTATTAAGATATTTTAGCAATTTCAAAAATAATAATTCTACTTCTTATATTTTAGATAACTTTGATTAATGGCATGTTGTTTATAGTGGCTAATAATTTTGTTGAGTTTTGGTCATGGTACAGGTGGAAATTGAGTTCTTGATGAGACTCTTTGAAAGATTAATATTTTCGGAAGCTGAAGAATGCAAGAGGTGAGGTGTTAAACTACCACCCTAATTAGTTTGTGTTAATATCATACTCCCTCCGTCCCGAAATGTAAGAGAAAAAATAAAAATCACACTTATTAAGAAAAAGTAAAATATAATGATTGAGAGTATGTTTTTTTGAAAACAATTTTTATTGGTTGTTGGTTATAGAAAAAGTAATAGAGAGAGTAAACTTTTCTTGAAAAGACAAATGTTTGAACTTTTTCTCTTACATTTTGGGACAAAAAATTGAGTTTTTTTCTCTTACATTTTGGGACGGAGGGAGTATTTATTTTCTGAGAGAAATCGTAAGAGCTTCTTAGAGAGTAAAATACAAAAGAATTTTGAAAACAAGTACTACTTTTTTTTTTGAACGGCAAATAATTTAATAATAAAATCGAACCTCTGCTCAAGGCGAGCTGATTGATAAAAGATAAGCTACAACCAAATGCGCCGTGCCGTATATAAGCGGAACACCAATAAAAATACCAAAATTTAAACTATCTAAAAGAGATCTACTTCTAATCTCATTTTTAGAGAGACACTCTTCAATTTTCATACCACCAGAGAGACCTCAATCCGACCCAAAAAAAATGTCACTAAACACTAACTCCCGAACTCGAATCAAAAGTGTTCGGCCCATTTGAATCCAAATAACAGTTCCTTGAGTCAAAAATAAGGAGCGCCGGTGGAATGAGAAACTAGGCAGATAAACTTCAGTTTGCAGAGCTCCTCAAGACATACAACATCGATGTGCGGCAGAGATCAACTAGATACTAAAAACCTGCAAATCTCAACAGATTTAGAAACCAATAGAAATTCAAAAAAGAGCACTGCAAATCTCAACAGATTTGAAAAAACGGTCAAAGAATCTAATATCACGGAGAACCCAAAAACCCACATACCGACAAGCACCACATCATGACCCGCCAACACCACATCAAAGACCCAAAACAAGTACTACTATTTCATTACATACCTATTTTTTAAATGGTATATATAAAAGTTAACCCCTATTATTTTTACTAAAATAATAAATTTTATAATAATAAAAAAGAGAAAAGAGATATAATATTTTATTAAAATTCATTAAAAACAGTAATGGTTCTATATATTTTAAGGAAAATGTTAACATGTGCTTTTGTGCCCTAAAGGCACATGTTAATGATCTAAATAAAGAAATATCTGCATTGATTTCCGTGCATTTGCTTTAATTTTTAAATTTTTCATGTTTTCTATGCACAAAGTTTTAGAGAATAATTCTAATTTTGGATTCTTAACTTGTGCCCTTAGGGCACATGTTAACATGACCCATATTTTAAATCAATTTTGTTAAGTTTTTTAACAAGAATACATATTTAATGAATCATCTACTATTTCTCAAATGAAGTCCTTCATTTCTTGTAATAATAAAATAAGAAGATCTCAATCTCGTAAGTGTAGATAACTATTAAAGAGATTATTGTTGAGCTTATGATTAATTTGAATTATAAATTCTTCACTTCTCTAAACTTAAGTGTACATTTGAGTAATGCAGATAACATCAATTTCCGTATATAATTCAAAAAATAAAAAAATATCAGTGTTCAAATATATGTATTGACACATGTGTACTGGTCAATTGTGACATTTAAAACAAACGGAGAGAGTATTAAATTAAAATCTAAAATTGACAATTTATTTTATCAAGTATACACTAGCTCATATATATATATATATTATTTTAAGTGTGAAAAAGTGAAAAATTCAAAAAACAATAACACATTAAAAAGAAATTCAAACTTTATTTGACCCATATAAACAAATGATATTTTGATGAACATAATTATTTTGTAAGCTTGTATAAATTGTACTACTTTGTTACAGGAAAGGTATTCAACTATCTGTAATTGGAGATACATCAAAGCTCTCCAACTCATTGAAAAATAAGATAGCTAATGCTGAAGAGATTACAAAGGAGAATCCAAAATTCCAACTTATTTTTGCAGTAAGCTATAGTGGAAAATATGATATTATTCAAGCATGTAAAAGTGTAGCTAAGAAAGTGCAAGATGGAGTGCTTAATTTGGAAGACATTAATGAACAAATAATTGAAAAGGAATTGGAAACTAATTGTACTGAGTTTCCTTATCCGGATTTATTAATCCGGACAAGTGGAGAACTTAGAGTTAGTAATTTCTTGTTATGGCAATTGGCTTATACTGAATTTTTCTTTGATAAAAAACTTTGGCCAGATTATGGGAAAGATGAGTTTGTAGAGGCTTTAAGTTCATTTCAAAATAGACAAAGACGCTATGGTGGACAATATTAGTTAATTAACAATTTTATAATTTTAATAGCATATTATTTCGTCTATGTATAAAAAAAAATATGGATCTCGATTATACAATGTTATCTTCTCTTCTATCTTTACTACTATTTTTAGTCGAAAAAAATCTTTACTACTATTTTTTCATATGTTTATATATTTTATTACATTTTTCTCTCTCGTTGTCACCGGCCTCTTCATCTTTTATTTTTTATTTCTCTTTATCCACATCTACAAAACCATAGAGCAACACTCTACTTTCCCGTGAGATGATCCACACCATAGAGCAGCACTCTACTTTCACGTGAGATGATCCGCTCTTTCCGTAGCTATTTGGTGGTGGTGTGTTTTGAGCAAATCATCTTATACCATATCCACCACCAAATAGTTTAAGATAAGTGTGTAGTGAAAATTTTTGTCGTATGAACACTGTTGTTAATAGGTTATGAGTTCAACCTGCTTCAAAAAAAAAAAAGATTATGAGTTAAATCAACACTGTTAGTGTTTTTGTGTTGGCCTCATTTTTGGCAAAACACAATGTGGAGGACAATGTGCGCATATCATGATGTGTAGAACCATGTGTACACATTATTAAAAGTCCGGAACCTGAACACTTATTTACGCGCCATATCTTTCTTAAAAGATATATTTTGTTTTTACTTCGCTTGCTTGCAGGCTAAGTTGCGCGCGTCCAATGAACCTTCAAGGTTACTTGTTAACCTAATTTTATTTGTAAAAAATATTTTTCAATCATGGGAATATTTTATTTGGTTCAAATTTATATTTCTTGGGTAAGAATTGTTACAAGGAATTATTTGCTTGAAGCCCAAGACTTGTCTGAAGACCTAGAAGATTCTGAAGACTATATATATGTGAGAAGACTAAACCTAATATTCACGCAAGCCAATATTGAAGATTAGAATTTTAGGGTTTGAGTATTTTGTTAATTGTTATTTGTGAGCCTTTGCTTGTGTCACCTAGATGCATGCATAAGGATTGAGTTTATTGAGTTGTAATCTGAAGCTTTTAAGCAAGGAATATTGCCAATCACTCAAAGCTTTGAAGTACGAGTGATGTTTATTGTTTTGGGGAGTGTTCTCTAGTTCTGTTGATTGTATTTGTTTTGAAGTGGAAGTGAGACGGGTTTTTCTTACCTACGGGGTACCTAGGTAGAAGTCTATATGGGTAGTTACAAAGTGAGAAGTGCAAACGAGGAGTTTGACTTTGAATTTGTTTTATTTAGTGGATTTCCTTCCTGGCTTGGAAGCCCCCAGATTAGGTGTGGTTACACTGAACTGGGTTAACAATTCTCTTGTGTTGTTTACTGCTTTTCATTATTTGTTACTTCATTACTTATACTGCAAGTTTGGTTAATGTGCGCACATTATATCGCACATTCGTTTCTGTTAAAATTAATAGTAAGTGGAAAGCCAAAATTTCAAACACATTTTATAAATATTCTTTCAACTCAATTTATAATACACACTTTTTCAAAAAGATGTGTCTTTGACTCATCCATAACTGTATGTATTTGGTGGATTAAATTAAATCTCTTATTTCTAAAGAGCAAGTTCTAGTTCACATCTTACACAAAAATAATGTTATTGTTGATTGATTTGCTAAATTGGAAGTCTCGCTTATTGAAGAATTGAGAATATTTTTTGTTTGTCATTCTCCTTAATATTTTTTTTTTGACTAAAAAACAACCATATTCATTCATTCAAATGGGTAGAATACATCAATCGAAATCATTACATATTCAAATTCGCTAAAAACTAAAAATGATAAATCTACGAACAAGCTCACAACATCCGAGTTAATAACATAAAATGGCCTAATGTCTACAAATGTGACGAAGCCTACAATTGATACGATAATCTTCAAATGTCCGGAATAGTCATGTCTCCGGATCTGCAACGTTGATGATGCTAAAATCATTGAATCTGCACTGAATTTGGATCGAAGTAAATCTGCAAAATTGAACAAATCAAACACGGAACTACGACGAGAAATCAAAATAAACACCGCACTTAGACGGAAAAACAAATCACCGCACTATGACGGGAAATCAACACAACTCCGTACTAAGACGAGAAATCAACACAACTACGTACTAATACGAGTGTGAAACAACACAAGACAAACAAGACACAAAGAAAAACTCAAAAGAAATATAAAAACAATGTGAAAACCACTTATTAAAATAAAAATGAACATAAAAAAGATCAAGAGGGTGATTATAGGTCAAAATTGACCTTCAATCACCCCTCTCTTCTCTAATGGAAGAACAAGAAAAAAAACAAAGGATAAGTAGGGTTGATAGAGGTGGCGGCTATATGGAGTACTGTATTCTCCTTAATATTTTTAGAACTTAATTTTATGATGTTTCATTTTTATTTTTCATTGATAAAAAAATTATCCTTTTCGTAATAAATACATATGGAAATATTAAAATTATCTATTTATCTTTTTTTTTTGAAGTTATTTATCTATCTATCTATCTATCTATCTATCTATCTATGCGTAAAATATAATAAAATTCAGAGGGTGTTGTTGGGCAATTGAAGCTCATCTTCCTTTAATTAAAAATTGACGATTCGATCATCGCCTTAGATATGAAGCAACTTTAAATTTTTGAGTCAGCTATCCTATCCTTTGAGGTGCCTCAAATATAGCGAGAGTAATAATCACTGCGTTTGACGGTGGACACTCTGATCTCGACAAAAAAAAAATTGCACTTTAAAAACAAAAATATGTACTATATTAATTAAAAAAATGCAATTATTGAGTATAAAAAATGGATAAATTCTCTTATCTTAAACTAGCAAAAGACCCGTGCGACGCACGGGTTGTGTAATATTACATTAATTATACAAAAATGAATTATATTAATAATATGGTAAAATATTAAATGATAGTATATGAAAATTATTAATATTAACATGATTTTTTTATTAAATTAATTAATAAGTAAAAATTTGTTGAATATTAACAACGTGCCCGCTGCATATTTTATTTACTTGTGTTTACGAAATTAAAATTATATGTACTTGGTTAAGATGCTTAAAAATATATACTTATATGAGAAAGTCAATATAATAAAATTAAAAAAATTCATTATGATATTTTCAAAATATCAACATTAATATATTGTTTATATTAATTATTTCATTATTTAATATGCAAAACAGTTAAATATTTGCATCATACTCGTTCTAAGTTTTAAGTGTTTATATCTATGGAAATCAATTTTTATATACCAATGTGAGAAAGTCGATATGATAAAATTTTGAAAACTCATGACTATTTTATAAGCGAAAGATATGTGAATCTTTTAACTATTTTTCGTAAAATTTTGTTTATTTTATGTTGAAAAATACGTTAAAATATATGTAAAGAAAAATCTTATAATAGTAATAATTTTTTTTTTTGACATTATAAGTTGTAGTAATTTTATACATAAAAATAAATAAAAATTTAAAAGTTAGAGGAAAAAGAAATAAAAAGAGAAAATAATAAAAAATAAAAAAAGTAAGAGAGAGAAGAGAAGTGGAAAGAGAAAATATAATAAAAAATTTGAAAAGTAAGAAAGAGAAAGATTAAAATAATAAACAAATAAAAGGTGAAATTTTACGATGACAAAATTGTTCTTAAAAGAAGTTAATTTCAAATATTTGGAGAAATGATATGAACGTAATTATATATATAATCTCTATCTCTATTATATACATTACGATAGTTCCACATAGCTCTCTGATGCATTCTCAAGAAAATTTGCTTATGTGTCATTCAATTAAAGCTTCTCTAAGATTTTTTTTAGATATTTTTTTAGCGTAATTCAGTTGCATTCTTAGCATGTTTTTTTTGTAGATTTTTTTTTGGGAATAAATACCTTTGCAGTCCTTATAAATATACAAAATTTCATTTTTTAGGGTACTTCAGTTGCATTCTTAGCAATTTTTTTTTAGATTTTTTTTTGGGAATAAATACCTTTGCAGTCATTATAAATATACAAAATTTCATTTTTAGTCCCTAAAAATATTTTCAGCAGGTTATGGTCCCTCAAATATTTTCTATCATGATTTCTTGTCCTTATTTTGTGGGAGAGGTTCTTATCTCTATTTATATACATTACGATAGTTCCACGGAGCTCTCTCATGCATTCTCAAGAAAATTTGCTTATGTGTCATTCAATTAGAACTTCTCTAAGATTTTTTTATCTATTATTTTTAGATATTTTTTTGGGTTAAATATATTTTTGGTCCCTATAAATATATCAAATTTTGGTTTTAGTCCCTATAAAATTTTTCATCTTCACTTTCAATCCCAATTTTTAAATCAACTCATATATAACCTTTCTATTTTTTTAATGAAGTTGTGCACAAATGTGAAAAATATTACGATAAACATAAATTAAATATGAATTTTAAACCACAAAAAGTTTAAAAATTCATATTTAATTCCTATATTGTTAAAAATATCTATTTTTTTTAGAGAGATCAATATAATTTTAAAAACTTTTCTGCAAACTTTTTATTCAAAAATATGAATTCTACTTATGAGTTTACTTAAAATGAGGGATCAAAAGTGAAGATGAAAAATTTTATAGGGACTAAAAGTCGAAGAAATTTTTTAGAGGGACTAAAACCAAAATTTGGTATATTTATAGGGATCAAAAACATATTTAACCATAAAAAGATAAATTATGAGAATAATTATAGGGACCAAAAATATATCACAATGTGGGAGTTTTGTGATATATTTTTTTTGGTAGATCGGAAAGATAAATTGCTCCCCCCAGGAATTGATCCCTGGACCTCTCCAACCCATACGTCCCTAAGCTTATACCACATGAGTTATGTTACGAGGACAAAATTTTGTCATATTAAGAATTCTAAATATTCAAAATTGTTTTATTAATATTCAACTTTTAACTTTGTAAATAATATTTTGTCAAAAAAAAAAACTTTGTAAATAATTTTTTTTTTAATATAAATTTTATTTTTATTCAATTTCATTTATACGATTCTGAATATATTTATTCTAAATTTCTGTCAAAACAATATATTTACTTCAACAATATATATTTAAACAACTCATAAAATATAATATCTCAAATTCACACCAACATAGTGTGGTACAAGTGGTAGATATTTGGGTCTCTTAACCATTTTGTTCCGAATTTGATCCCTAGCCGGTGCGTATGGAGAAACATTTGTTAGAAGAGGTCAACCCCTTAAATGAATTGCAGTTATCTCGTGTGAATTAATCTCTAGAGTTGCGTGCGAAGGATACATTTGATTTACCAAAAAAATATCTCAAATTCACTATTAAATATTAAAATAAATTTAAAATAATAATTTAAAATAAATTAATAAATAATATTAAAAAGAAATTAATCCCGTGCACGGCACGGGCTAGCATACTAGTTACTTTTCTTGTATTGATAGTAGATATATTGATAGTAGATTTAGGAATTAAATTTGGTATTTACTCTTGTCCAAAATAAAAGACAAAGGTTTGATTAATTTCCTTCACCCTATAGTTCCTTCACCCTATAGTTTAAAGATTTAAACTTTTTTTGTTTTTGGTGATGCCCAGATATGGAGAAGTTGTTGATGTTAATTTGGTTAGAGATAAAGGTACTGGAAAATCAAAGGGTTTTGCTTTCATTGCATATGAAGATCAAAGAAGCACTAATCTTGCTGTTGGTTAGTTTTTGTGTCTTATGATTCTAATTTCTAAGCTATGTTTTTAATTATTTTTTCATCTGATTAATCGAGTACACAATTATTATTATTTTTTTGGCTTTCACCCTCTGGTTCATAGGGGAAAGGGGACCTAGTAGTCCAGAGGTTCGGGGCGAGTAAACAATTTTTTTGATCGTTAAATGTGTGAGACTTTGTCACTATAATCCTTAAATGTATTGAAATTACAAAAACGTCTCCAAAGTTGTCATGTCTCAGTAGTTTTATAGATCAAATTGTCTAACGAAAGTCAATTGAGGATCAAACTAACTAATTAACTAACATCAGGCTTATTCGAGGACCAAACTGACTATTTGAAAGACACATTCATTTATGTTTTTGTAATTTTGATACCTTCAATGACTATTGTGACGGCACCACACATATTTTAGGACCAAAATAACTATGTACTCTTCGTTTATCTGTTTTTTCAGGGGTTTGAACTTTGATGCCGAATGGCTTTGTAATGTTTGATTTTTGTTTCTCAGATAATTTGAACGGAGCTCAGGTTTTAGGTAGGATTATTAGGGTTGATCATGTTGATAAGTATAAGAAGAAGGAAGAGGAAGATGAAGAGACAGAGCGACAGAAAAGGGAGGCTCGTGGTGTTTGTCGAGCTTTTCAAAAAGGGGAGTGTACACGTGGAGCTGGATGCAAATTTTCTCATGATGAGCAAGTATGTGAAGCATTTAAAATCATGCCTCAAAGTATTTTGAATTCTTAAATTTCTTAAATTTTTTTGTTGATTGTTATACATGTTAGTTCTACTACTCCCATGATCTTGAAAATTTGATTATTGAAGTTGGAATTTGTGCAAAACATAATTGAATTGTTCATATGCTATCCTTTTGACTTTTTGCAAAACACGTTTGATTGTTGGAGTAGAATTTTGTATTGGTTGTAGAGAATATTTACTTAGGCTGTTGATTGTCTATGCTAACATTGAGAATTCAACATTTTAGCCAGTAAGTTGATTATATCTTAGTTAGGTTCCACACACCTACAACCTTAATGATTGGCTTGTTTTCTCTTTCAATGCACATACATAACATCAGAAAGGGCTTGCTGTTTGGCATCTCTATCTCTTTCAACGTAATAGCGAATATTTATTTATATTTTAAGGTAAATTGTAACTAGTGCTAGACACTGGTTGAGGATTTGATATCATTGAAGTTGGTATTAAGATGTTATGTTACCTATAAGGAAGCACTTTTCAGTAGACTTTTAATTCCTTGATTGACACTGGTTAGTAAAATGCCAAAATCATACTTCAAGTATCATACAACACAATATAATAAAAGTATTGCAAATTAGCTTTTTTTATTTGTATGAAGTTCTGTAGATTTGATTTGAATTTCTTAATATAATGGTTGGATTAATACAATTCACTATGATAATAAGTAGGCCAAGACTGGTGTCAAGGATCTTAACCTTAAGTCTTAAGTCATATATCCTTCCTCTTGAATGAAAAAAATCAGCAGGAGGAGGAGGATAAAAAAATCCTCTTGAATACAAAAAGCTATGACCTTATTAGTCATTACAGTAACATAGTTCCCTTACCTGACTGACCTAAACAGACCCTTGAAAACTCATGATCAAGATTCCATGGATCATCAGGAGAGCTATGATTGTGGGCCAAAAGAATTGGGTTTTTTGGGACATTGAAGAAAAAAAATATTCCAGGAGAGGAGTGAATTGGGGTATGGGTGCCATATCAGAAAGTAAGTTAGCAGGAGGAAGGTTTTTATGGGAAGGGATGTTTATTGTTGTGGTAATACATGTTATTTTCTATTATGGTGGTTGAGAGCTATTTGTTCATTCCCATTATGAAAAGCGGCCACTTTGTGTTTTCCCGTTTTCTTTTCTGCATTCTAGTGGTTCAAGCTTTCTTATGTGTATTATCAGGGAATTTTTCAGTTTACTTGACTATTAAATATTAATATCATCATTGTGCTGGTCATATTTTTTCTGTGAGTACTACTACTCTCTCTATTTGCATCATGGGAACCCACAAGGAATTAAGAAAACAAGTCTGTTCATTAAAGCATTTGAATATAGAAACTTCGAGCAAGATTCTGAAATCATGCTCCAGACAGAGGGGCACAAAACCAGAGAACCTTTTTTTCCCTTACCCTAAAACCTTATAATGAGTTGAAACAAGAACTTTGTTTGCACTCATTGGAACCCACAAGGAAGTAAGAAAGCAAGTCTGTGTCATTAAAGCTTTTGATATAGAAACTTAGAGCTAGAAATTCTGGAATCATTCCTCCAGGTAAAGAGAGCACAATACCAAAGAATCCTATTTTCCCTTTATTCTGAACCTTATACTGATATTGGAAACAAGAACATTTATGGTCATATATCTAAGCCAATTTTCCAAGTAGGGCAGCATAGAATGGTAGGTGAAAAAGTTGAACATTGAATTTATTAGCCAACACCGAAGCTTGATGACTAAACCTTTGCTATCACCTTGATTTTGATGATTAGCATATATTCCCTTACACCGAACTTTATTTGAAGTTGGAATTGAATTGCACTGTACAGTGTTTGCTGTTATTTCAACATGGTATCTTTAAGCTTCAGTTGTATCAATCAATTATGCTTTTGGGGACATTATGGTATACACCTTAATTAAGCACTTATCATGAAATGATTATGTACAAATTGTTTCTACAGTTGATGAGGGAATGAGGGGAAACAAGATATTTCCATAAGCTCTTCCAAACTTATATTCAAGTGCTTATGTTATAAGATAATTCCATGTAACTGTATTCTCTTATCAATGCCCCCTTCAATACTGACAAGCTCTTGTGCTCTTGCAGTGGCCTTATCTATGATAACCACTTATGAATATAGAAAGATTTCCAGTAATGGGATATTGAAAAATGATTAAAAATAGTAAATAATCTTGGTTCTGAACCTCACAGTCTGCATTAGTGGTGCAGTTGAACTAGGAGTAGCAATTTTAATTCTCTATCTGATATCTTATGCATTTCTAAATGTTTTAGTATTTTATATAATAAACTAATTCCAACCTTGATAGAATTGCAATTGAATTGCCACCAAGTTTTGATTGTGATTCGAAGACCAAGATCTAGTATCAACTTAGAGGCATGTCACAATGATGGCATAAATCTCACTTTTCTGAATATGTTCTTTGAAAGGTAGGCTGCTATACTTCTCTTTCATTGAACTTGTTGAATTATATTTGGAAGCTTAGTGTCTCCCAAGCTATAACTCAAGTAATAAAAACAGAAATTCAAACAGTGAAAAAGCATGAGTTTGCCGATTATACTGCATAATTGTAGTCTGTAGACATGCGTAATGCCTTCTAAGTTCTTATTACTTGAAATCTGAATTTATTTGTCTTCATCACCCTGTCGTGTAATTCTTTGACGCTTCTTTATCTTTTTTGTATTGTTTATACTTAGTTTTTCTTTTCTCATGGCTGAAGTTTTAAAGCTTTTTATGTTATTCAAGTTGCTGATACTTCAAATGGATCCTTATCCAATTAGATGCAGGCGATTTATCCTTATTGTATGTTTTCAGTTCTTCACTGACTGTGTTATCCTATTGTAGAGAGCTGCAAATACCGGTTGGGGTGAAAATGGCAGCGCAAAATGGGATAATGACAAATATGATGGTCCCAAGAAAGAAAGAAGATATGACAATAACCAGTCAAATCGCATTCCAGAAACTAGAGACAGAGATTCACGCTCCAAAGCCCATGGCAACGAGATGGAATTAGACAATCAATCCAAGCGAAGTGATAGAAGAGAAGAAAAGATGTTGCGGAGGCATGATGACCATGATAAATTTGAGGGAAGAGAAGCAATTAGACCAAGAAGGCATGATGACGATGAATTTGAACATCGGTTGAAAGAAGATCGGCATAGGAGAGAAGAAAAAAGATCAAGGAGTGGTTACGATGGTAGGGAATCTGAGCCAAGAGATAACAGAAGGGAAGACAGGAGATCAACAAAGCGAGATGATGTCGAGTTTGAGCCCAAGTCAAGAGATTCTGATGTAAGAGATGATAAAAGACCAAGTAGGCAGGATGTTGATGATTTTCGAAGCAAGTCAAGAGAACATGGTAACAGGGAAGAGAGGAGATCAAGAAAGCACACTGAAGATGAATCTGTGCCGAGATCAAGAGAAGATCATGACAGGCAGCAAGATAACAGATCCAGATACGATTCAGACAGAAGAACAGAAAAAAGGTCAGGAAGGTAATGGAAATATTTAAGGTCCAACTTGGGACCAGATTTGTCATGGTAAGAATGAGTGTTGGAGTAAGTCTAGTGACATTTGATAATCTGAAATGTTGCTGGTTTCTTATAATATTTTCATAGTCCTTTTGTTTCTGTTTGTAATTGGTCCTTCTGTTTGAACAAGTTATGTTTTAAGTTCAACCTCCGAATTCCACTGGAGTTGAACAAGACATTACTCAAGTTCAACACAATTGTTTAACAAGTTCAATTTTTAGTCCAAGTTCAACTTATTTAGTTCACAATGCATTTCTATAGTAAATTTACCAAAGCTAGAAAATGACACAAGAGTAAATTTGCACAAGTGCTTACATGAGTAAATTTATCATACACAAACTGCAACTATTTCCATTTTCAACTTATAATCCATTCAACAAATTTTTATAGCTAGAATGAATAATAATCTTACATAAGCTACAGTTAAATATAAAATGACTTTTTCATTCATTGTTTCCATGAAAATATCAGTTGCTTCCTGTCATATTATCAATAAGTTTTCCAATAGAAATGAAGGAAGATCCACCATCAACAACAGCATTTCTAGCCAACTCTTTCATCTCTTGAACTTTCTTATGCACAATGTTATCACTATCCATCAAATTCTTCAGCCCTTTTTCAATCTCCTCAGCCACAACAATATCACTACCCCTTCTATAATCCATTCTCAACTCCACACCTAATTCCAATTCCTTCACCATCTTAAAAGCATTCAACTGTTGTTCTGCATAAATCGGCCATGTCAATATCGGCACACCAAACCACAAACTTTCCAAAATAGAATTCCATCCACAATGCGAAACAAATCCGCCAATACTCTTATGACCCAAAATCTCAACTTGTGGTGCCCATCCACATATCATTCCTTTACCTTCTATTTCCATCCATTCTAAAAACCCTTCTGGTAACTCTTTTTTATCTGCATTATTAGACCACAAAAACCTTACTCCACTATTCTTAAGTCCTGTTGCTATTTCTCTTATTTGAGATGGAACAAATTTAATTCCCAAGCTTCCAAAACATAGGAAAACAACCGATTTATTCGGTTGTTCATCGAGCCATTTTAGTATAAGATCATGTTGAGATTGATCTAAATTTGGATTTGGTTGACCTTGTTGATCAATCAAAGGACCAACAGCATAAATAGGAGGGATTTTTTCATCATGATCATATAATGCATCTATTGAATGTTGTTCCAAATCCGAAAAACTATTAACTATAATCCCTTTAGTTTCTTTAAATTTCTCAGCAAGTTTATGATAAGCAAAATATCCATCTTTGTTATAACAAGCATCAGGTAAAACATTAGAAGGAACTGGTTTTAACAAACCAGGAATATTCAACAACTCGTTATCCGAGTTGGAATAATTGTAAACTTCATCGATTCTACGTTTCTGTAAAGAAAGCATCATGCTTAAAAAACCAACATTTGATGTCAGAAACAAATAAGAAGGAATACCAAATTCGTTTCCGACATCTATCATTGAAACTACGAAGAAATCTAGGACTAACCCAACAATTTTTTTTGATGATATTATTGTTTGGATGGTTGCTTTGACATGAGGTATGAAACTTTCCATGAAAGTTATGATGAAGAATTCTGGTGACTTGAGTAACAATTCTTGTGCTGGAGGTTCAACTTGAGGAAGATCAATGAGTTTGATTTTTGGTTGTGAGGCTAAAAATGACTTGATATATGAATCTGAAAATGGAATATTTGGGAATTTGATGCAGAGGATTGTGATGTAAAGATTGTTGTAACGGTTTGTTAAGGTTTTTGCAAATTCTAGTGATGAAACTAAGTGGCCAATTCCTGGTGTAGGAATGAAGATAAGTTCTGTTTTTTCATTCATCTCATCCATAGTTTTTTTTCTTTGTTCTTTTTGTGTGGTGTGTGAGTGGAGCTTGGGAGATGAGTAGCAATGATTTATATTTCACTTTTTTTGTTGGTATAATAAGTCACAAATATTACCGAATTTCAGTCTACTGACTATAAATTTTATGCTTAAAGTGAATTTTAGAGTTCGAAGTTTGAACTCTGATCCATTCATATAAAATGCGATATCCATATTAACTGAGTTAGTTAAGTTTATCGACACTCATAAGTCATAACTTTAATAAAAAGTAAACAATTATTTTAGTTCTAAAATATATATTTTATTAATAATTCGATGGATTAAATGAATAATAGATTATATATATTTAAATCTTAAACTAAGACATGGAATTTATTTTTAAAAATCAACCATGTTTTTGTGGTTTTGATTAGTTTAGAGACTAGCAATAGCAAAATGGCCACTCACTCCTTTAATCACACTATCTCCCTTTTTGATACAACACAACTACTTTATCAGTTAGTGGTTGTCTGCAATTATTGTGTAAAAGTTGTCTTCTAGAAGATACATATAATATCTTTTGCATAATGAAAAAAATATTGTGCAACGTTTTGAAAGAGTTGAGGTCTGGAGTTTAAAATTTGACGAAGAAGAAAACTAACATTGTAATAATATACTAACGACTAATATTTCATATAACAAAAAACTCTTTCAAATTAGATTTTAAAACATTTTTGGTCATGTAAAAAAAATCATGTTTGGTTTTACCATTGTAAACATACAATTTCTTGTTTTTTTTTTGGGTACATAGACGAGATGACAAAGCCACCAATAAACTCACACACACAAGTGGAGTGACCAGGGTTCGAACCCAGGTCATGGACGTCCGGCCTAGCAATTTCGGCATTTTCTGTCAATTGAGCTAGGACTTCTAGACACAATTTCTTGTTTTTGATTATGTAACCCGGTCCATTTTCAAATTTTGGTAGCAGTTCTTTTTCTTTAGTTAGTAGTATTGATTGTCATGTTTGAAACTATTGCCTCATTAAGAAATATGTCATTGTGTCATTTTCTTCTTGTTGTTTCTTGAGATTTCAATCAAACAAACAAGGAAATCTCAGTTGTGCAACATTTCAAGAATGCATTAATTAATCATAATTGGTGCCTTGTTGCCCTTATTTCTCAATGTTGTTAATTGATACTAATGCTTCATAACAAACTCTTTAGAAATTTTCATCAAAACTGGTTGGAGAAGCATGCTACACTATAAGGAAATTATATGAAGGAATATAAATATATATATCTCTAATCATATCAAATCCTTAAAGACTTGCTTATATAGCAAGCAAACAAATAGATTCATATATGGTCCCTGCTGAAAAAGTGGTCTAACATAAATGATGTATATGTAAAAGTCACCAAACACCTATTGGAGCAAATATAAGGAATGATCTACAATCCATTCATAAAACGTGTAGTAGGACTTTCATGACGTAGCCAAAAGTTATTTTTAAGAGGATAACTGAATTTAATTCGCGACATCCCTAATAGACGGAATTTTGACGAAACAAATAGCCATTTTGCGACCTCCAAATCATCCACAGAGCCAAATGCCTCGCCGAATCTTATGCAGACCCACAAAACATAGGTTGACGCCTCTGAATTCTGAATAATCCTACGGCATAGAACATTTTGAAAGGTTAGAGTTTTGGCAAGGAGAAATTGCAACGAAATGTGATAACATTTACCGGAGCAACAATCTTCTAAACATTTGAAAGGATTTTTAGTAGGCATCTCTGCCGAGACTGCCAAATAAGTCGTGCATACTGAGTAAATACCACTACTATCGTGAAGTCAAACCCTTCAACCGAGTTTGTGTTTCCTCACCATAGAGTTTTAAAGTATTTGAAGGATCTACATTCCTAGCTATAGTTGCTTCACGCAGTTACACGCAATAGACAATCTCAGTCGTTTAAAAACGACCCAACGACTATGATTCATTTAATTCATTTTCATACAATTTTGATCTAACCCATTAATTTTTTATCAGACGGTCTACAATGCACTTTGATTTTCTTATACCACTCAAGTAAATTTGTCATGCACAATCCCAACATTTTCATTGTATTAATAGCAGTCTTGTTTCTCAAAATAAAGGTGCTCACATAAGCTAAACAGCTGGTATAATACAACCTTCTTATTCATTAATATTCTAAAAGGAAAAAAGCAAACTCCATCTATAAAAGCAATATAAATTCCCTTAGTTTCAAAATAAATGTCTTTTATGATTATTATCAGTTGCTTCATATAATCTTATCAATAAGTTTCCTAATTGAAATGAAAGAAGATCCACCATCAACAACACTATTCCTAGCCAACTCTTTCATCTCTTGAACCTTCTTATGCACAATATTATCTTTCTCCATCAAATTCTTCAACCCTTTCTCAATCTCCTCAGCCATAACAACATCTTTACTACCTATTCTATAATCCACTCTCAACTCCACTGCTAATCCTAATTCCTTAACCATCTTAAAAGCATTCAACTGTTGTTCAGCATAAATAGGCCATGTCAATATTGGCACACCAAACCATAAACTTTCCAAAATAGAATTCCATCCACAATGTGAGACAAATCCACCTATACCCTTATGGCCCAAAATCTCAACTTGTGGAGCCCATTCACATATCATTCCCTTACCTTTCATTTCCATCCATTCTAAAAACCCTTTTGGTAGCCCTTTTTCCTCTCCATAATTGTTAGCTTTTGGTGGAGATTTCATAGCCCATAAGAACCTAATTCCACTATTGTTAAGTCCTAATGCTATTTCTCTAATTTGAGATGTACTAAAGCTAACTCCCATGCTTCCAAAACATAGAAAAACAACTGATTTACTTGGCTGCTTATCTAGCCATTTTAGTATATGCTCATGTTGAGATTGATCTAAACTATGATTAGGTTCAACTTTAAGATCAATCATAGGACCAACAGCATAGATAGGAGGAGTTTTTTCATTTGATAATCCATCAATAGCATATTTTTCTAACTCAAAAAATGTATTAACAATAATCCCTTTTGTTTCATTGATTCTTTGAGCAAGTTTGTAATAGGCCTCATAACCACCTTCTTTACTATAAGCAGAATTAGGTAAAAGACTAGAAGGTACTAGATTTGCAAAACCAGGAATCAACAATTCAGGATCAAAATGATCGAAAACATCGTTGATTCCACGGTTTCGAAGGGATGACATGAATCCTAAAAAACCAACATTTGATGTTAGAAACAAATAAGAAGGTATACCAAGTTCATTTCCAACATCAATCATTGAAAGACAAAATAAATCTAAGACTAAACAAACAACTTTGTTTGCATGAGATGTTAAAATGGTTTGAATGGTGGATTTGACATGAGGTTTAAGGGTTTGCATGAGGGTTTTGATGTAGCATGGTGGTGATATTAATAGCTCTTTTGGTGGTGATTCAACTTGAGGAAGATCAATGAGTTGGATTTGAGGTTTTGAGTTTAGAATTGATTTGATGTATGAATCAGAAAATGGTGTGTTTGGGAATTTGATGCATAGGATTTTGATGGAAAGATTGATATTAGTTTTGATTAAGAGTTTTGCAAATTCTAGTGATGAAATTAAGTGGCTAATCCCTGGTGTAGGAATGAAGATTAGTTCTATTTTCTTCTTCATCTCACTATAATAATTATTTTGATGCATGCCTCTTAAGGTGTACTTATATATAAAGGTTAATTCAACTCAATTAATTGATTCAAAAATAAAATAAAACAAAATTCAACTCAATTAATTAATTCAAATATAAAATAAAACAAAATTCAACTCAATTAATTGATTCAAATATAAAATAAAATTCAACTCAATTAATTAATTAATTATACAACACAATGTTTCCTTGCATGCCGGATTAATTAATCTAATACTTAGATGAAGAAATGCATGAGAAAAATATTAAACAATTTTTTTTTTAATTAGCAATGACTTTTGAACATCATAGATTTGTTGTCAAATAAAAAAGTGTCCTTTAATTGTTCGATTATTATGTTATTGGAACAAAGTTTTCACCATCATATCACTTACTAATCATTGTCAATGACTCGTAAAGCACATAAGATATATTCTCTTCTTTTAACTGAATTTCTTCTCATAAACAACAGTCAGAGATCAAACTGTTAACAACTTGGTTAATAGGGTCAAAACCCTTATTAGTATATCAATCCATTATAGATTAATGTATTTATATTCTGATGTTAAATAACATATTCTTGTTACAAAAATAATAAAACAACACAATGTTATTTTCAAAGACGTGGTAATTTTGTTTAATTAATATCAACATGTGTATTATTTCTTCTATTCAACGGCTTTCACATTCAAAAACACATGCAAGGAGGGCTGAGGATTCAAACATGTGACGGTCTCTTGGACAACACAACAGCCAGCCCAATAGGAATCTGACTGACTTCATGATCAGATTAATTAAATAGAAAAAAAGTTGACATTAAGTGAAAAATAAGAAATAATAAATAGACATATATAATTGGTCAAAGAAACCAAGAGTTAAATATGTTTTTGTCTTTATAAATATTGTCCTTATAAAATTATTATGCATATAATTTTAGTCCATACTATTAAACCGATGCGTATTTTTAAATGATTATTTTGTAGACATGTTTATATTATTATAAAACGTTTTTCAAAAAAAAAAAGAACTCAAAAAATTGATTTCTAAATCGAAATTTCAGTTACTTTTATCCTTAACTTTTAAAAAATTCATATTTAATTAATTTTCATTTTGAATAATTCTAATTTTCTCTTAAATTTTTTTTATAGTATTTTAAACATATGTTTGAAAAAAATTATTTAAAAATTTAGAATTTTAATGATGATTAGACAATTTTTAAAATTTTGAAAAATTACAAGGACTAAAATTGCATGAATAAAATTTTTATAGAGACCAAAACATACCACTTTTTTTTTTATAGAGACTAAAAATAAAAATTTATAATTTTATAAGAACAAAAAATATATTTATCTCGAGAATAAAATCAGCTGTCAATTTTATATTGTTTAATTATAAGAAATGAGAGAAAAGTTTGGTAGGAAGACTTCAACAAGGCTAAATCAAGGTCCCCAACTCTCACCTTAGGTAGATGATTCAACACTTCACCAGAATGACTTCAAAATCTCATAAGAAACGGTACCTCACCCACTTTGGCTAAGTCAAATTAGTACGGTTGACATATTCAAATAGAAAAAATAGAAAGAGAAAAAGTATGAACTTCTTAAATAAAAAGTAGTAGTAATAAAGCACCGTTTGACCTGATTTATTTTTTATTTTTCTATTTTTTAAAATAAAATAGAGAAATATAAAATTGAATTTAGCTATATTTCTCCTTAAAAGTATTAGAGAAATAAAGTGAAAAAGTAAAAAATACAGAGAAATGAAGTCAAACACATTTTTTTTTTTAATTATTTTTAAGGAGAAGAAAAAAGTAGAAAATAAACTGGATTATGTTAATTTGTTTAGACCACTTAATACTTAGAAGAGTTACAAAGTAAAACTTATTCATTCATGCTTTAATAATCTTGAGAAATAAATATTTGCTACACCTCAAACTGAAATGCTGAAAGTCAAAACAAAAACTCATTTTTCAAATACTGTAGATGCTTTGTGAAATTAGAGATACACCATTTCTGATTTAGTAGTTTGATCTGATGTACACAACCATTCTCTTTTTCCTATTATATTATTAATTAACTATTTGTTTTTCTTTTTTATTTTTCCAATTCTACAATTTATATTTCTCGTATCATTAATAAAGAATAATTTTGTAAACTACTAATACTTCCTCCGTATTAAAATAAATGTCATTTTGGAAAACAAAATTGTACCAAACTATATATTACTTTAAATTACAAATGAAGTATTTAATGTTTTTTTTCCTATTATACCATTAATTATTTATTTCTATTTCTATTTCTTCTTTCAATTGTACAATTTATCTTTCTCATATCATTAATAAAGAATAATTTTATAAAATACTGTAACTCACAATTTCTCTTTTCCATACAACATTAATTACATTTCTTAATTTAAGTGATATAATTAAAACCTCATATATTTTAGTACGGGTAGTAGTATTTAACTCTCAAAACAAAACAAAAACAATACTAGTATTTAACTATTTTATTAAATTAAATGAAAAATCAACACATTCGTCTTTTTACTCAAAAAAATCAACGGTGGAGACTTGATTCAAAACCAAAACTTTTTTTTAATTTAATTCAGCTTACTCATTACAAAAAGAGATTGTGGAGTTCAATGGTGAATTAAACTTTCTTAAACCCCTCCTCCTTTGAGAAATGTGCAAAATCATAATCATCAATCAATCTTGTACTCTTGTTTCACCCCTGATTTTTTCACTTGAACCGTGCAAAAGAACATATTCTAGTGATGAAACTAAGTGAGGCCAATTCCTGGTGTTGGAATGAAGATAAGTTCTGTTTTTTCATTCATCATAGTTTTTTTTCTTTGTTCTTTTGTTTTGTGTGGTGTGTGAGCGGTGGCGTTGCTCGGACTTTAGCTCAGGAAATGCAAAATTTTAATTAATATTATAATAATTATAACATATATATTAAAAATTATATGGTACTATATATATATATATAGTGGTAGAGCCAGGACCCAAGCCAAGTCAGGAGTGCGAACATTTCAATTTCATTAATAATTATTATAATTCATAAATAAAATATTAAAATAAAATCAAAACGTTATTATATATATTAAGTTGCATAAAATTGACATAATCAGTATTTGAAAAATGACAGAATATTATGAAGAATTTCATAATTCCAGGGTGTGCAAGTGCACCCTCTCACTTGCAATTGTAGCTACGCCCCTGTGTGTGAGTGGATCACTGGTGATTTATATTTCACTTTTTTTTGTTGGTATATTAACAGGCAAAGATCACCGAATCTTAAGTAGAAATTCTATGCTTGAGATTAAAGTGAACAACTCACTGTTTGGTGTTCGAATCACGACCCTTGTGCAAAATACGATTTTTCTATTAATTAAGTTCATAAAGACCTATAAGTTCTAATATTTTTGCTGATTTTCACCTCCAATTTAATTTGATTCGGAGTTAATTTTTTTTCAACATTGAATATTATATTAAATATATATTCTATTAGTAATTGAATAGACCAAATGACTAATACATATTATATATATATTCTATTCGGTCCAAAGTCTTAACTCCAAGAGATGAAGCTACGATGGTGATTGACGGCTGCAACGGTGGCTCAGCTCCTTGACAAAGGGGGCGGGGGGAGGGTTCCTGCATAAAAAGGGACTCCGACGCTCAAGTCAGTAAGTGTGCAAGAAGAGAGAATTAAGGTTCAGAATCGTACCAAGAGGTGGTGTCAAACCACCTATTTATAAGCGTTTTGCCTTGATGGATAAGGATGATTCCGTGTATAAATCTCGGCTGTTGGGATCCGTGACGGTTTATTCAACGGATGAGAGTGCAAGGCTTAGGCGCCTAACGCATAGTGGGCCTTGGAATGCCCTTGGAACCCGTGACGGGCCCTCACGCATAGTGGGCCTAGATCATGGGTTTGTCTTGGGCCTATGGCCAGTCCAGAACAATATATATACAAAGGGACGGATCTAGGTTAACTTAATTGGGGCAACTGACCCCACTTGACCATCATATTTTTAATTAATAAGCACTAATTTTTACTCTACGACCCCACAGAAAATATAATAGTGACCTCAATCACCTCACCACTTACAGCATTGTTTTATGTTTGATACATTGATACTATAGCTAGCTATAGACCTACAATGTCAACTACACACAACTATTTTTTCTAACGAAACTACACACAACTATTAAACTATTAGTATAATATCTATAAATATAACCTATAAAGTAATATAGTAGTATAATAGATAATGGTGTGTCTAGCACCAATAAATTGGTTCAAGTATTAAAGATTTTGAGTCCTTCTGCATCTGATTTAAAATTTGATTTTTAGTTTATGTGTATACAAAAAATTGAGTTAAAAGAAGAGAATTTTTTCAACGAAGATTAATCATCGTTAATGATGATAGAAATTTCATATTTCTATCATGATAACTCAAAAAAAAAAATGGTGTGTCTACGTCTATAAATCTTAATTCAACCGACAAAAAGACCAAAAAATATTAAATCAAACGCCTATAACTAAAGTCTAAACTCGATCCGATCACTCACTTTGTGTATAAATTTTCAATAATTTATTATTTACATAAAAAATTGAACCTATTTTCATATCATCTCGGCAATCAATCAAGAAAGACTCTTAAATAAAAAATCTCATTTAGTATTAGTATTATATATTTCAATCTATTCTTAATTTTCTTTCTAAAACTTTTAAAATTGTATTTTAAAGAAAAAAACTAGTATGTCCAGTCACAAAAAAATTAATTATGATAAATTATACCAACAAAACAAAAGAAAAATTAGAAGTAACTTTGACTCCACGCGAATTTCTGGATACATACATACATATATATATATATATATATATATATATATATATATATATATATATATATATATATATATATATATATTCTATTAATAATATGATTTATATTATAGTCTATATTGTATATCACTTTGTCATTTTGCTATACAATGTGTTTTTACCATAATAGATAAGATTTCTTTGATATGATTATATTTTGTATATTTTTTTTTATAGACAAATGTTAGTTGTTAGTATATATTTGTGTTTGATTTATCATGCTAAACACATGTTAGGCACTTTAACAATAAAACATGTTTAACTACCCACACAAAAGTAAGTATGACATGCAAGCAAAAGATAAAAAACCATCATCCCTATTCAAATGCTTGATTTTTTTTCAATATACTACCTACGTTCTTTTTTACTTGTCGTTTTAGAAAAAATATTTGTTCTTTTTTACTTGTTGTTTGGGCAATTTAAGTTATATTTTGCGTATTATATCCTTCTTCTTATTTTATTTTATTGACTAAATTTTGTATAATTTTTTTTGGTTGAAACAATATATTCTTTTTATTGTATACAAATTTTGTTTGTGTTTAAATAAAGTTTGTTACAATTTTTTTTGAAATAGATAATGTTTGTGAAAAAGTAAGAATTTATTGGTGAATTAAAAATATACTACCTCCGTTCCTTTTTACTTGTCGTTTTAGCAATTTAAGTTATATTTTGCCTATTATATCCTCCTTTTTTATTTATTTTATTGACTAAATTTTGTATAATTGTTTTTGTTGAAACAATAAAATCTTTTTTATTGTATACAAATTTTGTTTGTTTTTAAATAAAGTTTGTTACAATTATTTTGAAAATATATAATGTTTGTGAAAAAGAAGGAATTTATTGGTGGATTAAAAATATGATATATTTTAAAAAAGTGCATTCTAGGAAAATAAGGTGCAAAAATATACCCTTCCTATTTTGGTCTTTTTTTCTAAAACGACAAGTAAAAAGGAACGGAGGTAGTAATATATATTTAAAAAAGGGCATAATAGGTAAATAATGTGCAAAAATACACTCTCCTATTTTGATTTTTTTTCTTTCTAAAACGACAAGTAAAAAGGAACGGAAGTAGTATCATTCATAGATTTGATTCTTCATAGTAGTGAATACAAGTGTCTAATAACATATAATAGCATTCTAATTGGGTAATATAAAATTATTTTTTATTATTCCAAAAACAATTATTTTATATAAAATTAAGATTCTATGGTGCTCATAACTACATTTTTAATTATATGATTCTGCTTTCATATAATAACACATGACAATGACTTCTTCCTTTTATCTCTATAGCAAATCACTTTTAAAATTTAATTTTTGCCAAAAAATAATTTTTAAGTATATCCACGTAACTTATACATATCCGTTATTTTAACAAGATTGATCTGCTTTTAATATGGGCAAATTTAGAAATTGAATCCAAATTCTTTATTGAAAGAGAGAGACATATCATTACCTCTCATAACGCTATGTTGATAAATTAATATTTTTCACTCGTACAAAGTATTTAAATTTAAGACAAAATTATTTTAATTTTAGGGTTAATAGGTCAATACCCCACTGTAAAGTACATGATTTTTGCAATACCCCCTATAATTTTTTTTTGAGAATCCCTGTAATATTTGAATTTTTGTAATGTCCCCTAGATTTTTTCAACCATTACATTTTGCGGGGGTTTAAAACCCCCACTAAAATTATATATTGCGGCACACATACCCTCCTTTCCTTCCTTATCAGAACAGAAGTGCAAGCTAAGGTACAACTAATTACTCCTTCCAATCAACCCCTACAAACAAATTGAGAAAATTAAATTAAAATTAAAACATGCTCTGTCCAATTAATTCTGTCCAATTAATTATGTTAGGGAATGAACAATGGTTGAGCTCAAGTTTTTTAAAGGATTGGCAACTAAATAAGGTAGAAGGTAACTCAACTTTACTAGTAGGTCGCATGGGACTAGTTGAACGTCGAAAGTTGACTTCAACTTCTACAACCCCATGTGAAACAACATAAGCTATCACCTTTTCAAACAAACTTTGATTTGTTTTGTGTTTTGTTTCATTAAGACGGTAGATGAGTAGCTTCATCGGTGAGGAACCTCACTCGGATAAAACACGCTTGACAAAATCGTCAAAATCAGAAATTGCTTCAAAGGAATTGCTATTTAAATTTGAACACGGGACCCTTATCCAAATATGTTTCCACCTTGTTGATACAAAATTTGTTCTTTGGATGACTTCTTTTGTTTCCAACAAAGAGAAAACATGTAACAACATCTCTGGCAAACCATTTATCACGCCTTCTTCTCCACCAAGGATTGATTAATTTGAATGTATAAGATATAGAGAATAATTAATATCACTAAATTATAAAAACCTTACTTAAAATTTTGGCAAATACAAGGATTACTCAAAATATGACTAATTGTAGAATGTCAAGTTATCTGAACGTTCATTTATAGCTAAAACCACAAGTATTTACTGAAAAATGTTCATTTATACCAATACTAATTTATCTGAATGTCAAGTTATATATTACTATTATATTGCACTAGATTATGAATAAAATTAATTAATAGTATGTTCTGGATTGGGCCCAACAAAGAGCAAGCACATTTTTGCCCAGTGTTGAGCAGACCAACATTTTGTGGTCTGTGCCACGTCATCGTCGCGCCGCTTTAGAGTAGGGTATTCTGTAACGGCCGACCGCGAAATGATGAGTATTTACTGTTCATTATCGCTCTTCAGTCAGATTCCAACATCCATTAATGGGAGAGGCAGATTCTCCTCCCCTCATTAATGGTCTTGGCCTAGTGCTGGGGACTATATATACTACCATTCCTCACAATGGTACATGGATCTAACTTCTAAACTTGTATTTGCTTCTCTTGCACTCTGCTGACTTGAGCGTCGGAGTCCTTGCAGATATAACCCCCCTTTCGTATCAACAACCGTCCACTGTGGTCCTTTCGACTGGTCGACACTTCTGATCGGACAAGATCAAGTAGTACCTGGTGCTTGTTTGGTGCTCCATCGGTGACCTTAGCAACACACACGAAGCAATGCAAGTTAGAGAGAGGAGGATAATATATGAGTTTGAATTAAATATGCACCTTCCTTAATAGCTCTCTGCAAAAGAAGTTCATTACAATCAAATTATATTATAGTTTATTATACATTTTGCTTGTAAGATAAATGAAACCACTAACAATTGTCAAACAGATGCAGAAATTAACTATGCCCACTAATTTAATATTAAAATCAATTTTAATAATATCTGTGTTTTATCAAATTAGTCTCATAATTAAGGACGGAGGAAATACTTACTATCCATATAATATTACTATTACTATTAATTACATATCTTAACTACTTATCAAAACAAGGGAATTATACTGTACACTAAATTTATCATGGTAATATACATAACTGAATTGTTTCTATAGAATTTTAATGAATTTGTTTCTTCAGGAAAAACAAATTAAACACTAATAAACTCATGCCATGGCCAAAGTAGAGTTCATTCGCAGTGTAATGGTGTTTCTTCGTGGTCCGTCATTTTTTTCCACAATCAAAATGGAAGAAAAATAAAAACACAAACAAAAATGTGTGGCCGATTACGCAGTAAGCCGGTAAGTGACCATCTTTATAATCCTCTGATTCTTAGAAAAAAGAGTCTTAATAGTGCAGTGTTGGAACGAGTTATATGATCAAGTGGTTTTAATTCCTCCCAAATACATTTATAGAGATCGAAATAATCCTCCCCAACAAGTCCAACACTAATCACCAACTAACATTTAATAAATGACCATTTGTTTAAATCTTGACAAATTCTAGAAACAAAATTCGATAAATTTTGAGATGATTATATACATAAAAAATATAAATAACTTTTAGTTATAATTATACTTTTTATTTTCTTTTTTGAACATCTAACCAACAAACTACTCCCTCCGTCCCAAATTGTAACCACCTTTTTAAAAAAAATCTAGTCCCAAAATATAAACATGTTTGTAAATTACTAAGTGCATTTATAAAAGGGGAGAATTGCTCAATTCTATATAAAAGGAAAAGCAACTCGTTGCTGAAACAATATCAACTATGATTCTAGCACAAGTGATTATTGTTGCTGCTGATTTTAATGATTCACAATGACGATGCTATATGTAAGGATATTGACTTATGCTCATCAATCACTCGGGCCAAGTTTGAGCAACTCAACATGAACCTCTTTGAAAAGTATATGGAGACAGTTAAAAGTTGTCTTGATGATGCTAAGATGGACATGCAAGAGTAGTGGCTCTTCTAGGATTCCCAAAGTGAAATTAATAGTGCAACAATGTGGTCTCCTTCTCCACTGACCACTAGGAATGACTACTTTTGATGGTTGCAATTTGTGACGCCATTGTGACTACTTGTGTTAGTCTAGATACATAAAATATTTTATAAATTTAAAAAATAATTTTTTTATTTATAATAAGGATCAGAGGAAATATAATAGTAGGCGGTACTAATAATACAGAAGTTTGCTTAATTGACAACATAATTATAAAACAACTCCAACTATGATGAGAATTCATGTAATTTACTTTTGGTTAGTCTAGGCTTCCTCCATCTCCATATAAGCCATTCAATGAAGATAATCTCGTGAAGAAGTTGAGAGTTCCTAAAGAGATAATCAATAGTTGGACGATCAATGCGATTACAGTATAAATTAAGCTTGCGGAGTTTAGGAAGTGACAATAAGTGACAATTATCATCATCAGCTAGCACAAAATCACGATCAGTAGTAATAAAGGGGTAACTAAGATCAAGTTCTTCGAGCAAAGGGAAACACTCAGCCATTAAGAATAGATCATTCTTATTAACATGGCGCATTTTAGAACAAGTGTCAGACTTCAAATTTGTGATCTTTTTAGAGATTGCTCGCAACCCTTCCGAAGGAATACTGTCGCTGATTTTGAACATAGCGAGAGATGCGATGTGTGATAAATTAGGGAAAGTGGAGATTATGGTAAGAAGAGAGTTCAACCTGAATGGTATGGAGTAGATTTTGAAAGTGAGGGATATGAGATTAGGGAATCTTTCGAAGAGTTTGTGAAGGATAGCGATTGTTTCATCGGTGATTTTGAAAGGGATTCGTTTGTCAGTGATTTCAAGGGATAATCTGAGACGGTTGGTGATGGAGAGAAATGGATTGGAGACAAGGGTGAGAGACTTCACAGGCAACAGAAGATGTTCTTCTTTTTAACCCTAAAAAAGGTTGCCAACGTCTTGACTGAGGATATGCCAGTTGTTCCTGAAATTTCTGTCACGAACAACGATAGCACTAGCAGGAAAGAAAATTGTGAATGATAAGGATGCTGCTGATGCAACCGAAACATCACAGGCAAAGGATAATTTACAGCTGAAAAAGGAATTACATATCTGGAAAGAAAATGATTATCTTTGCAAAAATCATATTCTTAATGGACTCGCAGATGATCTGTATGATTATTACAGTAACTGCGCTACTGCTAAAGAGGTATGGGATGCTTTGAAGAAAAAATATGATACTGAAGAAGCTGGTGTGAAAAAGTATGCTGTCAGCCGCTATCTCCGTTACCAGATGGTGGATGAAAGGTCTGTTGAGGTGCAGTCGCACGAGCTGCAGAAGATTGCTCACGAAATCATAACTGAAGGTATGACTCTTGATGAACAGTTTCAAATTGCTGTAATAATCGACAAACTGCCCCCGAGTTGGAAAGATTTTAAAAATGCTCTCCGACACGAAAAAAAGGAATTTTCAAATGAGAGCCTGATTACTAGCCTTAGGATTGAGGAAGAATCTAGGAGACAAGATCAGAAAGAGAAAGATGAAGTCTTAGTTGTTTCCAACAACAACAAAAAGAAATTCGGTGCGGTTCTGAAGCCTACGGGCAAACCACTTAAGAAACAGAACCGCAATCCCAATCCTGCTGGTGGGAACCGAATTAAGAATGGGAATCCTTCTAAGGCTCCAATGCAACAACAGCCACCACCTAGAAATGATGCTGGTAATCCATTCCTTTGTTTCAATTGTGGAAAACCAGGTCATATGGCAAAGAAGTGATGGAACAAGGCTAAACCTGGTGCATCTAATGCATAGGTTAACTTGACTGATGAGTTTATTGCCATGATTGTTGAACTCAATATGGTTGGTGGAACTGATGGCTGGTGGGTGGATACTGGTGCCTCTCGCCGTGTTTGCTATGATCGTGCTATGTTTAAAACATACACGCCTGCAGAAAATAAGAAAGTGTTGTTGGGAGATGCTCACACCACTAATGTTGCTGGTATTGGTGATGTGGAGCTGAACTTCACCTCTGGAAAGACTTTGATTCTGAAAGATGTCATGCATGCTCCTGAGATTAGGAAGAATCTTGTTTCTGGTTATCTTTTGAATAAGGCTGGGTTTAATCAGGTTATAGGGGCAGATTTGTACACCATCTCTAAGAATGGTATTTTTGTTGGGAAAGGGTATGCAACTGATGGCATGTTTAAGTTGAACATTGAAATGAATAATATTTCTCCTTCTGTTTATTTTTTGTGTGATTTTAATTTATGGCATGCTAGACTCTGTCACGTAAATAAACGTTCTATTGTTAATTTAAGTAACTTAGGACTAATACCGAAATTTAATTCAAATGAACAAGAAAAATGTGAATTTTGCAGTCAAGCTAAAATAACAAAAAAATCTCATAAATCAGTAGTTAGAGAATCTGAACCGTTTGATTTAATTCATTCAGATATTTGTGAACTCGACGGAACTTTAACTAGAAATGGGAAACGTTATTTTATAACTTTTATAGATGATTGCTCTGATTACACGTATGTATATCTTATGAAAAATAAAAGTGAAGCATTTGATATGTTTAAGATTTTTGTGACCGAAATTGAAAATCAATTTGGTAGTAAAATTAAGAAGTTTCGTAGTGATAGAGGTACTGAATATAATTCTGGTTTATTTATTGAATTTTATAAACAACACGGAATTATACATGAAATGACTGCACCATATTCTCCTGAAATGAATGGTAAAGCAGAAAGAAAAAATAGAACTCTTACTGAGTTAGTTGTTGCTATTATGTTAAATACCGGCGCTGCGAACCACTGGTGGGGGGAAATTATTTTGACTGTTTGTTATGTCCTGAATAGAGTTCCCAAGTCAAAAATGATGATATCTCCATATGAGATATTAAAGAAAAGACAACCAAACTTGTCTTATTTAAGAACTTGGGGATGTTTGGCTTATGTCAGAATTCCGGACCCGAAGCGAGTTAAACTTGCTAATCGAGCTTATGAATGCATATTCATTGGTTATGCTGCAAACACTAAGGCATATAGATTTTATGATCTAAATGCAAAAGTTGTCATAGAATCAAATGATGCTGAATTCTATGAAAATAGATTTCCCTTCAAATCAAGAAACATTGGGGGCAACGAAAATAGTGGGGGCGCCGGAACGAGTCACATTCCTGTGATAAGAGATTCTGAAAGCAATGACATAATAGAACCAGAACTTCGTAGAAGTAAACGAGCAAAAGTTGCTAAGGAATATGGACCTGAATTCACGTCCTATATGATAGAAGAAGATCCAGCAAATCTTCAAGAAGCCTTGTCATCTATGGATGCAGATTTATGGCAAGAAGCTATTAATGACGAGATGGATTCTTTGGAATCCAATCAGACCTGGCATTTAGTAGACTTGCCACCTGGATGCAAACCAATTGGTTGTAAATGGGTTTTGAAAAAGAAGCTAAAACCTGATGGTACAGTTGATAAATACAAGGCTCGCCTTGTAGCCAAGGGTTTTAGACAAAGAGAAAATATAGATTTCTTCGACACTTTTTCTCCGGTCACAAGAATTACATCCATAAGGGTACTAATCGCAATTGCTTCTGTTTACAACTTATTAGTACACCAGATGGATGTGAAAACCGCTTTTTTAAATGGTGACTTAGAAGAAGAAATCTATATGGAACAACCAGAGGGTTTTGTAGTACATGGGCAAGAGAATAAGGTTTGTAAATTAGATAAGTCATTGTATGGGCTCAAACAAGCTCCCAAGCAATGGCATGAAAAGTTTGACAACTTAATTGTATCAAATGGATATAATGTGAATGAAAGTGACAAATGCATTTATTATAAATCTGAAAATGGCATTTGCACTATCATATGTCTGTATGTGGATGACTTACTAATATTTGGATCAAACCTTAATGCCATAAATGAAGTGAAGTCATTGTTGTGTAATAACTTTGATATGAAAGATCTCGGAGAAGCAAGTGTAATTCTCGGGATCAAGATCACTAGGTCTGAAGATGGAATATCCTTGGATCAATCCCACTATGTGGAAAAGACTTTAAGGAAATATGGTTACTTTGATTGTAGACCTGCGTACACCCCTTACGAACCATCTGTGAAACTTTTTAAGAATACAGGTGATAGTGTAAGACAAACTGAATATGCGAGCATCATTGGTAGTCTTAGGTATGCCACTGATTGTACCAGACCCGACATTGCCTATGTCGTGGGATTGTTGTGCAGGTTTACTAGCAGACCTAGTAATGAGCATTGGCAAGCTATAGAGAGAGTCATGAGATACCTAAAAAGGACCATGAATCTCAGAATACACTATAAGAGATTTCCAGCAATATTAGAAGGATATTGTGACGCTGATTGGAACACCTTATCAGATGATTCCAAAGCTACAAGTGGTTATATCTTTAATATAGCAGGAGGAGCTGTGTCCTGGAAATCAAAGAAACAGACCATATTGGCACAATCCACTATGGAGTCTGAAATGATAGCATTAGCAAATGCTAGTGAAGAAGCAAGTTGGTTGAGATGCTTGCTAAGTGAGATACCCTTGTGGGAAAAACCTATGCCAGTTGTGTTGATCCACTGCGATAGTACCGCGGCTATTGCTAAAATAGAGAATCGTTACTATAACGGTAAAATACGTAAAATGAGAAGGAAACACAACACTGTGAGAGATTTCATCACAAAAGGAGCTGTAAGAGTGGATCATATACGCAGTGAAGAGAATATAGCAGATTCTTTGACGAAAGGATTAGCTAGAGAGAAAGTCCAACAAACATCTAAAAAGATGAGACTAATGCTTATGAATTGTCATGATGGTAACCCAACCTAAAAGACTGGAGATCCCAAGAATTAGGTTACAATGGGTAAACAACAAGTTATGAACAATATGGGTTTGATCATGCTAATGTAAGGTAAGCATGAATCCTGAAGCGAAAGGATGAGATAATAGAAACTCTTAATGAGATCTATACTCTGTATGAGTGAAGTACCTAGCTACATGAGTACTTCTTATAGACTCACCTATGTGAATGTGGAACTCAGGTCCGTTCCTATGGAAATTTTGAAGCAGAATTCCTAGAGCATTCATGAATCTGGGATAGTCGTGCAGGGCCATTAAAGCACGGGCTAATAGAATACACCCAAAGAGAAAGATTGTGTGCAGGTTTGAGAAAAAATTGAGATAGAGTTCAAGACATGAGTCACTCTTGTTTAATCAGACTCTTACTTGCTATGTAAAGGTTCAAGTCGTAGACACCTTTGCTTATGCACAATTTTTCAGAAACGTTTAACGTTACTTCCAAAACAACTCTTCTAAATTCAAGTGGGGGATTGTTGGAAATTTGAGTGGAAATGATGAAGAAATGAACTTGGTATGTTAAGAACACTATATGCACTAAAGTGTAGAATGGTGAATTTGAAAAGTTGAGAAGTCCCACATTGGTGGGACTTAAGACTTTAATAGAGTTTAAATACTACTACCCCACTCCAAGGGTGTGCCCTTAGGGGTATAGAGTTTTGGGAGTGTGGGAGAGAATGCAATCAACATTGACCATCACACTCGCGCGCGTCGCCGCCGTCCGTCCGGCCGGCTCGGCTCGGATCTGGATCTGAGCCTGGGCCTTGGCCTTGGCCTTGCTTGTGTGATGTACTAATTTTTTAGTGACTGAAAAGCTTGAAAATTATTTTTGCATTCAAAAGGAAAAAAATGAACACATTTAAAATGTGTATAAGACCAAGTCAGAAAACGTTTTTTGCTGAGTCAGCAACCCGTTTTCATTGACATATAACGAAGAACTGCTCAATTACTCAGAACAAAAAATATTCTCACTTCACAAATTTTATTTTCGATTTGTCTTGTTGCTGCTGAGTGGAATTTCGATTCCATAAGAATTGGTTCTGTATAACCAATATTTACGACTGGTTGTAAACAATCAGAGAGGGTGTAATTCTGATCGGTTTCTCTTGTGCAGTAGAAATTCGATATACAGTTATTTGAACTGGGCTGTTTTATCCTGGAGACGTCGTGAATGGTTGCGACTGCTTGCACAATTTGGCAGTATCACGAAACGTCTTAAAGAGAGCGAACTTAGTCCGCGACTCAGACCGGTAAATTTCGTTTCAGTTGGCAATTGTTTTCAAAATCTTTTTTTTTTCAAAACTCGTTTTCAACAGTTTGTGAAGGATAGCGATTGTTTCATCGGTGATTTTGAAAGGGATTCGTTTGTCAGTGATTTCAAGGGATAATCTGAGACGGTTGGTGATGGAGAGAAATGGATTGGAGACAAGGGTGAGAGACTTCAAAGTTTCGTTGTCGTTGTTCAGCAACTTGAAGATGCGTTCCCAAATATCTTCCGGTAGATTTTCTGCTTCTGTTGCCATTGTTACACACAATTTTGAGAAAATCATTCCTCATATATATATATAATATAGCTATTGTTCTGGTTCAAGTTTTACATCCCGTGGAACTCGAGGCTAATGGTAGTTTATATACAACATGCCACACTCCTCAAAACCAACGAAGCGCCTTTTCTACAAAAGATAAGGACAAAACCGTGACGGGTAAAATCCCAAAACGGGCAATCATATCTTAGCTTATTATATATATTTTTTTGATTAATATATCCTTCTTATATAAAAATAATTTTGGTATTTTTCGTAACAAACTACTTATTAATAGAAAGATCTATTTATCATGTTAGTTCAAACTTAATTTTGGAATAAAACATAAAAATTTAGATGTGTGACTGCACATTTTTTTTTTAGTAAAAAAAAATATCATATCTTTTTCACTTACTATATAATATCATATCTTTTTCTTGACCAAAAATAAAAGGGAAATTTAAATGTGTGCCTGCACATGTTATTTTTTACTAAAAAAAAACCAATGATATTAATTCATTCAAATTTGTAAAATACATCAATTGATATCATTAAACATTTAAAAAAGAAGAATTGGTGAACAAGCTCACTGCATCTGAGTTAATAGTATAAAATGACCAAATGATAAAATTTACAATTGATATGATATAATATAAATGTTCGATAATGAGTTTTTAAGTCTGTTAAGTTTATAGTCCATTAGGTATATATATCTGCTTGTAACTTTTATTAATGTTAAGTTATTGGTATTCTAAAGAAACCTTGGCCGTCTTTATTTGATCAATATTGTTAACATAGTATCTAAAACATTGTTCGATCCACCTTGAGCTAAAATTTAGGAATGTGTTTGTTTTGTATTTTAATTTCATAGTTGGTTCTATCTACAATTTGAGTCGGATATAACTAGACTCTACCAAACTAACTTATAATGTGAGATCGAGACGTATCCCAATTATTAACAACTGTTCAAGCCATATAACTCCAATACGGAACTCGTTATTTGAATTGAGTCTAATTCAACCCTGTAAAAACCATAAAAACAATGACAGATTGTAACATAAAAGTTGCATGGTGTCAGTCGATCCTTGAGTCCGATACTAAGTTTTCAAAATATAATACTAATAAAATATGGTGTCACTATTTAAAAATTAATGATAAGCCCAACTTCAATCTCATTAACAAAGACTTTCCAAGAATAGAATAATTGCATTAGAATGTTTACATCAGAAGCAGATTCATTCATTTGACACAAAACAAGTAAAACTACCGATATTCTAAGTAAAACCAGATTCATCTGCAGTAACCATAATTGTTTTTGAATGAGAAGTGATATTTATGTTTGGATACATTTTCGTAACGTGAGTTGAATAGCACATCTGAGTTTTAAAAAATAAAACACATTGAGTGTAAAAATTATGTTTGTAGTTAAGAACTACAAGTTTTAACTTCGAATTAGAACCAACTTTGGAGGCAAAATTGATTCTACTTGACAAAATCCAAACATGTCAAAATCAATTCTACACCTCTAGAATCACTGAATCAGTTTTGACTCCTCCAAAAGTGGAACTAAACTCAATTTCATAAGATGAGAGTCAATTCTGAAAATCAATCTAAGATTCTGTTCTTAAAGCATTTTTCTTATTCATCGTATTATCATAACTTGAGAGTTAATGAGAAAGAGGCAATCCTGCAGCAACTGTGCTAATAAAAGGATAGCAAGTTAGCAACAGGAAGGCAGAATTCTTAATAACGTAGCAGTTCATAATATATTGTTGATTATTTGTCATGCAGGAAGGTTAAGTTTTCAACTTTTTTGCAATTTCAGCAATGTATTTACCCTGATAAAAAGCCTGCTGAAGTTCTAGCTCTGTAGGTTGACGAGTTCCATCTCCTGCGAAAGTTCCTGCGCCGTACGGCGAGCCTCCTTTTACCTCGCCCATCTCAAACATGCCACTTCCAAAGGTGTATCCGAGGGGAACAAAAAGCATACCATGATGCGCTAACTGAGTTATAGCTGTCCATCTGCAACCATGACATAAAGAGGAAACTTAATACTAAAATCAAGTAGATATAAACTGATTAGTCCGATATTTGATCAACAACTTTATAGAATTTTTTTTATATATAATGTGAGAAGAATCAAACGAAACGGTTTGTGATTAAGTTAGTAAAGACCACGTGCTTTTGCAAGAAGCGGAGGAAAAAAAAAGTAGAAAACAGAAGTGTGAAATTCTGCTATATGCTGTTAAGGGGATACTCACGCCGACAGTTCTTGGCCACCACCATAAAATCCAGTGCTCCAGAAGATTCCAGCAGGTTTACCTGCGAGTGCTTGAGACTGCCACAAGTCATTAGTGGAATCAAAGAAGGCCAAGAGCTGGCTTGGCATCACACCGAAACGAGAAGGAAAACCAAATATAAAAGCATCAGCTTCCACAAGTTGTTCTGGTTTGATGTCCGCTATATCATCTGGTTTAGGAGGCGCTTTCATCTTTTCCAATATTCGATCCGAAAGCATTTCAGGCACCTGTTTTCAGAACTCTCAAACAAACTACTAGCTGCGACTAAAATGATCGAAATAAAAACAAACTACTAACTGCGACTAACTCAAACCGAATTACAATCGCAATTCGAAATGATTAAAAATTACCCTCCACATTGTTGCTTCAACACCTTCAATTGAAGCTGCACCCTTGTGTACTTCTCTTGCCATAGTATCCACATGTCCATACAAAGAGTAATACCTGCAAAAATTTATGTGATACATAAAATTCATAAAACTAAATTTGCTGAATCTGAATGCTTTGAATTGGGGTATTTGCACTTTGCAGAAGCAAAAAGAAAGATAAAGTAAAAGGAGAAGTTGAATATATGCTTACACAATGTAGACTTTGGTGATTGTCATCTTCAAAGTGTTGGATCAAGAGTCGAGATGTAATAATAATCCCTTAGATGACAGCAATATACAAAAATTAGGGTTGGAAGAGGATCGGGAAGAATAGGGCTAATTTGATTGCAATGTCTAAGGCTCTGTTTGACAAAAAAAAAATTAGCGGATAGTTGATACACTAGTTTATAACGGATGAGCTTATAGATTATAGCTTATAGCAGATGAGCTAGTTCTAGCTTATTGAATTTGAAGTGTTTGGTAAAATTATCAGTTGAACTAGCTTATAAATATGAAATGACATAAAAAAGAAATATATAATCAATATTAAAATGATAAACTATAAGCTCAAAATTTGGCATCGCCAAACAGAGCCTAAAGGGGTCAACACTCAACAAATAACAGAAATAGCAACTTTGAATATGAATTATATGGCATGATTCATGTACAACTTGTCACTCAGAAGCATATATATAGAGTTGGATTCATAATGTAATTCTACAAGTCATGATTCAATTGATTGAACCGGATACAAATAAATAAAATAAAAATGAAAACCTGTTGATTCAATCGTTCAACCAAACTGCAATGTAACAAAAATTCAAGTAGCAGGTAAAATTCATTTGAACCGACGAGTTCGGTCTGATTTTTAAAACATTTCTGGATATGGATAAATTTAGCAAACAAAATAATGTCATAAAAAAAGTTTCCATCTCAAATACCAAAACTTCATTACGTACTTCTTATGAACAGCACAAGTATGGCTAGAGGAAAACAAATTAAAGATTAACCATACTTATAGAGATGATTTTGTGGGGGAAAAACACATGCAAAAACAAATTGAATTAATCCTATGTGGAAGATGGAAAATTCAGCATACTAGTAAAAGTAAGATCATCAGTTTAAGAATTACTACTATTACTTTATAAGGTACTAATAAAAGATGAGAGAAACAAACCTTGGATTTGTGCTGATTATTGATTAATGTTGTAACATAGCATAGAGAGAGAGAGAGAGAGAGAGAGAGAGAGAGAGAGAGAGTATACACACACCACGCAAAAAAGAAGATGATCAATAATGTGGAAACTGGTAAGTATTGAATTGAATTTGGATAAAGAAAAAGCTTACGTGCCAATATCAAATAAAACATGACAGAAACTTCCCACGTGGAAAAACACCCGTGACATGATATCTTTTCTATTTTTATTTTTATTTTTCTTTTCAAGTTGACAATATGGTTAAAGCTGTTAGACACTCATAATTGAGCTGTCTACAAATACTCATGTGTCTGGCCATATTTTGTTTAAGTTTATTTTTAGGTTTTTTCTGCCCTTTAAAATTTAAGGTATTTAAGCCAATTACTCAAAAAATAAAAAAATTAAACGATATAATTTTTTTTACAAAATACATTGTTGAATTAAAAATTTATATCATATATATTATATGTGTAAAATTTCATACAAATTTAAAATCATTTTATTTATACGTTATTGAAACACATCAAAATTAACGATTTGTGCGATTTTTTAAACACTGTTAATCTTTAAATGTCTCAATAATATATCAAATGCTTTTATATTTGTCTGAAATTTTACACAAATGATCCATATGATATAAATTTTCAATTCAAATGTGTGTTTTATAAAAATTTATATTGCTTAAAACATTTTTTAGTGGTTGGGAGTAAATACCTTTAAATCTTGATAGGTAGACAAACTGTCACCCTATTTTTTCCTTTAAGTCGAAAGCAGGGTCAAACACATTTTATATGAAACTCTTATTAAAAAAAGTGGTTTAATATTCATAAACAAAGCTAGAGAAAGGAGGTGTCTCAAAATTGAATTTTGGAGCAAGCTTATGCGTGGTTCCGTTTCGATTCCTGCATGCCATATTTTTTCCTTTCTTTTTATTTTATTTTACTTTATTTTTGACATTGTATTTTTTGTAGAACAAAAACAGTGTAAAAGATAAGTTCTTTTAAATACAGAAATCTACAGCACTTTTAAATACAAAAATTATGGAAAACTTAGTTAAAAATCTACACTATTTTTAAATACAAAAAATTAAAATTATCAAACAATTCTTACTTTATTTTTAAAGCTATCATTACTTTTAATTTTAAAGCTGTGTCAAATCTTAAAATTTTTTGGGTCAAACGAAGTCTAACTAATTTAAAAAGTAGTACTTAAATTATTGGACCGAATCGAGGTTTGAAATCCGACTCTTATATACGTGTTTATCATGATTTTGTAATTATTTCAAAAAAATAAGTTAGCTACCCATGAAAATTTGAACTTATTGTATGTCATATTATTTAAAATATGTCAAATTATCATTTCATTTTTAAGTATAAAAATTTAATAGAGCGACAAAAACTGTGTGCTTTTAAAATAGGGATCAATTTTATGAATGTGTTATAATAAGGGGATAAAAACTGTAATAAAGCTAAAAACATACATATTTAACAAACAAAAAAACAATTTAAAAAAGTTTTTTTAGTCAACTTTTTTGAAGAAAGAAATTAAACAAACTAAAAAAGTTTGAATAAAAATTAGGGGGTTTGATTCAAAAATATTCATTTTCTTTGTCAATGTAATTCAAATTAAAAAAAAATTGTTTTAACTAAAATATATTTGTTGTTATTTAATATAAAAGTTATAGAAATATAAATAAATGATCAGGACCGATCCAATGAATTTTGAACCCCATGACGAATAAAAAAGACGCTCTCTTAACGTAAAAAAAATTTAGTATTTTGACATAGTTGACCAGATCACACATTTAAAAAAAATATGTAAATGAAAGAGAGAGAGAATATGATTTTTACAAAAATACCCTCTCTTTTTATTAATAGTAGACATTGTAATTCTAAAAAATAAATTTTTGAATGTTTGTTTCTCTCACCTAATAATTATTTTAAGGACATTTATTTTGAAACGGAGGAAGTACATTATAGTATATTTTGACATTTAACATATACTTAAACATGTTTTTTTTTACACAACTTAAACATATGGTATAACATATATTTAAAAAATATATAACAAATCAAAATTTGGAAACATTTTAGTTTTTGAGGCCCTTGGCCAAGGATCGTTTTGCCTTTGCTCAAGGTCATCCCTATAAATGATAAATGGCATGAGATTTTTTTAATTCAATTAGCTTTGTCATGTCATCGTCTCTAAGACGCCATATTATTAAAATAAGAAATGGATTAAGAAAAAGTTGACTTTGAAACTAGAGGACCCAAAGTTGGTTTTAAAAAAATAGGGATCAAAAGTTTAAAACTACTAAAATAGAGGACCACAAGTGCATTTAAACCTTTACAAAATTAGTCTTACGTACTTTTAAATTATTTAGTATGGTCCTTTTATTATTAAAAAATATTTACTAAAATCCTTTTATTAACTTTTACAATTAAAAAATGATTATTTAAGATATTTTAACTGACGTGACATACAATATAAAATGATCGAAAGTCATGAAATTATAAGAAAATTCAATCAAACTTTGGTTTCAATACCAAAATTTATTCATTTTTATAATTTAATTAATTCTTCATATGAATGTATTTCATTAAGTTGTATATCATGTCATTTAAAAATATTAAATCATTATTTCTTTAAGAACAAAAATCTAATGGAAACCAAAACTAATTCATTTTAAACTAAAGAGAATAATAATTTTGTGTGTGAGAATATAAAGAAATCGAAATTATAACTTAAGCCAAAAGAAAATCACTTATAAATAAACATGTTCTCAACCAGTCAACCTAATGGTCATTATTCCAACAAATAATTTTACCAATGGTCGCAAAGAAATTCTTTTCTTTATTATATCGTGAAAGATTAAAAAATAAATAATGAAAAGTTAGGTATAATGATTAAAATATATATATTTCTCTTTACCATGACCAAAGGTTAAAAAATTTCCCTTTACTTATGTGACCTCTTTATTTAGGCTTGTTAAAGAGACAAATACAACTACTATATACTTGAGAGATAGTATTTAATAGTAGCGATTACTCCTTCTATATTAAAATATAAATCACTTTGTTGAAAAAAATTATACTAAAATATAAACCATTTTATAATATCAATAAAATATTTAAGGCAAATGCTAAAGGGTTTACCCTAAACCCAATATTTCATGCTATTTTACTTATTATATACTAGTATACCTTTAATTTAACTATTTATCTTTCTTCATTTACTTCTTTGTTTTTTTATACTATTAATAAAAAATAATTTTGTAAACTACTCTTTTGTGTCACATTATGTAATAATGACTATATATAATAGACCTAATGATTATAATTTTATGACCGGTTTTTACAACTTTTCGAAGTGCTAACTATAATATTTTACTAGAATATAAACTTTATACTAGTACACTATAAAAAGATCAAATCATATTCTATTTTATACACGCAAAGAGGAAAAAATATGGTTGAAATTCTAAAGATTATTTGTGCCATGATTCTATTTCTTTCATTATTTCTTGTAGCAACGGAAGCTGGTCGTAGTAAGTCAATTTTCATCTTTTTCAAATTTCAAACTTTACCTCGTAATATTGTACATAATCAAATATTTATTATATTTTAGTAAAATTATTTTATTATTTTTCCATTACAGAATATAGTAGATGTAAAAATGATGCCGATTGTCCAGATATTTGGAGTGAGTTTTTTGTTCAAAAGTGCATTCAACACAAATGTAAATGGTTGTGGAAATAGAGTTTAGAGACATAATTTTGAAGATGGTTTAGAGACATAATTAAGGGATAATTTTTTTGTGAGGTTATTTAGTGGTTATAATTCTACTTTTTAAAAGGTGAGTGAATTATGAACGTTTCAAAATTATTCAATTCTGAGTCTTATATTATATGTAATGTTCATCAACTGAGTTAAATTCACAATAATATAATATTAAAAGACAAATCTAATTTGTATTATAATGAATAAAATATTTAATCTCAAAACTTTTCATTGTGCGATTTCAATCTCTGAAATTTAATAAGTGAACAATTTTAACCTCTAAGCTTGATCTCATTTTAAATTTTATTGCTTGATCCATACAAATTTTGACCAATTTTAACAAAAACATGAACATGCAATATAAAAATTAGTACATCCGTCTTAAAATATAAGACTCTGTTTAACCATTGCACATACGTCAATGCACAATTTTAATCACTAATATATTTAATTATTTAGCAGTAAAAATTATAAAAATATTATATTTTATAAATACTCATCAAAATAAATCAAACAATATCTTATATGCTAATACTTACATCTACATATTATTTGAAAAATACGGTCATAAAATGATAGATGAATCGTACAATTTGGTCAAACAATGTCTTATATTTATGGACGAAGGTAGTAATAGGTGACAACTTGTCTACCCCGTCAAAATTTGAGGGTATTTACGCACAACTACTAAAAAATGTTTTAAGCGATATTAATTTTTATAAAATACACGGTGGATTAAAAGTTTATATATCATATAGAACATTTGTGTAAAATTTCTGACAAATCTAAAATCATTTTTAATATGTTATTGAGACACATAAAGATTATCGGTGTTTAAAAAATCACACAAATCGTTAATTTTGTTTGAAATTTTTCACAAATAATTTATATGATATAAAATTTTAATCCAACGATATATTTTATAAAATTTATATCGGTTAAATATTTTATTGATTTTGCAAGTAAACTTAGGGATGTTAATGAAGCGGGGAATGTGCGGATGTTGTTTCTCCGTTTCCCACTCCGTCCCCCAAATTTTTCTCCGTCCCTGATCACACTGTGGGGGAAAATTTCCCTCCATCCTCATGGATCTCCACAGTATCCATGGAGCTCCACAAACATAAAAAATCAACAAAATTACTATACAGTTTAATCAAAAGCACGACATTCATATATTTTATTTCTTCCTTTTTCTAAAAAAAATAAATATTTTGTATCTTTCATATTAAAAAAATAAAAGTACATTTTGCATCAATAACAAAAAAATGCAAAAACATTTTCTAATATTTCTTTTGTTAATAAAAATAAATATCCAATTGCATTTGTTGCTACCATACATAATCATAATCTTTATAGCGTAATAATTAATTTTTAATAAAAAAAATACACATAAAGTTATATAATTATAAATTATATACGAAATTTAAATAATATAATCAGGTCAAAAATCCGCGGTGGCTGAGGGACATTCCCCGTTCCCCGCCTTGAATTACTCACGAGGGAATTTTTCCTTATTCCATCTCCGTCTTCATGAGAAAAATACCCACCACTTCGAATCTCCTTACAAATAATATTCATAGATAATTCGTTAACAGATACAAATTAACATCCATAAATAAATTACAATAAAATGAGACGTTAAATACAAAGGTTGAAGGCCCAACATGTTCTGACCTATAATGATGTTAATGAAGAAGACCCAGAAGCCGCTGATGAGATGGAGACACATGTGGAAAGAAAGCGGAGAAGGGAGACAGAGAATAACACTAAATTAACAATGAACAATACCATGAATCATTTTTTATCGGCAGGTCCTGGCAGCCAGGACTGCCGGGAGCAATGATCATCTTAAGTTGGAATTGCCGGGGGCTGGACACTCCGAGTGCAATTCCAAACCTTCGTCGCCTTGCTCAGAAACATCGTCCTGATGTTATTTTCTTGTCTGAAACATTATCAAAGTCTGCGCAGATGGAGAGAATTCGAGTTTGACTCCTGCTTAGCCGTTGATGTGGTAGGAAGGAGCGGTGGGCTGGCTGTACTGTGGAATCATAATGTAAAATGCACGATAACTGATTATTGTCGGAACTATATTAACATGGAGGTGGAGGAAGAGGAGAAGGAGACGTGGAGGTTGACATGTTACTATGGCTTCCTTGAAAGTAACCGGAGACGGCAGGCCTGGGATATGTTACGGAATCTTCGTGATATGTCTCCATTGTCGTGGTGTATCATAGGAGATTTTAATGATCTTCTCTCTCAGAGTGATAAAATTGGTACCCATCCCTATCTGAATTGGTTGTGTTCAGGATTCAGAAGCGCGGTTAATGATTGTGATCTCACCGACATCCAATTGGAGGGGCATCGGTTCACTTGGATTAAATGGCAAGGATCACCTCAAGTGGTTGAGGAAAGACTAGATAGAGCTATGGTGTCTAGTGACTGGCTAGTACTGTTTCCAGAGGTTAAACTTCTTAATTTGTTTGCCTCACACTCTGACCACAGCCCCATCTTGCTTCAAAGTGCGCCAATCAGCCATGTCCGACATCATTACTCTTTTAAGTTCGAAAACGCATGGCTTAAAGAGGCAGATATTGGTGAGGTGGTAGAGTATGGATGGCATCGAGATGAAAGTAATGAAGTGGTGGAAAGAATAAGTAATTGTGCTGATGAGTGGCAGCGGTGGGGGAAAAGAAAGAGAATGAGGTTTAAGGAGGACTTAGAGAATTGTAGTGTGGAGCTGGAGAGACTAAGAGGAAATAGTGATCATATGAGCCTGTCTCGTTACCATGAGTTACAAGACCAGCATGCTAGAATGCTTGTTCAAGAAGAAGCATATTGGAAACAAAGAGCTAAAATGCACTGGTTAAAGGAAGGAGACCTTAATACAAATTTTTTCCACATGTCGGCCAATGCTAGAGGTAAAGTGAAGAGAATTGTGAAGTTGGTTAATGATGAGAATGAGGTTGTTACAAAGCATGAGGATCTCTGTGAGACTGCCAAGCGTTATTTTGAGGCACTATTTAACCCAATAGGTGGAGAGCAAGAGCCAATTTTATCCCTTATTCATCCGAAAGTTACTTTGGAGGAAAATATGAAGCTTACAACACCGATCTTAAAAGAAGAAGTATATACTGCGCTTATGCACATGCACCCTGATAAATCCCCTGGGCCTGGTGGCTTCAATCCAGCTTTCTATCAACATTTTTGGGATATTTGTGGTGATGACATTTTCTCGGCAATTAAAAACTGGCTGGCACGAGGATTTTTCCCAGCGTCACTCAATGACACTAATATTTGCCTTATTCCCAAGTGTGAGAATCCTACCTCTATGAAGGAGTTACGGCCCATAGCTCTTTGCAATGTTCTCTACAAATTGGTCTCAAAGCTTCTCGCAAATAGATTCAAGCTGTGTATCGACAAATGTATTTCAGAAGAGCAATCAGCCTTTGTAGAAGGGAGATCTATCTTGGATAATGCAATGATTTCCATGGAAATTATACATGCCTTAAAACGACGTACTCGAGGGAGAAAAGGGGAGTTAGCTCTTAAAATTGATATTAGCAAAGCCTACGATAAAATTGATTGGAGTTTTTTGAGAGGCATGCTACATAGGTTGGGCTTCTGTGAGCAGTGGATCAGTTGGATGATGATGTGTGTTAGTACCGTTAACTACTCTGTGTTAATGAATTTTGACAAGGTTGGACCTATCCAGCCTGGACGGGGGCTTAGACAAGGCGATCCGTTGTCCCCTTATCTCTTTATATTGGCAACTGAAGGTTTAACAACACTAATCAAGCAAGCTATCAGTAGAGGCGAGTTACACGGTATACAAGTTTGTAGAGGGGCTCCTACGGTGTCCCATCTTTTATTTGCAGATGATTGTTTCTTGTTTTGCAGGGCTAATATTGCAGAAGCCACTCATCTTATGTCTTTACTTCATACTTATGGTGCAGCTAGCGGACAAGAAGTGAATTTATCCAAATCTGAGGTGTTTTGTAGTAGAAATATGAGCAAAGCTGCCCAAGAGGATCTTTCTGGCATTATGGGAGTGAAGCATGTTCTGGGCACAGGCACATACCTTGGATTACCATCTATGGTGGGCAGAAGTAGGAAAGCAACTTTCAGTTATATTAAGGACCGGATCAAGAAGAAAATTAATTCGTGGAGAGGGAGAACTATCTCAAAAGCGGAGAAAATGTTGAACTCCTTTTGGTGGGGGGGTGGAACTAATAAAAAAGGGATTCGGTGGCTAGCTTGGGACAGGTTGGCAAGACCAAAGGCGGAAGGTGGACTTGGCTTTCGTAACTTCCAAGCCTTTAACATGGCTATGGTGGCTAAACAAGCTTGGGATTTGGCCTCAAAACCAGAGAAGCTAGTGGCAAGAATTTTCAAAGCTCGGTGGAAGATTGGCGATGGTAAGAATATCAAAGTTATGGGTGAACCGTGGATGAGGAATGAAGAAATGAATCAAGTGCCATCACCACAGAACCAAATAGCTACAGAGATCATTACAACACCACTTTTTGAGGAAGTGCATGAGGATAAGATCATCTGGAAATATGAGAACCATGGCAACTACTCAGTAAAAAGTGGGTACCATCATATCACTAGGCATGCACAGCTGCAACAACATTACCGTGTGGATGGGGACTGGAACGCGCTATGAAATATACAAGCCCACCCGAAATCAAAACACCTTCTGTGGCGAATATGTCGGGGCTGTTTGCCAACGCGTGTAAGGTTGAGAGAAAAGTATGTGTCGTGCCCAAGTGAGTGTCCTTTTTGTAGGCATAATGATGAAGATGAATAGCATATTCTGTTTGGATATCGAGAGAGTCGTCAAGTGTGGAACGAGGCGCGGTTGAATGAGGTTATAGGCCCGCGTATAAGCACTGGTTCTGATGTGAAAACCATTTTATTTGATCTTTGCAGGACTGAAACCGAGCAGGTCGCAGGAAAGGCAGCCACCGTGGTGTGGTGCATTTGGAACAACAGAAATAATTGGGTATGGAACGGAGTCCAGGACACGGCAAAGGGAGTTGCAACTCGAGCCTTACACATGATCGCGGAATGGCGAGCTATCAACAGAGAACATCAAAGAGGAGAACTAATGCCCGATGTTATTCCAACAAGGCATGAGGTTGAAACCACCAGCGCAAATCCGCGACCAGCCACGCATACACCAGTCGCACTCCATTGGCAAAAACCTCGACATGGCTGGCTAAAATGCAATGTGGATGCAAGTATATCGACACACTTGGGAACTGCTGGATGGGGCTGGTGCATGAGGAATGAAGATGGCCACTTTGTAGCAGCTGCCACCAACACAAGCTCTCATAAACTCACTGTTGCTGAAAGTGAAGCAAAGGCAATATTGGAAGCTATGGTAGAAGCAACCAGTAGAGGATGGGCTAACATAGTGTTTGAAAGTGATGCTAAAATTGTAGTGTATTCTAATCATCCAGGAACTACCGGGTCATCTGAACTGAGTTCCATTATCTCCGCTATTAAACTAATGTTGCAATGTAATCCGAACTTTGAGGTTAGGTTCATTAGGCGTCAAGCGAATATGGCGGCCCATACCTTAGCTAGGGTGGCCAATTCTTGGGCTGGACGCAGGTTTTTTAATTATATCCCTCGTTGTATTGAACTTATTTTATTGAATGAAATGAATTAAGTGTGTTTGCTTCAAAAAAAAAAAATACAAAGGTTGAAGGCCAAACTTCATAATTTTGTCCACTGAGGAATTACATCTAGTCATAATTAAAACCACTAAAGAGTTAAAATGGAGAGGCAAAACTGATTTCTGCCTTCTTCTGCATAGCTAGACACGATTAGTGGTGTACATGGGTCGGATAAATTCATTCAATCCGGTTAAACTCACTTAATCCAATCCGATAAAGTGGATTAAGTTGGGCAGTTGAGTCAATATGAATTTTAAAATAAAAAATTCATAAAAAAATTCGGATTTCAAGTAAAATCAGACCAAATCCATAAAATCCACTTACCCTCTCCCTTATCAGTGTTATGATTTTTCATATAAATATGAAATGTTTAGCTTTTATTATTTGATCATTAAAAGTTAAAATCTCAAGGTTCAACACTGAAATTTTCAAAACAAGTTGTATGCATTTATATAACAAACCAAAAAGTATTAGTCTTTAGTACTTTACATTTTCAATGCATTCTCTAATCATTTTCATTGAATTTTTATCTTTTGACTCTTCTTTATGTCATTAAAAAATAATGATGAAAACAAAATATAATTATTTGAAAACAGTGACAATAGATTATTTTTATGAAAAAACGATGATATTATTATTTTATGGTGCTAAAAAATATATAAAAATAGGTTACGCGCTATTTTTTTAAAAAAAAAAAAAGGTTGAATAGTAGTATTATTTAAAGAAAAAAAATACAATGATTTTTTTTTGATAAAAATACAATTATTCATGATATAATAATTTAATATAAGAAATAAAAAATTTAATTTTGATAACCCACTAATCCACCCGACCCAATCCGAAAAATACAATGATTCTTTTTTGTAAAAATACAATGATTCATGATTTAATATAAGAAATCAAAAATTTAATTTAGATAACTCACTAATCCACTAATCATTAGTATATTTTACTTTTTTTAATAAGTGTGATTTTTATTTTTTCGCTTATAATATGAAACATAGAGAGTATTTCTTTACCAAAAAAACTATTTATTAAAACTATCATATAATTTTTTATCAAAAAAATCATATAATTTCTGTAAGAAAAAACTAATAATAATATATTTAACATATTCTTAAATACGAAAACATATTTATATGAGAAATTGAAAAAAATTAAAATCACTTAAACATATAATAATGACTAATAATTAAAATAATAACTCAAATTTATTTCAATATAACCAATTAGTCTATTAACATTGTATTAAAATTAGTTCAATTTCTGGGCTTTTGCCCTCTTTGAAATTAAAAAAAAAAGTTCAATTTTGTTACTACGCTGGAAAGGGTATTGAAACAATTTGATGTGAGAATTTGATTGGAACTGAATTAATTGGTATAATTGGTCGAATACTGGTAGTGAAAATAAAATTAAACACTAAAATATAGTTCAATTTTATCAACAAAAAAAAAAATTCAATTTTCTTTGAGCTTAAGTGGTTATTGAGTTTCACTAAATTAAAGAATGAATTTCAAGAGAATTGAGTTTGATTTTTGGTGGAACAATTTTTAGACCAAATTTTACTTATATCGCGGTCGACCTTGCAAATGTGTTTGGAAAAGAATTATATATAATCACTTGATGATCAGAGTTCGTCTCAAGCTCGGGACTACTAGGCCCTTCACGTAGAAACCAGAGGATAAAACAAAAAATCAAACAAAAATAAAAATACAAAACATTTACAAATTACACTTGAGTAATACGGTATAATAATACCCCATAATTCCTTTTGTCCGAATTGAAGTTCAGGAGTTACAAAACATTTTTGATTAATTCCTGATCCTCAGATAAAGAACATAATTAATGGCTACTAATGTAATACCCGAGGCTAACGAGGGCGGGGAGTGAATGCCGGTGCACAAGGCGTGACAATGAGCGGCTCCTGGCAGTTTCTAGGCAATAGCCCGAATTCATATCGGAATGAGAGGGATCCTGAGGCTGCGCAGGTATGGGACTGCATGGTTGAAGGATGGTTTATAAGGATTGATATGTACTACCTATACCAACAAGATACATTTTCTTTTCGGGAGCCCAACAAATAAGAACTTCATAGTTAAGTGTGCTTGACTTAGAATAGTGTTTGGATGGATGACCTTCTGAGAAGTTTCCTAGAATGCATGTGAGTGATGACAAAACATGCTGAAAAGACTCGTGTTGGTTTGTGGGGTCAGTCGATCATCCTGAAGGCAGTCTGGGATGTTACAACTAATCCACATTTGGATTATTGCAAAGGCTTAAATAAGCTTATAGTCAACCAATTTTTTTACCAAATTAAAAAATCTTAAGACTTTCGATTCTCATAAACAAATAGATTAATCCTCCCTATAAACTAGTCTTTGAACATTTTGTTCACTCTTTTTCAAGTTTCAACCAAAATAATTTCATTGAAATTATGGTAAGAGGAGGAAATCATGGTGTCAATAACGTTAAAATCTTTGGCAATGAAAATATAAATTCCATTGATCCTTTCATTGATAGATTTTTATGGAGCCAAATGACTCATCACTACTCTAATCATCAACAAAATAATGCAAGTGTTTTTCCTTATTCTTATGGTTCAAACTATGAGTATATGTGGCCAAATACTCAAGAATCATCAATAATTGATATGATCTTAGCAAATGATGTTAAATATAATATAAAATTATTGATGTGACCTTTTCTAATAGCTTAAACTTTTGGGATAATCGGTATTTTGATATGGTATCAGAGCCTCTATGACTAAATGGTCATTTGAAGGACGTGTTAAATATAATATAAAATCATTGATGTGACATTTTCTAATAGCTTAAACTTTTGGAATAATCGGTCATTTGACAAATGAAGAGGCTTTGGAGTGGACTAACTTCAACCAAACCTCTACATTGTGCCTTAAGGGTCCGTTTGATGCGCCGGATAGATAGAGACAAGATATGATAAGAAACTGAATAATAATATAATATGATAGTGAAAATATTAGCCAAATCATGTCATGTGTTTGGTGCACACATGATAAGTGATAGACTTTTAGCAAGTGTACTAAATTATCGTCAAGTAATAAATCAAAGTTCGTATCCACAGGGATTGAGATTAACTATAAACGAAACAATTATAAAAGTTACTTAGGTAAATAAATTAAAATGGGGGGGTTTTGCATAAGTTTTTGGGTTTGCAAATTAAGAGAGTAAAATACTTAAAAGTTAACGATGAATTAAAAACGATTAGGCTTTTTTGAATCCTTTATTTCTCGCTACTTGGTAGTTGCGTCTATTCCTCTCAATTACTTGCTTAGTATTATGATGAATTAACAAATTAGTTATGACCAATTTCTTGGCTCATAACCCTCTACTTTGTCTATAACTCCCTAATGTCTTAGGTGAGTTCATAATCAAAGAAGGTTTGATTGAACGTTAATTCCTAATATCACAATCAATAATACGATATGTCTAAAGCCATTATTGATTGAACAGTTAAATTAGATCGAGTTTTAAAAGTTATGGTTAGTACTCATTCTCCACTTGAAATCAATTCATACATTCGTCAACATATAAAAAGCATTAAGCACAAATTTAACTGAATAATACTAGATTTGCAATTGATTAGAATAATACTTAACAACTACATGGTTCAAGTAGCTCAAAATAAGTTCATCTAAAAACCTAACCTATGAGTTTAGCTACTCATGATAAATACAAGAATTGCAAAAGAGTTCAAGAAATTATACATAGAATTAGGATGAATGATAGTCTTCAATCTTGCTTCCAAGAGATGAATCCTAGCTCTCCAACCTTCAACAATGCTCAAAATACCAATTTCTTCTACAATTTTCGGAACCCTCATTTAGATCTAACATTTCCTTTTTATAGTAGAAATTTGGATCCGACAAATGCGCCCCGCGCATGCCCAAAGCGCCTTGCGCATAGCTTACTTTCCACTTGGCAGATTCTAATTTGCAGAAAAGCGCCCCGCACATGGCCAAAAGCGCCCCGCGCTTGACACAGGATGCAAAGTGCTCAAAATGCATAAAATTGCTTCAATCTTTGCCAAGCATCAAAACTTCAACTCTTTGCAATTCTAATCTAAATTCCATGTTAAAACTAACTAAAATATAGTTATAATAATCTAAATTACTCTAAAAAACTATGTTATGACGGGAGTCATCAATAAGAAAAATAATATCATTAGTTTATCATATCATGTGTTTGATGCACATTTGATATTGACATGATAAAATAAATTGATAAAATTAAAATTGATACATGCATAAATAGAACTAAAAAATAAATTAAAAAAAACATAAAAAAAAGGATTAAATATGTTTTTGGTCCCTATAAATATACCAAATTTTACTTTTAGTCCCTCTAAAATTTTTCTTCAACTTTTAGTCCCTATTAAATTTTCACTCCCTATTTTTAGTCTCTATTTTTAATTCAACTCATGTATAAATTTTGTATTTTTATTAAAATTGTGCAAAAATGCGTAAAGTGTTATGAAAATCTCTCCTAATAAAAATCGGAAATTTTTAACAAAACATAAATTTAATATGAAATTTTAACCACAAAAAATATAAAATTCATAATTAATTTCTGTTTTATTAAAAATTCTAAATTTTTTTGGGAGAAATTATTATAATTTAATAAATTTTTTCTGCAAGATTTTATTTAAAAATATGAATTCTACGTATGAGTTTACTTATAAGGAGGGACCAAAGTGAAGATGAAAAATTTTATAGAGACTAAAAGTAGAAGAAAAATTTTAGAGGGACTAAAAGTAAAATTTGATATATTTATGGGGACCAAAAACATATTTAACCCAAAAAAACATATGATCAAAATTGAAATTGCGTACCAATTTTTTTTTTGAAATTTGTATCATGTTGATATTCTCAGCCGAAAAATAAGGATTAAAATAACAAACTAATTGGATAAACTTAGTGGTAAGTTAAATTTATCTTTTTCTACTGGTGCACCAAACAACGGATTAAAACAAGATTGAAAAACTTTAACATATCTTGTTTCATTAACCTGTGCACCAAACAGACCCTAAGGATATTCATGGTTATGATGAAAACACCAACATTGTGGTAAGAAAAACTAAGAAAGATGCTTCTATGGTTTTGATCAAAGGACAGTGGACAAATGAAGAAGACAGGTTCGATATTTTGTATTGCTTTGGAGTACCTTTTATAATTTTTATATTATATATTTGAATCATATTTTGGAAATTAAAAAAGGTTCAATAGGTGAAAAAACTCCATTTTACTTTTTTTTCTTCTTCTATATATGACTTAGTTTGACGAATTACGAAATCTATACATTTGCTCTACACAACATACATAGCCCTAAATTGAAGTTGTGGTTGTTGATATATATACGCTTTTCACAACTAATATTGCGGCAAAATGCGATAAATGTGGCCGTTGCGGCCACAATTGCAGTTATCTTGGTTAGTCGTACCATAATTTAGAACTATCTATATATGATTATTATTAAACTTTATTAATTTTATTTTATTTCTATTTGGTATGATTTTAAAGGAAAATTGATAAGGTTGGTGAAGCAATATGGTGTATGAAAATGGACTCAAATAGCTGAGAAGTTAAAAGGAAGGGTTGGCAAGTCGTGTAGAGAGAGATGGCATAATCATTTGCGTCCTGATATTAAGGTTTGATTAATATATAACAATTTTAGCTATTTAAATTTAAATTTATTTATATTAAAAAGTTTTTGCTGTGTCTATATAGGGTGTTGATTAGTTGTATCACAATGAATTGAATTTCTTCTACAAAGTCAAATGCAAAAAATTTGTTACATAATTTCAACTATGCTTTTGCTAGATTATTCCTTGAAATAATATTTTCCTATGAATCGGATGATCTAGATTTAGATTCAGACATTCAAGGACAAGGATCTCTCGTTTTTTTTGGGAGGATCTATGTTTGGTATCCGCATACATTGTTGATTAATCCATCTTGAGATTATTATTTTTTTGACAAATCATTTTTTTTGGTACAAGACAAAATTAATTAAATCTTTTTGATTCATACATTGTTGCATTCATAAATAAAAGTTGGCTTTTACCAATCATTAGTTGGTTTATGGATGATTGATGCTGAACTCGGTAAGGATGACCACAATTCTATCTCCGTAACAACGATCGGAAGGGGGTCAGAATCACTTAATGTCAGAACTGACTTAAAAATAAGGTTAAAATAGTGGTGAAAACAAATAAAAATAAAAATTGGCTTGTAGACTATAGTCTTTCATTTGAAAAGTGAATATTTTTGCCTTTTAACATTTAAATATAGTAGCTCAATCACTTTCAAAAGAATAATTAATTAAATCAAAATTATTAAGAACAAAAAATATATTTAACTCTAATTTATATAATGTATATACTTTTTGAATTTCCTAAACCTCAAGGACATTCCAATTTTTTCTCCAAATAGTTAATTTTTTCTTTTATTTATTTATTTATTTATTTATTATACCATCATAAAAAGTTGTATAAATAAGTTTTGATAAAAATGTGATTAACATTTAATCATTTTGTATAGTACTAATTATATTATTTTTCTTGGGAAACTTTATTTCTATATACATAATTGGAGTGAAGAAGAAGAGAAGATATTAATAGCCATGCATGCAAAAATTGGAAATCGTTGGGCTGAGATTGCAAAAAGAATTCCAGGAAGAACATAAAATGCTATAAAAAAAATCACTGGAATGCTACAAAAAGAAGATAAAACTCAAGAATAAGAAAAAACAAAAAGAATGAAACTTCAAAGGGAACAAAACCAAAATCCTCTATACTTGAAGACTATATCAAAAAAACCAAAATTACCAACATGCCCTCTAGCTCTCATTCAACACTCTCTCAAAACCTAGAAGAAAATCAATTATCATACCCTTTGTTCAATGGATTAGCCTCTGAATCTTTTTCAAATGATGAATATTTGGATTATTTTCAAGGTAATATTGTTGATGATGTGAGTGAGCTTGTTAATTCAATCCATCAACACCCAAATTACAACATGCAATTGTATGAGACTACTCCTACTACTCTTATGAGTAATTTCCTTCCCTATGATATTTACCTCTCTCAATTGTTGAATTTATAGCTTCATATATATGCTATCAGAAAAAGTTGAAATAATGATAGAAATATTAAGACGGAAAAATGTGAAATTCGTCACTATTTTATAGGTCTCTAAGTCTTAGAGGCGTCAATATTAGTGATCAAATTTGTTATTTTCGTCTTTTGTCGTTATTTTAACTTTGCTTTGTCTTAGGATTTTCAACAAGAGGGTCAAGATTTCTTAGAAGGAACGAAGCTCTTTTTTTTGGGTCAATTGTTCTTCTTTAATTTTATGTGATGATTTTAATTTGGATGTTAATTGTGGTTTAGGCGTTTCTAAACTTTAAAGGATATTTGCTGTTTTGTTTGGATTTGATTTATTTAAGCCTGCAATTATAATATTTAATTGTAGGGAATTTAATGATTTTCGTGAACTCCTCTTTCCATTTATGTCATTTTGAGTGATTATAGCATATTATTTGCTCTATTTTATCTATAAACATTGCAATCCTATGATGAATGGTTTTAATAGGTCAAAATATTTCCAACTCTTTAGTCTTTATGCTATGTCAATTCACATTTCGTGATGTATTCCTACGATAGTATTAGTTTAAGAAATATAGTTCGATAAATTTTATAACAAGTTTATTGATAATAATATTTTTTCTCCAACCATATATTTATAAGTAAAAAATATTTTTTTAGATTCATTGAATAACTAATTTATCTGATGTATATCCGTTAATTACATCTACAAACGCAATGTAACTGCATATAAGAAACCATATCAGATGATTTCAAACATTTTTGTTTAATCTTTTGACAAAATATCAAAATCCCAAATCTGATATTAATATGCGTCAGAAAAAACAAAACTAATATTAATAAAAAATATGATTTTTAAAAGTCTCTTGAATTTGTAATTATTTTGTATTTAAGCACCTCTCAATCAGTATATATAGAATAGACGGAGACTCGACTCTACTATAATGATTAAGTAGTGATATGATATAGTGCTACTTAGTATACTAGATAGTTTGTAAATATTAAAAATTATTTCATATCGACAATGTGCATCGCAGCAACCACAATCACAATGCCATCTGCAATCATAATTTAACCACAATATGAACATTTAATTTATTACATATACAAATATATATGAAATAACAACACCCAAATTTCAACCACGTACAAGATGAACATTTACACACACAAACACACCCTAAATATGTATATTGGTGAATACCATCAATGACGAAAACACCCTCAAATCAAGCAGACGTGGCTACCCTTTCCTTTTTCAAAGATGACGTGGATGCAAGAAAACCTTAAGCCCATTCTTCATGAATAAAGTAAGAGACATTTTCTGTTCAACTCGGTGACCGGGAACCAACGATAGCCGGTAACGCAAAAGAATAGCTGCAGCTACAGACTTCATTTGTAAATAAGCCAAATCTTTCCCCAAACAAGTTCTCGGTCCAGCATTAAAAGCCACAAACATAAACCCATCTTTTGGCGTTTCGAACCGGTCTCCACAAACCGAAATCCACCTCTCAGGTTTAAATTCCAAACAATCTTCCCCCCAAATTTTCTCCATCCTCCCAACTGAATAAATTGAATATGTAATTGTCGAACCGGACGGAATCACTGTTCCGTCCGGTAAAACATCGTCGGCTACCGCTTGTTTAAAATCCTGCGGCACCGACGGGTACAACCGTAATGTTTCAGCCAATGCGGCTTTTAAATAAACCAACTTATCCGCTTCCCCGAAATCAATCGGATCCTCCGTCCATCTTCGTCGTTCTCCGCTTCGAGTTTCTTCTAAAACATTCGTTAACTCCTTGATAATCTTCTCCTCCACATTAGGATGATTCATGATGAGCCAGAAGAACCAACTGAGAGCGACTGATGACGTGTCTCTTCCAGCTAGGATGAAGCTTAAGATGATGCGCTGGAGTACTGTGGCGGAGATTGGTTTTCCGTCAACGTCACGTTTCTTCATGAAACGTGACAACAAGTCGTCAGAAGGAGTTCCTTTGCGATCTGAAACGGCGTCGTTCATATATGTTTCAACAATTTGGAGACTTTCTTTTAACAATTTTTCGGATCCTATGCCGAAAAGTTTTTGGAACCTCCATATTAGGCCCGGGTAGAGGAACCTGAGTTGAGCAAATTTCGTGTGAGAATAATGAAAATGGACGACTCTTTCAAAGAAAAATATGAAGAAATAGCATGGATATCTTGACTATTATGTAAGGTAATGGTTGTTCTCACTGCATTGTGTAACACATTACAAGTCTTATATAGGCTAATTACCAAGTTTACTAGATGGCTTGGCGAGCAAGTCATCGCTTAGCCACCGCAACTAACAAACTAACAACACTTAACAACTTTTATTTAACATATTAATATTTGATATTTGATATATGTATACACTTTAGGAGATAGAGATGAAAAGAGAGATGAAAAGAGTGATTTGTTATAGTATGTGATATATTCGTAGGGAGAAAATGAACTATTAAATGCGTTTTTAAAAATAAAATGCGTATAAATATCAATGTTTTTGTTAAATGATATAGGGTTCATATATTAAATTATCAAAATGTAGTCGAGTTTAGTTCAATTGGTAACGATATTACATAATAATGTAGGGAGGGAAGTTCAAACTTTGATGCATAGGATCCGAAAAATGTTTACGAAATTTATTTATCCCTAAGACCAAAAAGAAGGTATTAAAATTTAAAAAGTTGGAGTAATAAATTTATTAACAATCAGGTATTATTGTTTAAAAAGTTTATTGGACATCTAAAATAGATTTTAAGAGATTTATATTGGACACATTCAAGTTAATTATAAAATGTGACTGATCAATTTATCCTACCAAAATCACGTTTCATAATAATTTCAAACATGTCTCAAAACAAATTCAAACATACACTTAATTAAAAGTCAAAACCGTAAGACTACAAGTACAAGCAACTGAGCAAGAAGTACTGACCTGTGCATGGTAGCTTCAGTGGCGGTGTCAAAAGCAATAGCAAAGGGGTTTTCAGGTAATTTTGGTGAAAGAGTTTCAGGATCTTTACCAAATGTAAGTCCACAAATATTATCAAACGTTAATCGTAACAAAAGATCTTGTAAATCCACATAGACATTATCTTCAACAGATTTATCCAAAATACACCACAGCCGGTTCTTAATAGACCGGTTCACCCATCGAGCCATGGCTTGTTTCAACGTCCGTGTCGTGAATTCAAGAGCTGCGGTTTTACGTTGCATTAGCCATGTTTCACCGTCGCTATTGAAAATCCCTTGGCCCAAAAGATCATGGAATGCGGTTTGCCATTTTGGTCCTTTCGGGTAATTATCGAACCGGGTTTTGAGTATATGTTCGAGGTTTTTAGGGTGGCACGTGACGGTGTAGAACCCTTGCTTGTGAGCCAAGAAAGGGAGCGGGATGATGCATGTTTGGTAGGTGGCTGAACCTCCGGTTGCACGGAGGTTTTCAGCTATCCAATCATGAACTTGGTTTCGGTTTTTGAAAAGGGCCGGAAGGCTACCAACGAACGGCCATGCTTTTGGACCGGTTAGGGTTCGAACGAGGAGATAGAACCAAAGGAAATAGGCAAAGAGAGCAGCTGTTAGGATAAGGAGAAAAGGGAGAGTCTCCATTTGTATGTGATTTATTATGATGAAAAAGGGTTATATTGTTGCTTGTATATATATTATGTGGGAAATGACATATGGCATGGTTTTCCTTTTTTTGCTAACATTAAGGTTTAGGAGAGAGTTGTTGGGAAAGTTTTTGCATGAATAATTAAAGTGATCAATGTTAGGTGAATATACCATCTGCAGACATATTATATATGGGTCTTGCTAAGGAGTGCATCGCGTGCAATATTCTTTAAACATTCTATTTAAAGAAATTATTTATTTAAAAAGTTACTCAACATAATTTTCAATACGTTGACTTTGAATAACTTTTTAAATTTTTTATAAAAAATTACTATTTAAAGAGCTTAAAGAGTGCACCGGGTACAATTTTTAACATTTGCCTACTTATATATCTAAGAATTAGGAACATACATGTAAATTGTAATGGAGAGTTGCTATGACAATTGTATTTGACATTTTCTATTTCAATATCTTTTCCTTTAGTTATTATATGTACTCCTTTCAATCTCGAATATAAGAAACAAAAAAAATAATAATTGTTGGTCTCAAATATAAGAAAAAGTTACTGTAATTATTATTATTTGTTGTTAATCTTTCAATTTTACTTTTAACCATTATTACTCTCTTTACAATTTTCAAGACTACTCTCTTTAACTAACAATAAAAGTAAGGATAAAATGGAAAATAAAATATTTTTCTAATCATTTTTCACTTTCTTAAAGAGTGTGCCTTTTTTTTTGTTTCTTATATTCAAGACCGGAGGGTACGTGACTAATTAGCTGCAATGCAATTTAAGTATCTTCGTTCGGTGTGTAAAAAAAATGTATCTTTGTTAGCATCTATTTTAATTTGTACAATCCATATATTGAAATAGTGTTTTTCTCATACATTTTGATTTCTTTTCCTCTAATAAAATGTTCATTATATAGTCTCATATTTTACAGGTATGTAAAATTTTTGCTTTTGTATGAATATTTTTGCTTTATTTAAATTTAATTAAATAGTTTTTTAAATTCATTCAAAAAATACATTACTTCAATAAATTTAAAAAGTTAATTTTATTTATATATAAAAGTGCAGGAGTATTAACTTTTTTTATGTATCTTTTTTAATATGTTATATTTTTTACCGAATAGCAGTAGTATTTTGTATGACAAATTTTTATCATTAAAAATGCAATTTTCAATGCTAACTTACTCTATTTTCTTTGTAAGCTTTGCAAGTATGAGGTGGAGTGCAAGAGAAAAGAGTTGTTTAACCGCAGGCATACAATGGGCGTGCAGCAAAATTCACATCGGTCCAAAGAAAAATGACAATTTTGCTTTTTTGGATGATCATAAATTGTGACTTGAATTTGATACGGTAAATGTGTAATACAGTTATTCGTCTTAATTATTCAATTGTGAAAAATCGATACTGATTATAATTAATTTTATTGATATATTCATGTAGTTACTCATCTTAATCGTCTGGTTTAAAATTATAGGTTGTAATTTAAAAATGTGTGGTACTGGTACTACTTCAAGTAGTCACTGGTTTTTACCTTCTGTGATCTAGAATTGAGATTGATTACAAATTAGAATAATTATCAACTTATATTTCTATATTGATTTCATGGCATAACCTACGTCACATAGTTACAACTTTCAACCGTCTGATCTAAATTGATTACGAAGATTATTTTCCTATGTAAAATTCACTATAAAATATAAATTGTTCGATCTCAAATCAACGATCAACCCTTCTCAATCCTTGGCCCACCAAGGGTGCCACTACACGATAACACTCAAGAAACTTGTTTGTGGACCAAAAACAAACATAAAAACAGGTTTTGATTATGCCACACGTCAAATTCACAACCATATTATAATCATTCCTCTATTAACAAATATTTCAATGTCCAAAGAAAATTCATAAACATTCAAGATAATATACTTGTGGAGACCTTGTGCTACACATACTTGCAATAGAAGAATCTAACGGCTCACATTTACTTCAAAAAACATCCACAAAAACACATGTAATATATATCATAAGTATCACTTAGCTTCTACACTTTACTATTCAATTATTCATCCAAATTTTTTATATTCTAGTTTCTGTTGGAGAATCAATGGCTTCCATTACCATGTTGTCAATTGTTCCAACATCAGGAAGAGTCTTTACAGCTACAGCTACAAAGGGTACAACAGGTGGTGGTGGTGGTAGCAGCAACGAAGAGAAAGGTTTGTTGGATTGGATTATTGGTGTTATAGCAAAAGAAGATCAGTTATTAGAGACTGATCCTCTTCTCAAGAAGGTTGAAGAGAAGAATGGTAGAAGTGGCACTACTAGTAAAGGAACTACTAATGGTGGCAAGAATTCTGTGGTAGTTCCACAGAAGAAAAAGGGTGGTTTTGGTGGATTGTTTACCAAGAATAATTAATGTAATGTTCATGCAAAGAACTTTGTTGATTTAGATTTTAATCTATTTACTATTATGAGGTCTTTTTAATATGTTGTTTGTTTTTCTGGTTTATATTGAAATTTATAGAACAAACGAATTGATTCATGGGTTTAGTAGCGGAGACATTTCAAATTAAAGGTGTGTCTGATGTCTAACACATATGTGGCTATATGCAAATAGTTATTTTATTTTAATTATTGTCTGTCTATGTGTTAGTGTTTGTTTTGTGTCTGTATGAATGCTTCGTAGTCGCTAGTCAATTAGATGTCATCTACAATTTGATCAATCTTGCTTTTATTATGGTGATTATGGTGCTGATTTTTGAAGTCACTGAAATTTATTCTAAATGATCCTTGTTAAGTTATGTAATTAGCTTTAAGAGGCAGTTAATTTTGTTGGTCTAAGAGGAGATGATAATTATGGGATTATGGTTTGTTCTGTTTGTTGATCATATCAGAAGTTAATTTACTTAACTCCAAATTATTTATGGGAAATTTTCAAAGGTTAGATGGAATTGAAACTAGTCCAAAGTTATGATCAACTAGATGGGATTCAATGCCAAAATTCAGACAACTCTAGGTTTATATATGGTGCTCACCCACCGTAGTACGGTTTACGAGTAGTTATTGTAATCCTAGACCGCAATATTTAAATACAAGCTGTACATTGTAAATCTTAAACTTGAAATAATAAAAAGGGGACTGGATCCACTCTGCAATCAAAGACGTAAGTATAATTAGTCGAACTTCACTACCAAATGTTATGTGTTTGTTTGCATATTTGCATTTTTATTCTTTTGAATCGGGATTACTGTTCTAAAATGGTCAAAATGAAATTTAGCATTCAGAGTTGATAGATGTTATTTACCATTGATTTTGTTCATACACAATTGAGATCACGTACTTTACTCTCAATTGCTTACTTTGGAGAAACTAATCTCTTTTATGATTTGAAGTAGCGCGAATTCATAACGCTTCTAACGTGAGGCTCTTGAACGCAGAAGTTGGTTTCACAACAGGTCAATATTATCTTACAGAATAAATAAACAAGAGTTGATGTCTGTTTATTGAAATTCAAACTTACTACTGTAGCAGAAATGAAATGCACATAGTTATAAATCCTTGAAAAAAAATTATGCACCGATTCTGTTTATATACAATAAGCAAGCACACCTTTGTAGTTGATTGATTCTGTAATCGTAAGTATCTCAAGAAGCTTCAATAATATCTTCACGCGAAATTTTGGTTGAGGAATTCGATCTAGAAAAAGAAGAGTGAATGAACTCAATACAATCCTCAACAGCAGCTGTCCTATGAGAATCAACAGACGACCCTACGGACGCTGATCTTCCTAAGGAAGACGAGTCTCGATGTAAAGACCTCCTCAAAGAGACCGAGCGTAAAGCGTTCGTCACTCTTTCTGCAAGATCCTTGACAAGTTCAATGGGAGAGAATTCAGACTGCCAAGGAATCCTGAATGTGCAGCTCCTTATATTCCGGTTTCTCGCCAATTTTCTTTCAGAATTCTGTCTACATGACAACCTTGCTTTCTCATTCAAGTAGCCCTTGTGACTCATTTTGTTGCTTGCTATTGTTTGCATGATGATAATATTAATATAGTGAAAGAGACCATACATGTGAAATTGTTGTATGTTATAAGATATATGGTAGGTGAGAGCTATGGAATGAGCTAAGGAATCAAGTACTTATTATGAAAAACCTGTGTGAAACAAGAAAGAGAAATTCATAAAAAAACAAGCAAAAAAGTGGATTAAGGTGATGAGAAAAGAGGCATATTGAAGAATTTTAAAAAAGCAGCAGAAGCACTTTGCCATCTTTACTACTTTCTATTTCAGAGATATTGCCGTCCTATGACTTTTGTTTTTGGAACACGAAATGGCGTCATTGGAAATTCACACACAGAAAGTGGAGGGACCAGGGTTCGAACCCCGATCATGAGCGTCCAACCTAGCAATTTCGACATTTTCTGTCAGTTGAGCTAGGATTTTTGAACGCCTTCTATGACTTTATAGATCATACTTTATGATTTTCCATGTACTGAAGAAGTGGACAAAAGGTATCTAACTTGAGTGAAACCAAAGATAGCAGGAATATTTAGTTTAAAGCAATTATGTCATCATTTCATTCCTACCTCAGAAACAAGTAGAGACAATATAAAAATGAGGAAGGTGGGGACTACACATAAGTTACTAACTTCACTAGAAGCTTGCAAAACCAGCACTTGAACTGTGTTCCACTGTTATTTTTTAATTCTTTCATCAAAGCTCCAAGTACAACAAGACACATTACCCAACTGATATGCTGCTATATATTTTATCCATTAAGGGCATGTTTGGATTAACTTATTTGAATTTATCTACTAGTATAAGCACTTATGAGACTATTCGGCAGAGCTAATAGAAACAAATAGTTTTCAGCTTCTTTGTTTGTCTAGAATATCTTATTAAAACAACTTATAGTTTCTATAAAAATGGTTTTATTTATTTTACCTTATGTTATAAGCTAGAAAGCATTGACACAGACACTAGACAATAGACATGATACTGAAAATGACACGTCAACACATTAAGAATTTGCAATAAATAAAATAATTGATCATAGCCCCATGTATTGGTGTCACGTAGGTGTATAACGCTAACATGTGTTGAATGGAAATGACTTCAATCTGAAGTGTGAGTGCTACATAAGTTATAATTTCTTTCTTTTTCTTTCGAAAACGTGATATCCGGCCTATTAACCAACTAATCTGAGGGGTCTAATTCTACCGCTCAATTCCGGGGGGCCCATTAAAGCTAGAGTTTTTGCTATGTATAGACAAGTCCTCCGAAATTGGCACCAAAGGAATCCAACCCGAGACCTTATGAGAAGCACACTCCAAGATCCCAAGCCAACACCATTAGACCAACTCAAGTGGGTTAGATAAGTTATAATTTCTCAATTAAGTTGTTTATCAAAACATGCCTAAGATTAAGATTAGGTATAATGTGAAAGTTGGAATGTTAATGCAGTTTCTCTGAGACCTTGTGTATATTAAACAAAGCAAAAGAGTGTCATTTAGCACGCTTTAAGTTTAAAGTTTTTTTGTCAAAAAAAAAAAAGTTTAAAGTTTTATGCTTTCAACTCCCATCAAATATTCCACTCATTGACAAGAAACATTGTTGAGTCCATACATATACTTGCAAAAGCTCTTGGTCAATACTTCGTGTGAAACCTGCGACCACTTTGGAATTTCTAATGAACATGCTGCAATATTTTATTTCTATGCAGAAAATGCAGCTTATGAGGATTATCCTTTCTGTCAGAAAATTATTAGCAAATGTGAGGACCACATGCCAAAAGAAAAAGGCTAGGACTTTGATATTCTCCACTTAGATGTTGGAGTAAGTTAATTAGATGTTTAATAATTAGAACACTATCTTTATATATCAGCAGCTGTTTATAATATGAGAGGATTTGCTTACCTCAGAATACAAGGTAATCATAAAGAGCATGTTGAAAAGTGCGATAGAAAGAGTGTGTTATTAACATTAATCTAATATTCATAGATGGTGAATTTCCTTTACTCGACTTGTCTTATTCATAACCTGTAGAACTAGATGTTTGGAACTAGAAGTTTGTTACTCATGTTACGTAGTCTATGAGCAAGGAAGAAGGATCATAATGTGGTTTTGTTATAATTTTTAAAATTTGGGTTGAATCTAATTCAAGCTCGCAAAACAAGTTCATAAGCGAAGGATGTCCCTGACTTATATACACATTCTCAAATCATATCTTACAAAACCGGTTTGTAAGTTAAGTGATGTCTCTCACTTATAAAACACATTTTAAAGTCATATTTCTTTCATACACACACATACCCTTCATGTCCAGGACTAACATTTGAGTTTAAATAAACCTTAAAAGTCAGTTCACAAAGTGAGAATGTCTCCCATTTATTTATAATCATAATTTCAAGCCATTTCTCATCAAATCTTCTCTCAACAATAATCATTATGAGAGGTTATGTAATATTTCCCAGCTTTTGTCTACAAGTTCTTCTAATTACATAAACACCAACAATCAAGATGGTTTCCTGATCCCACCTAGAAGGAATAAGCTATCGTTGTGATTTTTTTATCACAAGAACTTGCAAGAAAAAGCTAGAAAATTTTCCACTATTCATACCTGTGAGTGCAGCAACCTGCATACATGGTTATTAAATGAAGATCTTAAGATCTTTTTGTTCTATGAAGCATGTCCCTATATCGAAACGCACCACATAGGTGGTTTCCACGGCCTCAAAACAATAATATCACAAAAACCCTATAGCAGGATCTTCACTCACCTACTCTAATTCTAATCTCTACCATTCAAGTCAAATTCAGACGAATGCATTCTTACAACTTCAGGAAATTAAACTTGACAAGGAAATCTGCAACCTAATTTAAAATGTAAGATACATCTCTCATTCAAAGAACATAATGAATCAGAGTACATTGAATTCCTAATACAACTCTTTCTGTTGTTATTTGTTAATAATTGTATAGGTAGCAAATTTGCAGTTACAACAGTCCAAGAAAGAAAAAAGTTACATAAAATATGTGTATGACCTTAAACATCAATCAAGAAATCTTGGTTAGTGAGATAAGTCCCGAGAAAACTCGCTGAAAGTAATATATATGTGCTTGACCTTAACCATGGCTTCAAATTGAAGTCTTCAGTTGCAATTGTGTCTGGTAATGTAAAGGCTTTGGAGGCCTCTGCAGCCGCATCGGCCATAATTGTCCACAAATTCAATCACGGCATAACCAAAACCTCTGCAACCGCAATTTAGAACCTCAACCTTAATTATTATATACTCACTTCTAAGTTCTAACCTAGCCCCATTCAGAATTTCAGGGTACAAAGTAGCCAATGGTTCAAAGGTGCATTACAAATCCAATACACACAATGCAGCATGCAATTCATAAGTTCAATAAAAACAACACATACTTCATACAATGAATATCATCAAGAAGTAACCCTTTAACTGTTATACACAAAACTACATCACATGCAATTGGAATTCATTCGAATTGCTACCAATGTTGTACTACACATAAGACAATCATAAAAGTTGACCTAAATATTGGGAAAATAGAGAGTTAAGTTTACAAACATTTACCGAAAAAATTTCAAGACTGTTTCTGATTCATGACAAGCAAAACCTCACCACCACGACCAATACTAGAATCCAAGAACTCCCTTACTTCATCCGTATCACGAAAACATTCCGGTGCAGAAAGATCACTATCCAAATTATACCAAACCCCATCAACCTTCCTCAAAGCAATCCAATGTCTACTTTTCCAAATCCCAGCAAACCTTTTAACAGGAACATTAATCACAACCCCCATCAAAACATCTTCTGATGCATCAAGATCAACGGACGAACCTCCATTTCGCCGATCGTGCCAAACTACACTCTTTCCTTTCTCTTCCAAAGCAGCTATTAGAACATTTATATCATAGTTTCCAGTCAATGCATTATGATGAGGCTTAAATAGTATAGAAATTGGTGTCCATGATGATTCATTGTTGAAGGAATCATCAAGTGCTAGTTTTTCAGATATTGCATTCAAATTTCCTCTAGTAAAAGCATCTTTTTGCTGATTAAATAGAAACAATAAATAAAAACACATGAGTCGTCATATTCATTAATTTAATTGATGTGACAATACATTATTTGACGCACGTGTAAAATAATTGTACACCGACAGAGCATACTAATTAAACTCTAAATAAAAAAGACCCATAATCAGAAAGTGACATAATTGAATGAAATTAGTTAAAAAGATTGAAAATTTAATGTCAAAATGATTATATAAATGAGTTTTGAGTGATGGGTATGCATTGAATTGATGAATTATTGAATGAACTGTAAAAATGAAGAGATGAATTGAAAAGGGTGTGAAGAGAAGAAATGAAAAAGAAGAACCTGAAAGAGTGAGTTGAGAGTATGCAAGAGACAGAACTGTAGTCTTTGTCGTTCGTGATAGATATTGGAATTCTTTGTTGACATTGTTGTATGTAGGAAGCTTGATCAATTATCTATTCTGCTGTGCAATTGTTGTATATGAAGTTTTTTCAAGGGTTTTGATTTTTTTTGTTTTTGGGGGAGAACCATGTAAGTTTTTAATAGGGTTGAGCACGGACTCGCGATCCAACTTAAAATTGAAATAATCGCCAATACATATAAGTATTTGGTCGGTGTTGATCGTGTCTCAAGTTAATATTTGAGAAAAATTGATCATTTGGTTGGTGTTGATCGGGTCTCAAGTTTTTACACATTTGTGTATAATTTTATTAAAAAATACAAAGTATATACAAGAGTTGAATTACAAATAGGGATTAAAAATGGTGATTGAAAATTTTATAGGATTAATAGTCGAAGAAAAATTTAAAAAGACTAAAACTCAAATTTGATATATTTATAGGGATTAAAAACATAATTAACCCTAGTTTTTAAGCACCAAATTAAACTTTTGATAAAAAATGGTCTCCTACTTTTGAATTGCCAAAACAAGACCTTTTTGTGAGAGTTGAGACCCTCAAAAGAGAATTAGGATTTTTTTTTAATATATATCAGAATGATTTTTTTGAAGATGGAAAATTAGTTGACCTAATTTTATTAATACGCAAATTCTTCTTCAATTAGTTAAACTAGTTTGTGAGTCCGTGCAAAATGCACGGAAAAAAGGCGTGTATAGGTTTATTAATTTTTAAGCATACTTTATTAAAATATATTTTTATACATTTTATAAAAAAAATTCTAAAAAAACAAAAAAAGTCAAATTAATCTATAATATCAATAGTAAAATAGTTGCAAAAAAATCTATAATAAAAAATATATGAAACAAAAATAAAATAAAAAATTACTCGAATATATCTTATATTATTCAATTTTTTCATCACTGCACTTCAAATAAAAAATCAGGTCTTTTGTATAAATATATGAATAAAAATATAGTCTCCATATTACTTCATTCGTTCTTTTTTATTTGTCGTTTTAAAAAAAATAATTGTTCATTTTATTTGTCGTTTTGGCAATTTAAGTTTTATTTTGCATGTTTAGAAAAAAAATAATTGTTCATTTTTATTTGTCATTTTGGCAATTTAGGTTTTATTTTGCATATTACACCCTCCTTCTTAATTTTTTTTTAACAAAGTTTGTTACAATTTTTTTTGAGGTTATAATTTTTTTTGAAATAGAAATTATGTCAGAAAAAAATGAGATTCATTGGTGGAATCAAATTAAGATATATATTTCAGAAGAAGAAAAAAGTATAATAGGAAAATAAGGTGCAAAAATATATCTTCTTAATTTGGTCTTTTTTTTCTTCTTCTAAAATGACAAATAAAAAAGAACGGAAGGAGTAATATATGCATAAAAGTGTCGGTCTCATATAAACTATAACTAAAATTGACTCGTATAATATTTTTTTTAAAAATATAGTCCTCGTATAAATTAAAAATATAGGTTCCATATAAATTACAAAAAAAATAACATAGGCGCCATAAAAAAATACAAAACATAGACATTTGTATTAATATATGTGTGAAATTATAAGATCGCGTATAAATGTTTTTAAAAAAGCCTCCGTGCAATAAAAAAAATAGTTAAATTTATTAATGATTGAAATATGTCTCTCTCAAAACAATATGTCTCTTTATCACACATTTAGAGAAAGGAACTACTGTGCAAATTTTTTTGCTAAACTTTGAGTTTCATCAGATGCGGATCCAGAGAGTTCTTGTCTCATATCTCTCTTCCAGAAAGTCTTCGTGATCTTCTTAATGACGCAATGGGAACATTTTTCTCTCGTAAATAGTCTTTATTTTTAGTCTCTTTTTTTCTTTTTTAGGTTACTTACCAAAAAAATATTATTTTATTGAAATATTTTAATTCAAATTTTAAACTTTTCACAAATTAAATGCATAAACTTTAAGAAAATATTTCAACCTTTAGCCCATGTTAGTAATATCCCAAAAAAATAACCTAAAAGAATTTCTTAAAATATAAGTCCCATATTAAAATTGAAAAAAAAATCGTATTATACTAAATGAAAAAATAAACTTACGATTATGATGTTTGTAGACTTGATCCTAAGAATATATTTTTTGGTACAAAAGAATATTTTATTCCTTAAACTATACATATTGCCTTAATCATGAAAGTGTTTTGGTCGAGACCGGATATCCACCGCCGAATGAATACAATTATTAATTTCTTGTTAGATTGAAGTCATCTTGTTGAATAGCTGATCCAATAATTTAAAAGTGTTTCATACCCAATGTGAAGATCGAACCGTCAACCCAATCATCAAAGTTTTTATTGTAGTAAAAAGATATTTGCCTTCCGTTAAAATAAATAATACGCCTTAGCTTATTAGATATAAAATTCCTTTTTTTAGCTTATTAGATATAAAACTCCTTATTTACTTACTACATTTTTCGTATTGAAAATAATTGTAAGTTTTTTTTAATACACCGGAAAGATAAACCGGAAAGTTTTTTTTAGCTTATTTATGTATGTCAAAATATATTGTTTTAAAATTCCTTAACATCCCTTACACATCAAGATTCAATGCGTCAAAAAAAATATATCAAGATTCAAGACTCTTATTTTTATTTTTATTTTTGGTTATAATTATAAATAAAAAACTTCTAATGATAACACCTTAACACTTTTTTTAAGGAAACTTCCGTTTATAATATCAACACATTTGTAACACATTGATTTAATATTATTGATGATTAGTGTAAATTATCATCAAAAATTTGAATCGCCTTAATATTTTTATATTAACTTATTTAAATTTAAATACTAATTTTTGATAATTTTTGCCTAAATAATGCTAGATTCATTACATTCAATTTAGTGCTCCCGTCATACCATCAGAAAGACTTATGCCCTTGGATGTATTTCAAGTTCAAAGGGTCTCGTCATCTCATTGTTTCACTCCCAATCTCTCATGGCTTTCCTCCCAAGAAAATCGAGTTCTAATCGGCTTCAGTAGTCCTCTATGTTGCGATTTTCACAATTTATTATATTGATGCAACACGTGGCAAAAAAAAAAAGATTTTAACAATCTAGATTAAATGAAAATCCATAAAAACAAATTAAAGAAAATTCAACAAATCTACTTTTCTTTCTTCCCATTCTTATCCCTCGTTCCCAAATTTTCTTTTTCCTCTCTATTCATTCTCAATGTCCGCAAGTAATTGAAAAACACTTGAAATTGCATAAATTGGAATAATTCAAACTACCCCATTTCTTCCATTATCCATCTTACTTCATGTTTTCCCTTATTTTATTCTAGTTAATTTTACTTTCAAATTTTTAAAAAATAAAAAAGAGAAGAATACATACAACTGTTTTATTTTTTATTTTTTAGTTAAAGAATATTGTTGATGGTTTGAAATTATGTAATATTAATATATTATAAATTACATAATATTATAAATATAAAAAAAATACAAAAATAGATAAGTAGAAAAATAATGCATACCACTCTTTTAATTTGAAGAGTTGATCTTTGTGTTTTCTGACTTTTTCGCCTTTTCTTTTTTTGTTTTTTTTAGGGTTTTGATTTATGTTCCCCTATTTTTATACTTTTTTTTCCTTTTATTTAGAATCATTTTAGTTTCTTTATAAAGAAGTTAAGTAAAAAAAAGGGATTAATCACATGAAGAAAAATATACATAAACATTATAAAAAAAAATTAAAATTCATTAAAAAAATATACATTGTATGAGATTTACAAATTAAAAATATCAAAAAAGAAAGAAAAAAAATATACACTCCAAACTAATAATCACCACTCTCTGAGTCTCTTCTCAACCTGCATTTTTGAATTTTTTGTGACTTTCCCTTCTACCATAAATCTTTTTATCATTTTGTAATTAAGATTTTCATTCCATTTATTGTTGTGCATGTGTCTAGAGCAACATGAGAGGCTATTTATGAATTATTTTCTCTTAAATAGATTTTATGCAAATTGTTGTATTAAAATTGTAGTATTTCTTTTATAAAAAAAAAAGGTTTTTGCTAGTGTGCATCCTTTTTTTTTGGTACATCATTGCTAATGTGTGTCCTAAGGACACATGTTAAGGAATTCAAATATAAAATTATTGTATTGAAAAGTATAACAATTCAATGCAAGTTTTTTGAAAGAAATATTTTTAGGTCTTTTTTGTAGTATGATAGATATTTTAAAAAAAGTATATTGGATTAGGGAAAACATGTACCAAGTTATTCTAAAAGTAAATTTTATTAAAATTACATTTGTAGAAATTCAAAAAACACTCCGATAATTTTGCTTCAATAGATTTAAGTTCAGGAGGTGCATCAACAGTGTTCTCTAATTTAAAGTCATTTGCTTGGAAAAAACACTTGCAAATGTTTTAAAATTAAATTTCACTATTGATGATAATTAGATTTCCATTTCATTCCAAAGTTTGATGTAAGCAATATATCATGTATATATGTATCATGTTTTTTTTTACAGCATATCATGTATCATGTTGTTGCTAATATATAATGTATAAGAAGAATATATATCAACATAAAATTAAGTTTAAATAGTAAAATAAAATAATTAGTATTCTCCAAATCATTCATTGTGAATAATTATTGCATTTTGTAACCAAAACAAAAAATCATTCATTGTGAAATGTCATTCTAGTGCTACTTACATATGATGACACACAAACACACTACCACCTATGATCGAGCAACAAGAATTCGATCTACAAAATACTTGATGTGAACAATATAATTGTAAAAAAAAAAATTACAACAAAATTGTTAATATCCTTTAGTCACAACAAAAATCTTATTTCAACTTATTTATCTCAAATAGATATTTCTCCAAGCCAGTAAATCAAACCAGAAAAATAATAGTATAAGAAAAAACACAACAATAAAAAGTCAAAAATATAATACAGAGATAAATTAAAAAAAAACACTAAATCTAACAAACATTAGGAAATGGAAAAGTTGTCTTTAAAATTGGATACCTTCAATAGTTGATCAACGTTTACTCTAATGTACCTAAAAAAAGAAAAAAAAGAGCATATCATAGAGAAAACCCGACCATAGAAATGAGAAATCTAATACAATAATCATACATTATTGTCCATCATGACCATTTTCATTGAAAATGGTAATTTATTTGAAGTAAGATCTTTAACACACCAAAGTCTCTGACAACACGAACTAACAAATTTCAATTTTCTTTGGAAGCATTAGCTGCAGCAATGGAATTATATTTGGGAGCCATTCAAATTGAAATTTGTAAATAAGGTTTATATAAATATAAATAATACGTAGTGATTGATTGTTTTGACTTAGATGAATAAACATTAGCTAAATAGAGAGACTATTTATATAAATTTGAGACATGTATGAAGAATATTTTTGTTTTTGGTACGATGCAATAAATTGTTTGTGTTTAAATTATGCCATTTGAATTTTTTTTTTCACAACCGTGTCACCGTAAATGGAAAAATTCACACAGTTTCTATTCATAACCGTGTATTCATAACCATTGATTACCTCATAAAAATATTCGCAACATATTTTCCTTCACTTTATAGTTTGACCAATAATAATTAGAAGGAGGAGTCACGATTCTTACGGATCTCCTAATTAGCACTTGATTCAAGCAATATTTTAAAAAGCATATTATATGTGACCGGATATTGTATTTATTGTCAAGATATTGCTCTGCTTAAAAAAAAAAAAGATATTGCTCTGCAATTTTTTTTTCTGTACATATGATTCACGCCCTTTTTTCGTGCATCTATTTTTGTTCAATTTATTTTGTGTTTGTACGTTTCACGCCAATATTATTTTGCAATCTATAGATGTAGAATTAAAAATATGAACAAACATGTACCAAAAATAAAAATGAACAACGAAAGAATTCACACAGACTGAACATAAATATAATAATGGAAATAAATTGATTGTGTGTTAATTATGCCTTTTTTTTCTATACTATTATTTGAATAAAAAGTCTAATTTATTTTATATTAATAGTATTAAATCAAGAATTTTATAAAATATAAAACAATTAGTCAAAAACGTAAAAAAAATGGAACAATTTGAATATACAATAATTTCATTAATTATTTACTAATTAAACATTTAATTTTATTTTTGAATGAATTTTTTACTAAATAAAATTTAATTTACTATTTTTTTAATACTTATTTCTCGTTTTAAGAATTTAATATTATGATATGAATTTATTCAAAAAAAAATTATGATATGAATAATTTTTTTTACTAAAGACAAACAATATAGACATACCATTGCCATGTGTAGATAATTCTTTAAAAAAAGTGGGTCTCAAAATTATTAGTCAAATTTTCGTACAATAATTTTATGATTTGAAATTTTGAATAATTACAGATTTTTGGTCATGTGAATTAAATTATGTTGCTTATGTAAATTAATTATTTGAACAATTACATAATTTTATGATTTGAATAATTACAGATTTTCAGTTATTATAATTTACTTGCTTATGTGGATTAATTGCTTATGTGAATTAATTGCTAAAAGCATATGAGAAGAGAGTTCATTTGGTTATGCCATGTGTACACAAATCCTTGAAAAAAAGGTCCCAAATAATATATATATATATATATATATAGATGAATGAAATTAGTTAATATGATAACAATACAAGGCAGCATATATATCATTATGGGAAAAATCGAACGTTGAAATGATAATTGATACAATTATACGACAGAAGTCTAACATATACATTTCTTTGTCGGATTAGAATCCTTTAAAGGGGTCCATGTAATTCTAAAGAAGTTTGAATTTATAATTTATGTGCTTGGTCTTAGAACATCTTTTTCTTACGGTGGTCTAAACCATCTCAACAAACTCTTTTAATACTATTTTTTTTGTTATATAAACGAAATGACAAAGTCATTAATATTGTCTTTTTGGAAGAAAAAAAATAACAATATCATAAAAAGTATCTTAAATTAGTGTGTTTTGAAAAAAATGTATCTTAAAAATAATGTTAGTAGCACTGCTCATCTCAATTATATTGTGTTAGTACATTGAAACATTTTATTATTTTAACACTTTAGTCCACAAATTTTAGTTTACATATGATAAAAATTGTTAGATCAAACGTCTATGATCAGAGTTCAAACTCTGATTGCACCATTTTGTGTGCGAATTTCTAATAATTTATCATTCCATCTATGTACTAAAAAACATTTTAACACTCTTTGATGGTTTGTTATTGTGTACAACAATTTGATAAATTATATATATTTAGTTTGAAAAGTTTTTTTTATTACACTATAATTATTATCGTCATTAATATTATGAGGAATTTTTTTTATAGATTTTATATATTAAATGAGAGAGAATAATATTTATTTATATAAATAAAAAAGAGAGTGATATTTTAAGATTGTATTATTAGTTTATTCGTTCAATTATTTTTTGTTTTCAAATTATATATAATAGTAATGGACCTATTATTTTGTATGACAAATGAAAATGAGTTTTTTTTCCTTAAATTAAAGTTCTATTTTGGTGAAAAGTACTTTATGATGTTGGAAAAACAGGTAGAAAAATCTCCACACAAGGAGAAAAATTAAACAATAACAATTCACATTAAATATATACTACAATATGCACTTTTTACAGAGATAAAATTGTAAAATCCAAGCTTGAATTGTAAAATCCACAACTACAATTCAAGCTTTAATTCACCAAATCTAATGCTTGGATACTTCATAGTTTTCATCTTATTGAAAACCACAAATTGAAGCTTGCTATTGACAGCATATTTGTGAGATTATCCACCACCAGAAAAGGAAAATATAAGTTACTGTTATATAAATTCATTTAATCATTTCTATGCTTGTTGAATAATTTATCAAAATATACTCTAAATATTAATAGAATTATGACGTGGTCTTGATGTTGTACAAAGTTTGCTGGTAGATTTCTTGACAGTAGATGTAGATTGCTAAGGGCAGATGTTAGCTTTCTCCTAAATGATAACTTATCTCTACACCTATGTGTCTCCACATCCAGCTTAAATTGTCCAAATTTCTGAGCAGAAGGACATGAGATAATAATGATTTACAGGGACATGACTATGACATTGTAACTTTCCAAAAGAACAAAAAAAACTCAGCCACAAAACACAAACACACACAGACAAATTCATCCCAATCATTCCCACATGGAACAATGGACTAGAAACAATCCACCATAGCCACTGCTTACTTTTGCTGGAGCTTCTAAAACAAGACAAAGTGATAAGATGATGATGCATGCAGACTTAGATGAAATGTGGGGTCAATTACCCTATCCCCATTTTCTTTCCACCCAAAACAGGCCAAAAATAAAATAAAAAAACTTCTCTCTATTCTACCATGGTAGCTTCCACTTGGTATGACTATCCAATCAGAAAATTTACTAAGATAACTGTAGTTTGATAATAAGCTTGCTTTGATGTGGAGAATTTGAAAACAGACTCCTTAACAAAACATGTTACTAGTAATTTCAATAAAATATTTTGGTGTAACATGTAGCAGGGCCATATATTTCACAGAATCATTAATGTATACAACTATATTTTAATTACATTTTCCGACAAGACTGAAATAATAGTCAATATACAAATTAAGTTACCATTACTCGTGTAATTGAAGAGAGGCACTAATGTAAGTTTTTCTTTTGATCTTTCTATTTTGCCTGTGGCTTCGGTTGAGTGAATGGTGAGTAAATACAAATAACAGGTTGGCGTGTACTAAAAACGATGCCAAAGTTCACCTTACAGAAATATACAATGTTGCAAGGCATGCTATTTTGAGATATAATTTCACTAGCTTTGGTTGAACTACATCAAAAATCATACCTCGAGTTTACTTCACACCGGAAACACATAATAGACAACTCTTTTAACAGTTTCAGGAACCGGTCTGTAATGGAAGAAAGGTCTGTTGCTTGCCTTCCATAAAAATTGCTAGTTCGGTTGGTGCAACCACCAATCTTAACCACTTCTGTAATTCTTCACCCTCTACTTTCTCCTTTTCTGAACAACACAAGCAATAAAGCACTGTTACAACTTACAACACCATGGCTTAGATAAAACATATTGTTAGACATCATTATTTAATGAATAATGTCTATATAGAGTTGATAGAAGCATACAACATCAACATCTTCATATCATCATTTTACTATATCAAACTACAGTATTTAACTGGGGTAAAGTTGAAAAATCAAAATCTGCAATGATACAATTTGATTTGCCTTTGCAAATTCAATTGGCACCGTGAAACATTATATATGTAATAAATAAATAAATAAACAAAAACAGATTGCATGAATGCACCTAGAAATTATCGTATATAGAGACTAAACTGCCAAGAGTTTGGATTTCACCTTATGAAAGTTAAGAAAACAAAAGGAAAAAGCACCAAAAGAAATGCAATTCAAGTGAATAAAATGAAGAAAACAAGACAGCGAAAACACTATACACGGCTGCTATATATAATACAGTTACCTTCTAATTGAGCACCAAGACCCTCTACAACAGTAGGATTAGCTCGTACAATGGAAAGTGATACTTCCATTGCAGACTGAAGCAATGCTTTCACCTCTTTTTGAACAAGATCGACAAGTTGTCCCTATTGGTTTCATATTATTAAATTAAGCATATAGAAAATTTTGAATAGAAGAAAAACAATTTAACAAAATATTTAACCTGATCGCTTCCAAACGAAACTGATCCCCCAGACTCATCCATTCCACCATTACAAAGAGTGGAAATTGACACAGGGCCTATTTTCGGACTAAGACCATATTCAGCAATAGCTTTGTATGCCATGTCAGTTGCTCGCCGTATGTCATCCAGTGCACCTGTCGACACTCTGCCAGAATATACAACTTCTTCTGCTGCACGTCCTCCAAGAAGGGTCACCAGGCGGCCACGCAATTCATCAATGAAAAGCAAGTATCTGTCCTCATTTGTTGGAGGTATATAAGTAAAGCCCAAGGCCCCTCCCGACCTAGGCAATATGCTCAGTTTCTGGTAACATATACATGATAGTAAGGAACTAAAATATCCCTAAAATATATCATTTGGAGGGTGAACTCAGTTTATCCTTTAAAAAGGAATTTCACCAATTTTATTTATTCAGTTTTTATCATTGAGATGTGTTTAGTATGTTTTATTGCACAAAAGAAAACAAAATTAAAAAGTATCACATAACTGAGAATAATTAGGATTTGGAGATTAAAAACAAATATAGTTTCAAGTGTAAATATAGTTTAATAATGTGATACACTGATAATTCCACAAAAATCAAGTACGTTTAGATGGTCAAGGAAAATCAGCATGAATTTAATGTCAACAGCATATTCAAGAAGAGAAATCAAGAAGAGAACATCCTCCTTGATCTACCTGAACACGCGGCTGTCCAGAAAGAAGATTCGCTACTGCAGTGCCTACTACAGCATGACCAGCTTCATGCCGTGCGACTACACCTTTCTCACATCCTTGCAACTTGGCAGTCTTCTTTTCTATGCCCTGAAACAAGTAGTGTGGTAATGTTAGTCACATTTGGTAAAGTAGTGTTTCATTTACAGAACTAACATTTCCAATTTGAGATTGTGTTGTGATTTGACAGAAAAGTCTGAACAAACTGTAGGCATAAATTACAACTGTGCGTCCACCAAGAGAGAGTGTGGATGAAATCAATATTATCCAAAATAAATTTACTTACAGCTATTGACCTTTCCACAGCTTCTATAAAATCAATTTTCTCCACAACAACTTTGTTCTTTCTTCCTGCCAATAAAGCAGCCTCATTTACAAGATTTGCAAGATCCGCCCTTCAATGATGTGTACCGTGTCAGATCAAATTTCCAATCTTCTCAATGTATTTAAAGGGGGGGATAATATGGAGAAAATAGCACAATTACCCTGTGAACCCGGTAGTCATAGAAGCGATGTCGCCAATATAAACATCATTGGCCAAAGGAAGTTCTTTCTTACAAACATGAACTTTCAAGATAGCTTCTCTTCCAATCCTATCAGGTGTTTCCACCTAAAGAGAAAATATAGCATTTTTTAAAAGATACAGAAAGTTTTTTTTTAATCACTATAGAAACCAAATGTGGTTATGCATTTAAAGTTAAACTTGAATCCAGACCATAACTACTCGATCAAATCTTCCGGGTCGGCGAAGTGCAGGATCTAAGACATCAGCACGATTAGTTGCCCCAAGAACAATCACTGCTGAATTGCTGTCAAACCCATCCATCTCCTGCATTATAGTTTTAACATATTAGCTTCGCTGTGGGATAATCCCTCCCTAATAATCACAGGAAAGACATAAATAAAATCAAAAAATACTAACAGTCAGCAACTGGTTCAAGGTCTGTTCTCGTTCATCATTGCTTACAATGCGAAATTTACCATCACGACTTTTAGCCACAGCATCTATCTGCATACCAAAATAAATGTTAATTTGGTTCAATATTAAACTTCTTACACAACAAAAAGAATCTACGTTTTTACCTCATCAATAAATATTATGGATGGTGCTTCTTTCTTTGCCCTTGCAAAGAGATCTCTCACCCGGGAAGCACCCATACCAACATACAACTCAACAAACTCACTAGCAGAACAACTTATAAATGGCACATCAGCTTCTCCAGCCACAGCCTTTGCTAGTAAAGTCTTACCTGTTCCTGGAAGACCTACCTGTAACATAAACCAAAAGATATTTACACATGTCAAACTAAAACAATGACAATATATGAAATTATTAATGCATATAGCGTAGGCATAAATAGTCGACATATGAGGTACAAGCACAAAAATGCAGGAGAGGTGTAAGTGGAAACTAATCAAAGATTTATTCCTGGAGCGATGAGTTCAATGAAACACAGTCATGGTTTGGTATTTCACAAGGTAATGCTCAAGTAAATAAGAGAAAGTAGGGTTGATATAATAGTGAAATACAGCAGAAAATTTTGCTAGATTTTAACACAATATATTTCCTGAGAGACAACTCCCATACTAGATCGGACTAAACAAAACATATATCTAAGTGTGTATATCTCACCAAGAGAACACCTCGAGGAGGACGAGCTCCAAGTCGTACATATCTATCCGGATTTCGAAGAAATTCCTGGCAAGTGAGCATCATCACAATTCACAACCAAAAATTATTTCCCTATATCACCAGAAAAAAATTGAATGAAAATAGAATGTCATTGTAGAATAGAAAGCCTCATTTGCACCCTAATGATTTGAACTGCTGAAAATGAGATGAAGAGAGTCCTGCTTACCACAATCTCTTCTAGCTCCTCCTTAGCCTCATCAACACCAGCAACATCAGCAAAGGTGATTGCTTCACCTTTTTCAGATGATTTTGTACCAGCTGGAGATCCTGATTTGCGGTTCCTAATCAGACCAGGAGTATTCTGCCATAATATGTGATTACTTATTACTTATAAAACATCATTTCATTTTCAATGGTTTAGGAGACATGAATTAGGTATGACAGAGAAGATCCGAGAGGAAGAAAACAAACCCACCTGAGAAAAGCTTAGAGGAAATCGATAGAGAAGCCCTGCCAGTAAAGCAGCATAAAACATGGATATCTGTCAAAATGAGAAATGAAGTCAGCTTGTTACATGCAGTGTTAACTCTATAAACCAACAAAATTTATAATGAATTATAATAGGAAGTCAAATATCTTACACAACTGATACATTTTAGCAAAATATGCACAAGCAAAAACAGTAGTAAAAGTGACACTTATCTGGTAATATAAAAAGTTACTACATACGGCATATTTAGCACGTGTTATGAAGGATTTTTTAAACTGTAAGCAAGTTTAAGTCATGAAGCTAATAAAAATATAAACTTCCATTAATCACCTCAAGGCATTCAATTCTAATATGAAATTATTATTTCAATTCTCATGGTGCCGAATCCACTGAATCTAACTAAAATTAACCATACAAGCTAGTCGTAAGATTTGGTACACAATGGAGTAGTTCATCCATGTTTGTAATAATGGTCCTTCAAAAAGTAAGAGAGTTAAGGATATCATCTTTCGTCCGTAGTCACTAGCAGTCACACAATTTAAGTGATTTGATAGAAAGATTGTAATCGTAGTAACAATCAAAGAACCATTGCTCTTGTTTCTCTTATGGGTTGTTGATTCTATACAATTAGATATATATTGTGTTAGCGGCCAACACTCGGTTGGATTTAGTCCCACATCGGATAGATAGGATTCTTGATAAGAGTTTATAAAGAGGGGGCACTCCTCACCTTACAAACCTGTTTTGTAAGGATGAGTTAGGCCTCGATTTTCGTGACATCCTCAAAATACCAGTCTCCTCCGAAGATCAGCCTTAAGTAAATTCAGTTGAATATAACTAAACATTTGAGTTTCCACTTTCCGGCACAATAATCACATAACCTAATTGTCAAGAGCCCCACCATTGGATCGTAATATGACCTTAACAATGATTATACATAGAAGACATCCCACCCTTTATAAGCTTATTTTGAGAGATTGCATTATACCCAACCCAAATTCTAATATAGTATCAAGAGCATTATACCCAACCCAAATTCTAATACAGTATCAAACCCTAAATTTTAATATAGTATCAGAGTCTAACCATAAACATTAATTGCCACTCATTATATTGATTATAAACGATGAAAATCAAACATCTCTCATCTTACATACCGATTTCGTGAAGCTAAATTCTAATATATATTCTAAGAGTAACAAATAAACCATTAATAATCAAAAGTTTCTTACAAAAGCATAGTTGAAGAATCCACCATATCGTCTATCAGGCGAACCAAACACCACCTCATTCTCCAACATCTTATCATAAGGAGTTCTAATATCACTAGGCCTAGTTGTAGTATAAACAATCCTCTTCGTCGGAACAACACTCTTAACCAAAGACTCCGATTCCTTCTCCATCCTACTACTACTACTACCAACTTCACCACCACCTTCCAAATCAGATTTCAACTTAAACATTATATGAACACCATCAACCTCCACTTTCAAAACCTTATCACTATTAACCTTACTCAAAAAATCACTATAAGGAACACTAATCGTCATCGTTTTCGCCTCCGAACCACCACGTAACGGAATCCCCGGCCTAAGCAATCTCATAATATCAAAAACCACAATCCCTAACAAAATCAACCAAACACCAACTCCAGGACCTTTCAACATAGGTAACCATTTCCATTTCTCATTTTTCAAACCTAACCACCACCAACCACCTTTCCCTTGCTTCTCTTTCCTCCGGTTCGAACCGGAACCACTTGAACCCGGTTCAACTTCAACTTCTTTACTCTCTCCACTTTTTTCACCAGAATCACTCTCCGGACCACCACCGGTTGCAGCACTCCCGCCACAACCGGACTTTCTCGCTCCATCGAAAGCGTTGATTCTTAATCCTCGCCATATATCGAACTTAGTGAAATCTTTGAAGAAATTAGAATCTCTTAGAACCCTAATTGGTGCTGAATTGGGAACGAAACGACGCGCGTTTCGAAAGTGATGAGAATGAAGATAAATTGTTGTGTGTGTTAATGGAGATAGATAATCTAACGATGACATTGAAAACCAAAAATGGAAAAGATAAAAAAAAAAATTGTTTGATTTTTTATTTTTGTTTTTCTTTTTGTGTTTGAGTGAGTGGTTTATGAAATTTATTTATGTGAGTTTTTTTTTTTTAGTTTTTGAGAGATGAGATAATCTTCTTCGTTGTTTGTTGTCTCTGTGATGAAGTTTTAATGATAGGAAGAGGTGATCCGACATGAAATGATAGCCGTTGGATTGAAAGAGGCGTGTTGAAGATCTTCTTCGTTGTTTTTTGAATTTAATGTTTAAGTAAAATTAATTTACACATACATCAAATAATATATTGTATATATCGTGTGTATAATATTCAAAAACCATGATAGATTCATTAAATAATATAGCAACATATTATTAAATGTATGTGTAAAATAAGTTTATACATCGATAATATATAATAATTAAACTCAATTTATTTTATGTTTCTTTGTTTGTTTTTTTGTCGAGACCGGGAATATTCACCGCCGAATACAGTCATTAAACCCTCGCTAGATTGGAGGCACCTCAAAGAGTGGAATAACTGCTTCATAGCCAAAGTGAGGATTGAACGTTCGACCTTTGATTAAGAGAGGATGAGTTTCAACCGTTCAACTACATCTCTTAGATTTGAGATTTATGAGATTGAGATTAAATAATTAATTAATTTGATAAAAAGGTGGGATTGCTACTTAAGAAATAAGTCTTGTATAAATTTATCAAAAATAAAAATAAGTCTTGTATAGAATAGTTGGATTTTTTTTTGTTTCATCGTAAAATTACTAAACTCAACACAACACATAATACGCCAGCAAAAGAGTCTCTCAAGAAGAAAGATTTTAACTTAAAGAAAGATTTATCCAAGATTCTGACGCCTAACTCTCTAGAACTAACAGTAAATTTTACTATGCAATGAGTAGCGGTGGAGCTAGAATAAATTGTAGGAGAGGGCCGTAAATAAAATGTCACGATACAATTTGATTTTTTTAATAATATATATAATATTGATCATTCCTTTTAAGAAAATAGATACAAACTACTACCTCCGTTCATTTTTACTCGTCGTTTTAGAAAAAAATATTTGTTCCTTTTTACTTGTCGTTTTGACATTTTAGATTATATTTTAGATTATAATTTAATAAAAGGCAAAAACATCGGGCGCAGCAATCGAACCCACACCTCCTCGCTCAATTGACGCGCCCAATACCACTGAAGCAGATACAACTTCGTGATAATTTAAGCTGTTGTAAATATATATACCTTAACAGTTAACAAAAATATGTATATATACCTACTAAAAAATTATCGGCAAGGATAGGGCGGCGGCCCTGCACTGTCCTAACCTAGCTCCGCCCCTGGCAATGAGTTACATAATTGCACTCCTTAGAGATAGATTTACATAAACTTCTCATTCCCTTTGTAATAAATCATAAATCTCCACTGCAATCGGGAGAAAATGAATTTCATCATGTTGTTTTAACAAATTTAACAATGCACCACAATGACATTCACAATGAGTTTACGGTATCCTTTGTCCTAGGTAGAGCTGGGTATATGGACTAAGGTCCGCGGGCCAACCCGTTTAACCCGCAACCCGCACGGACTTAAGTCCAATTTTTTTTGACTCGTTTATATTTCAGCCTGTGTGGGTTGGATCGTTAAAACCACGAGTTATACGGGTTAAATCCGTGGGTTCGCGGGTCGGGCCATATAACCCGCCTTTATTATTTTTCAAAGAAAAAAAATTAGTTAATCATATACAATATATTAATATAGTGCTATTTTATTTTAGAATCAGTTGATATTGAAGTATTTATTAAATATAATTTGTGTTTATCTTATGAATTTGAGAATTATGGTGTGGAGAGAAAGAATGATAATGTGAATCAGTTGAATTTGATATTGGTTTCATTACTGCAAAAAGAAGATTGATAAATTTAAAAATGTTACCAAGAATTTTTATACTATCAAATATTTTAGTTGTCTTCAAAAAAAAAAAATCAAATATTTTAGTTTTATTTTAAAAAAAGTGTTTTTTTATAAATGTAATAGTCCGCGGTTTAACCGTTTAATCCGCGGGTTTATTCTAACAATACTCGGGCCAATAATTATAACCCGTTTATATTTAGTGACAAGTTTGTTCGCCTCATTTATTATGCGGGCCTATGCAAGGTGGGTTAAACAGGGCGAACTAGCCCGTATACCCAGCCAGGGGCGGAGCTAGGTTAGGACGGTGCAAGGCCGCCGCCCTACCCTTGCCGATAATTTTTTAGTAGGTATATATTCATATTTTTGTTAACTGTTAAGGTATATATATCTATAACCGATAAAATTTATCACGAAGTTTTATATGCTTCAGTGGTATTGGCGCATCTATTGGTTAAGGTAGCGTGGGTTTGATTCTTGTGCCTGACATTTTTGCCTTTTATTAAATTATGTAAAGAGAAGCTACCACAAAAAATAAAAAATTAATATAATAGTTTGTAGTTAATTTTTAAAAAAAGGAGTGGTCAATATTATTGAATTATTTAAAGATAACCACCACAAATAATCGTAATAAACCAATAATAATAGTTTGTATCTAATTTTTTTTAAAGGAGTGATCGGTATTATGTATATTATTAAAAAAATCAAATTGTATCGTGACATTTTATTTACGGCCCTCTCCTACAATTTAGTCTAGCTCCGCCACTGTACCCAGCTCTAGTTCCAGGCCACAATCGCATTGTTTCCTTGTTGAAACATAATGAAGCCCAACATCCATTTAATAAAATATAGTAGGATTTTCAAAACAAAAAATATATTTAATAAAATATTAAGTGTTTTTTTTATATGGAAGCTAAAAAAAAGAAAGAAAAAAAAACTAAAAATATAATTATTCAGGAGAGAAGAAAAATCTCATTGCATCATTGATGAGAAGATCACAAAGATTTTCTGAATGAGAAGTTTGAGTTTTAATCAAGTAGTCGGCATCTGATAAAGCTTCAAATTTAAAATATTGAATGTCAAAATGAGTTTTGAAAATTGAATATTGTTAACACTCCTTTTATTAATCGTCTATTTGATATAATTAATCATATATTTAAGTTATATTAATAATTTAAGTTTTTTTTTGAGGCGGATTAACAATTTAAGTTATTGTTAAATATTAACCTTTTTGTAGTATGTCTTATGTCTTATTGTCTTAGATTCATTTCTATCCAATGTCAATTTAATTGGGCTAATTTAACTTTAAAAAATAATAATAAATAGGACTTTGATTAATGAGAAACCACTTTTTCTTCTTAAATTTTATATACACATTTATTCCCTTGTTTTCCGGTTATCAAAATGGATTAGAAACACATATTAAAATTTCTAAATTAAAGGATCATAAGAAACAAATTTTCAACCAAACAAAAAAGTTCCCAAGAAAGAAATAACTAAATTGCCATACTTCAATGGCTAACCATTTGTTAGAGAAAAGGTCAATTAACTTTTACTTTTTCAATTTTCATGATGGTTTCTAAAAAACATCAAAAATTTTATCATTGATCTTCTTGTTTCATCAATTTTTTTATCATTCATCTTCACCTAAAACACCACTTAATTATATTTTCATCTTACCTTTTTTTTTATTGTACCTTCCTATCCAAAGCTTCCTTGTTTTAAATGTTTCTTCAATGGGGATTTGTAACAAACATGTTAATCCCTTTTGATTATTATTATGATTATTACAACTACTTTTTTGAATCTGGTTATGGCTAATTAAACTACCCTCTATTTGGTTCTTTCATATTATTGGGTTGTGACATGTGACAGCGGCATAAAATACATGCAACTACGACATTAAAAATATTATAGTATATTCATTGTACCTTCATTCATAGAATCAAAGATGGGTTTGAACACAAAGGACATTCAACTTTGTGTGTTGAAAGTTCTTCATGTTTCATTTGAAAAAAGTTATGGTTTTATGAAAAAATATCCAAAAATTTCATGTGCTTTTTTAGTCCTCTTCATCGTGTATATATTTCTTTCTTGTATATACAATTTGTTGGTTTTCTTGTCTCCATTTCTTGTGTTTACTGCAATTTTGCTTAGAATCTTTTGGAGTTCTGAGCAAACAAATGATAAATGTGTTGTGAAAAAGAGAGATGAAAAAAAGGTTGAAGTGAACAATCTATCCAAGGTTCATATGAATGAGAGACGCGGAATGCTTTATAAGTATCCGTCACAAAATGCAACAAGTAGAAGAAGAAATTTCACCAGGAAAAAATTGGACGTGTATGGTGATTTAGAACAGAAAGCTAAAAATTTATCGGTAGCATTTCGAAATGAGTTCACTAAGAAGAACACAAGGATTAAATTAGGAGTAAGATTTTTAGAGAAAGATATTGACCCTATTGATTATAAGTTTTCGTCAACAAAATTTGAAGCTCCTAAAAAGCAATTAATTTGTGAGCCTCCAATTGTTGATCTTGTAACTTGTGGGACAAGTTATTATGATGGTCAAGGGAAAAGGATAGAAAAAATGGAAGATGAGAAAAAGGCAATAGAGGATAATATTAATAATAAAATTGTAGAATTGAAAGAGGATGGTCAAAAAAATCTAATGGATCTTGGTATTTGTGAGACAGAAACTAACAAAAGGTTGGAGAGTCTTATAGCTAGAAGAAGGGCAAGAAAACAATTGACATTGGAGATTGAGAATGGTTTAATTGATATGGAATCAATGTCACCTAGCCAAATGGCACCATTATTGATTGCAGAAAGAATGAACCCTTTTGATTCTCCAACAACTTTTGATGGCATAGAAATGCCTGGTTCTGCTCCATCTGCTTTGAGAAGTCCATTTGATATTCCTTATGAACCTTTTGAGGAGAAACCAAATCTAAAAGAGGATAATTTTCATCAAGATTTCATAGGTGACGCGCCATTAGAACTCAAACATGACCTTGAAGTTAGAGAGCAAAGTCTACCAAAATCAAGATTTAGAAAGCTTTCAGGTATAATCAGTTTTTTCCTTGTTCTTCTTGTTTCCCTCCTCTTTTGAGTATATATTTTTTGTAATAGATAAACTTAATTACATGCTTATAGCACACACTATATAAGTTATGAGGTATTTTCATAAGTTATCTTGAATAGTTTACGGAAATAAGTTGAAAATAATTCAGAAACATGTCATAAGTTTTTCCTAAAAGCTCTTAATGAATTATCTCACACGAACTTATGTGAGTATATAAGTCCAAATAAGACAATCAAACAATATCTAGAGCGAATGTAATTTTCTCTAGTAGGTATGACAAATCATTATAAGTATTTTTAGAGAATTTATGGAAGAAAAAATGCTCAAAACAACTTATAAAAATGTCATAATTAATTAAGTTGTTTTCATAAATTGTTTCAAACAATATAATCTCACAAGTACTTATGTTATTAGATAACCTCAATTAAACTTTTCCAAAGAGACTTTAAATTGAATGTATTTTGTTCATGTAGGTATGGAAAATCATGATAGGTCTGAAGAGTTAAACTCCAAAGAAGAAAGTGAATTACAAGCTCCAATTCTTTCAAATGAAGGAGAGGAAACCATACACGAAGAGAAAGGGAAATATAAAATCGATATTTTTGGCATGAAAATTGAGGAAGTAGACAATGGTGATCGAAACAATTCTATGTCATATCATGAAAATGAGCCAAAATTAATTCCAGCAATAACAAATATTGAGAGAAATATAACTTCACTTCCTAAGTCTCAAGAGGAAATCCTTGATTTTCCAATAATTAGTGCTAATGTTACTAATATAAATGATTCACTATATGGTTCTCTTTCAAGTCTTGCTGATAAGTGTAAGGAAAAAATGTTCTTTACAAATGGACTAGTTCATCATACACCGTCGTTATCCCTAGCTTCTGATTTACATGTTGAGTTTTCTGAAATTGGTTCACCAACATTGACAATTGATGAGAGTAATGATGAAGATTTGTGGGGAACAAATGAAGTTAGTGAGCATGATGATATTTTAGAGGCAAAAAATTGGAGCGACATCGGTTCTTCATCAATTTCATTACAAAACATTGATGAAGAAAATGTAGACGATGTAACTTTTATGCCATCAAAATCTGATCATACACGTGATGATACTCCAACTTATGCAACAAGTAGTGATCATAACATCTTTGGTAATGCGAGACAAATCGGTACATCCCAATATTCTTCGGATGTGTTAGCACGTTGGAAGAAGTTAATGGGATTGATGGATACTCGTGTTGGTCATTTACCCCAAGAAACTCTTTCAGAAAATCTCGAGGTAAGTCATTTTATTGATACTATAGTTGTTAGGAAAGTGAGTCTCAAAGGTGGATTCATACTTGAAAATTGTGGTTAATGACATTCAAAATTGTAATTAATTATGCTCAATGAATAATAAATCCTGAGACTTTGTTGTATTCACTAAACATTCATTGAACATAATTATATACACATCTGAACTGTGTTAACCATGAGAATTATATATTCTTACTAAAAAATTTAGAATTAATCTTTTTCTTATAGGAATGTAACCAAAAAGAGAATTCAATAAACATGGAACAAGTTATGAACGAAGCGAACAACTCAGAAGCCAGTGAGCATGACAATACAAAGGACACAAGGAGTAACGAAGAGGGAGACATAAGAAGTAACGAAGAGCGAGATATAAGGAGTAACGAAGAGCAAGACATAAGAATTAATGAAGAGTCTGGCGCATCAAATGTGCGTCAGGAAACGGTTGATGAAGTCTCAACTATCACAAGTTCATCATCATCTTCATCATCACCAACGTCTGTATTGCCGGTACCACATCATACAGAAGCAAACCAAGAGATGCACCAAAGTGTTCAACCATCAGATATGGAGGATGTGGCTCAAGAAACAATAACTAATGAAGCTTCACATGAATCCATGTCTCAACCTGTTCATCCTTCCATGGATGATTATCCAAATGTCGAATCACATAATGGTGACTTGATTAATTCTCAGGTAGGAGTTGTAGTCTTTTTTTTTTCATCTATGTTTTTTAAGCCTTGAAAATAATATTATTTGTGACATTGATTGATTAGGATGTCATTAATCCCTTGGAGAATTCTATTCAAGAATCAAATATGTCCAACAACATGAACGTTGTAGAAATTTGTAACCAAGAAGAGCAAAATTTAAAGAATTATGAGAACATTGAAGACAAATCTACTCCTCAAAGTAGGCAGGATGCTTCTGCAGAACCAAATAGACAAGCAGAGGTAAGAATGACTTTAGAAGATAAAAATGATAAATCAACAAAATTATTTGATGAAAAAAATAAATTTGAATTTTTAAACTCCACATTCTTTAGAAAAAGAGTTAATATATGCTTTTACCCCTTAGTGGACGAGTTTTGCTTTACCTCTGTAAATTTTTTTTGATTACCCATGTAATGTAAAAATTTTATTATTTACCTTCTTTTGTTGACATTTTGCTGCTGTGACAGTGAACTTTTACTGACATGTCAATTGACTTTCATAAGCAAAAAGCCAACAAAGAAGGTAAATGATAGAATTTTCACATTACAAACGGTATTACAGAAGCTGAAAGTCTATTAACCCTTAAAAAATAGTCATTTCACTTATAGAGAAACTTTTTCTCGTGGAACTGAATAGGTGCCATTGTTATCTCCCTTAACGCAAGAATCATCGTTCAAAAACCACATAGAGAATGAAGGAAAATCTGAAGAATCATTGATACATGCGGCTAACACACAACATTTTATCAATGCTGAAGTAGTAGACACAAGTTATGCCAATGATTCTCAAGAAAAAAATCCACAATGACTTATATGAAAATGACTTATATCCAAATAGTTCTTTGGAATAGCTTGTAAGAAGTTCTTTGGATATCAACCTCTAATGGTGGTGGTGACGACAACAATGAGAATTTCTTACAACCAAGAATTACTGAATCAACAATTCCAAGCTAAGAAGAAAAGGAAAACCTTACAAAGAATTTGTGAAATAATACAACTTGGAAAATGTGAAGAGATGATCCTCTTTGGCGTTTCACTTGCACATCGGATAATTAACTTAACTGAAGAAAGTGAACTATGCATTAGTTAATTTCATCATCAGATAAAATATTGAGAAGACTAAACTCAAAGATAGATACACTAATCAATTTTTAGTACATGATTTCTTAGAAGTTAATGATTGTAATATTCTATTAGTTACACTGCACATATCTATTTATAATTTAGAAAGTAAAAAATGTAGAAGTTGCATTGCATCTCTTATTATAAGGTTCTTGGCTCATAGGGTCATAGGTTTTTCCGTGTGCAGCTCCTACACGCCTGTGTGAAGGTTCTAGGTTAACAAAACTTGATTTTTTTTAGCTCTTTGGACCTTTGAGGACTTTTTTGTTGACAAAATAGGCTTAGAGTTGCTGAAAAACAACTAAGTCCTCATGAGGAAAAATGCCTTAGCTTTAACATTTGATGACTTGGTTTGCAAGATATCTCAAAGTACATATCATAATCACTTAATTCTTCACAATTTTTGCTTTATGCTACCAATACAAAATGAGTAGAAACAAGTAAATAGTTCTATGAGACTCATTAATAACATAGTACCTCTGTTCTTTTTTATTGTAAGAGACATTGTAGTTTTTAGATTTATTATAAAACTTATCCATTTAGACTATAATAAAGACTAAATACATCAATATTTTAATAAATTTAAAAAGTGCGTTGTCTCTTATAATTAAGAACAGATGTAATAACTTATTTAATTAAACTGATACTACATAATAAATATAAAATAGTGTTATTAATACCTGTATTTTTTTTGGATTTCAACCTTGTAATATGAATATTCTTTGATTTTAGACCTTTTTTTATTATAAGCTTTGATTTTAGACGTTGATGTCATATGACCGATCAAAAAGGATAATTTGATCGTGTAATTTTGATAATTTAGAGGGACAAAAGAACACAACAACAAGTCAACAACAAACTTAAACAAATTCGTCAACAAAAAAAAAACAAAAACAAACTTAAACAAATGAACAACAAAAAAAATCCATAAAATAGAAAAGAAAATACTAATTAATGCACCAAAATGAACTAATTAAGGAAATCAAATATAATAAAACTATATTGAAATTTGTGTATTTAATGTTTTTAAAATGTAAAAAAGTTATTTTCAATGCAGAATTTACTTTTTTTTATCATTAACTGATACACGAGATGAACTAGTTAGCATGACCGATAAGATTTTTTTTTTGATTTTGACAGAATTAATTCTGAGAAAAATTGATTTAAAGATAAAGTGATTAGTTTTGTCCAGAAATCTTAGTTCAATTACAAAAAATGTAGAAATTACTGAACATGATGTTCATGGCCAAGATTCGATCATTAGTCAATCTACTTTGTGTATGTGAGAGTTTATAACGAATTTTTCGTACACTAAAAAATGAGTCGAACAATAAAATATTTTAGAAGGCAAAATCAATTTCACTTTTAAGAAATAAATAAGTGAAAATCAATTCTTCATATCTATGCCTTCCGCATGACGGTTTGTAAAACTCTGTGAATCGTGAAACTCCATCACTTTGCTTCTTCATCTGCAACGCCACTCAATATTTGAGTAAGGTACGTGTTTCTCATAGAATTTGGTAGTGATTAGTGAAATTGCATTTTTGTGATATTGAGCTATGTTTTTTGCTGCATTTTTGTGATTTTGAACTTCCCTTTTCATTGCGTTTGTTTTGCTTTCGTTTTTGTGATGTTGAAATATGTTATTTTGCTGCATAGCGCTTTGACTAGCTAATTGTTTGATCAACTACGTGTATGTTCAGAATCACGTTGATTCACCATGATTTTGCAGAAGCTAGGAGTTGTAGCTTTTGGCATTCCCACCGTGAATCCAAACATAGGCTATGTATACTGAACTATGAAGCACGGACTCAGACACCAATAAACACTGACAGTCGATACAGATAAAATATTTGAAAAAAAGGATATAGCTAAATGTAACTCTAATCATGCGTTTGACCCGGCTTATTTTCTACTTTTCTATTTAGCTTAAACGAAATAGAGAAGTATAAAATTGAATTTAGCCATATTTCTCTTTAAAGGTATTAGAGAAATAAAGTAAAGAAGTAAAAAATAAAAAGAAGTAGAGTCAAACACAATTTTTTCCTACTTTACTATTTTTAAGGAGAAGAAAAAAATTAGAAAATAAGCCGGGCCAAACGGGCACTAAGTGTTGGTGTCAGACACGACACATGTCCTAATCCGAGGAGTGTTTGTGCTTGATAGATACTGAACAATGGTTTGAAAATTAGATAATCTGAATAGCTTCTCAAAGTTTGAGTGGTGTTTAAAGCCTTGCTCAAAACTGATTGATATTGGGGTTACGGCACTTCCATATTCTAAAAGCTAAAAAGAAATTCTAGAGGTATAGACTTGATTTTTTATGCTGAACAGGTTAACTGAACCAGTTTGATTTGGTTCAGGTAAAACGATTACAGTTCGGTTCGCATGCAGTTTTGATTGTAAACCGAACTTTGCCCACCCACATCGGTGTGTACTTTGTTTATTTAAAGCGTTTAACATTTTCAAAATTCTTGACATAAATTTAAAGAATAAGAATTTATTGCCCTTTTTTTATGTTGTGCATCTTTCATGATTCTATCACTTTTTGTTTAGTAACATTAACATAGATGCTACCAGCTTATTAAAAAAAAGACAGGTTCTGCTTTTTTTTCTCACTGCCAATAGCTTTTTCCTTGTGTGCTTGTGGTCAAGATAGCAATTTGGTTTAAAATGTATTCAATATTGGTGCAGATAGATATCGATTTCATATTCGTAATACAGAAACTATTTAGGGGAAAAAGCAAAAACGATTAATGTTTAGGGGAAATGGAAGGGAACTTAGTGGGTGGAAGAAATGAAACGAAACTTTCGGTACTACAATTGTTTCATAAGATGAAGAAGGTCATGATTTACTGTGACTTGTGAGCAGAACAAAGAATTTGTATTTTAATCGAGACAAACAGTGTAAAGTTAGAACGAAGGTGTTTTGTGCATTGAAAATTAAGCAGGGTAGGTTTGTGCTTGGTTAAAAAATAGAGGGGTGTGTGTGTGTGACATTTTAACATACCTCAATATGTAGTTTCCAACTTTTCCAAACACATTTATAAGAAACTCGACACTTCCTCGGAGTTGTTTATTTCAGCTTCTTTAAGAATACCTGAATGTTAAATGTATTCTCATGTATTTGAGGCCAATCGCAACTATTGATATTTCATAGAGTCAATCATATATGAAGTTAGTTCTCAATTATTTATGTTTTTTTTGTTAATTAAGTTTATATACATTCATTTATTGTGTTTTCGATTACAGATTCAATTTTCATTTATCAATGGCTCCAGAAGCAGCAACATCTTCAGAGTCTATACAACCTAGAGGTCTTTATCAAACTTGTGGCTTAGATTATGTATATACAATATAAGCATAACATTTATCTGATTCATTCAAACTTTAGGAGTATATTAGCATTTTTTACTTGAAAACTGTTAGTCACAGGAGGTCTTTTGTTATTCGATCTTATCAGTTTGTTTTGTACAGATGTTTGCATTGTTGGTGTTGCACGTACACCTATGGGTGGGTTTCTTGGTACTCTTTCATCAGTACCTGCCACCAAGCTAGGCTCTATAGCTATTGAAGGTAATCATCTTAACTTGTGTTACTGCTGGTAATGCTTCCAGCATAATTAAGGTTGATACATTGTTAAATTTTCTTAACACCCTCAACTTTTTATATGTCTTTTTCTGCTTAACTGTTTGTATTTGGATGCCCTTGTTAAAAAAATTGGTAATAAAATTCTTTGGTCTAAAACATGATTCACTGGAGTCGTTTAATGTTATCTTATTATTTGAGAGTTGAATGAGTGAGTGGGGAAAAGAAGCAGATAAAAAATTATTGTAATATTGACATGGAGTAGTAGTTATTCAATTTGAGTGAATGGTCAATTATACAGTTTGATGCAGTATTCAGATATAACTAATTGAAATCATATTGCATGTAACATAACGCCGCCGCTAACACTTTCAAGAAGCTCAGGTGTCATAGAATACCATGAAGCAAAAAATTATTTCCTAAATCCTTAAGCTGCAAGTGGTTCAATGAAATTACTGTTTGAACCTTGAAGTTAGTTAGAGTTATATTCATGAGTTCATCAAATATATTATATTCATTGTGCTACATTTATAGTTTCCATTTGTTTATGTTCTTAAATGCTATTAACTGATATATATTTGACAAAACTGACATATATTTCTTGTAATTTTAATTTTAGCATGAGTCCAGGTTTTTAATGAAAATGATAATGTTCTTGATGACAGTGATGGTGTTGCTGCATTAGTTTTGGTGAGCGGAGAGAAGGCATTGAAGCTTGGGCTTCAAGTCATTGCAAAAATCTCTGGATATGCTGACGCTGCTCAGGTACGCAAAATATTTAAATAGAACTACATCTTCAGGCCATATTGATATTCACATTACTTGTAGTGTTTTATATGTTGATAGTATAACTTTATGCTCATTTGATGTGATCTACACAAGAGCCAGAGTTATTTACAACTGCTCCAGCCATTGCAAATTTGCCATCCCTAAAGCTATCGGTAATGCAGGGTTGGACAATTCACAAAAATGATTTTTATGAAATCAATGAAGCCTTTGCGGTTGGATTCCATGCCAAAATTTTAACTTTAAATAGTAGTAGTTTGCCAATTTATGACACCGTGACTTTTAATTTCTTGGTTTCTGTCTTGTAGGTTGTGGCTCTTGCAAATCAGAAACTTCTTGGACTAAATTCGGTGAGTTTTATCCCTTGTAATCTGGTGATGTTTGTGTAGTAAACTATTTCTGATTGAGTGTCTTGAAGATTGCATGCTGTTGTAGGGCCCCTACCCCTTTTTCTGTTGTGGAAAGTATAAAATTTGTCTTCATAATGGTCAATGGTTATTAATGGCTCTAAACTTTTTTTTTCTTTACCTTATCCTCAAATGAGTATTATTTTGCAGGAAAAAGTGAATGTACATGGTGGAGCTGTATCATTAGGCCATCCTCTTGGTTGCAGTGGTGCTCGTATCCTGGTGACACTTTTGGGGGTATGTTCAGTGTAAAACTCCGATTACTTTAAAATATATATTATCACATCGATAGACTGTCAATCCAAATATATTGTGTTTGAAGAAGAAATGATGGTGCTACTGTTATTGGTTAGCTCTTAAATTCTTTGTTCATTGTGTTTTATCAAAAAACAAACTCATTATGCTTAGTTATTGAAAGGTTCATAACTTAAAATAACTGTAATCGAGTTATTTTATTATATTATACTATCGTTTCATTTTAAAAATTGATGATTTTGATAATTAAGTGAGAGTAGTTTGTTATGACAGTGAAAAGAGCAAATTTTGATGATTAGATCTTACATGGTATACATAAGTTCATATGAAATATTACACGGTCATCTCATCATTTGATAATTAAGTAACTCTAATTGCAATTGTTCATGTAATGTCGTCCATAATATCCAATGTTCCTTTCAATTCGATTAGTCTAAAAGTCACTGCACACATGTATTGAGGCAGAAAAATGGAAAATACGGTGTTGCTGGTGTTTGCAATGGAGGTGGTGGTGCATCTGCCCTTGTAGTGGAGCTTCTGTGATCGTAATTCATGTTCGGTTGTTGTTGTTTTAGAGCCCGTGTTTGTACAACGTTCAATTATCTATACATATGCGCGTGCAGGTTTCAACTTTTCAACAAGGACAAAAAGGAAAAAGTGGACAAATTTGGAGAAATAGTTATTAGATTTTAGTCTCAGATCTTGTTAAAGTGTGAATTTCTTAGTAGCAAAGTAGACATTATTTAGATTTTCATTTCTTTGTAATAATTTGCTGGTGGACAATAATGTGGGATGAATAATTCTTCAAAATTCAAACCTTTTATTCAGAACACAAGATTACACATATTTGTGTGCTTTGTAATAATATTGTGTCTGAAACTGAAATGACCCAAAAGAAATAATGGACAGTCTAAAATAAACTAACATAATTTTTTAAGAAAAGTGGTTGAGTTGTTTAAATGAACCGAATCTAACCGAGCCTCTTACTAATACGATTTTAGAGTAAAAATAATAAATAAACTAACATAATTTCAGTTCTTTAGTAAAAATAAAATCAATTTTGGTTAGTAAATAAACTAATACAATTTTATTTTTAATCTAATATTTATAAAAATCGTATTAGTAAGAGGCTCGGTTAGATTAGGTTTATGGGTTCTTAAAATTGAAAATGAAGATCTAAATAGCAGTAGTTTGATGAATACTTCTTTGCAATGGTGAAAGTGCAAATGGCTATTTAGTTGAAGTAAACATAAATTAAGTTTTACACTATACGAAGTGATTAAAAACTTTTAAATTATTTATGTTGTGGTTATCTTTATTTCCATGCTTTTTAATATAATTCACTTCCATGGTAGAATACTGTTGATTATTATGCAAAAATAAAAATAAAAATGTTAATTGTTGATTAATAGTAATAATAATAATATATTTGTATTATTTTTACTTCAATAATATATTTGAATTATTTCTTTGACACTAATTAGAATGTCAAATAAACCATGTCGATTATTTGTCATAATTGATATGCACTAATGACTAATTTGATCCTATCTTGTTAAAAGTTTATGCATAAAATTTATACTCCTTCCGGCCTTAATTATAAGCAATTTTCCATATTTTAGATTCATTAGATAACTAATGTATCTAGTATATAATTAAAGTTTGATACATTAGTTTTTCAATAAATCTAAAAAATGGAAAGTTACTTATAATTAAAGCCGGAGAGAGTAAATAATTTGATTCCTACTAATAACATTGTCATTGTTCATTACCATTATGATGTTGGTTTGGAGTGTTGCCTTTATCTGCCATGAAAGATTATAAAAAAAATTATAATAAAAGATTATAAAAAAACTTATATTAAATCCTTATTAATTGAATGACCTAAAGGGACAAAGCCAACACATGACGTACATTTTGTGAAAGTATACCTGCATCTCCAAAAGTGTTATAAAATCCTTATAAATTGAAGGAAAATTAATTGTTACTTGAAAATGAGAAAAAAGAAATGACTCAAATTATTAAGAATATTTATGTTATGATCATTATTGTTATTTATCTATGTATTGTTGTAGGTGGCATACACGCTGGTAAAACTTTTTTATCTCATCATTTTCAAACACTATTTTCTCCGACCTTTATTATAAACAAAATTGCATTTTTAGATGCATTGAATAACTAATGTATATATAGACATTAGACAATAATATAGTCTAGATATATTAGTTATTCAATATATCTAAAAAGTAATTTTTACTTATAATAAAGGTCAGAGAACAGAGAACGTACTTTCTTTAACTTATACATAACTTTTCAACTCCTTTCATTGACACTTTATTTTTTTTTATTTTTTTTAATAACAGACTATGCTTACATAACTTTTCAACTCCTTTCATTGACACTTTATTTTTTATTTATTTTTTTAATAACAGACTATGCTTATCCTTGTCTTATGGACATGACATGCTTAAATTTATGTCAACACCCTAGGAGTGGGTGTTGTGTTAATTTCAAATGTACATGTATAGAGCAATTCTCGACAAATAAAAAAAATTAATGATACGTCATTTGTAACACCTTAAGTTCAATAATGATAATTATCTAGTTTTGAAAAAAAAAAATCGACATGTTCAAGGCCACATTCACCGTCATATATCACTAAAGTAATTTAATTGTTATAATAATAAAACGTAACATAATAACATCAAAATACATTATAGTTTAAAATAATGTAATAATATATATATATATATATATATATATATTTTCTTCCCACACCCCAATTAATCCAAGGCGGATCATATGTAAACTCAGTCTGTATATCATATGTAAATTCAGTTTGCGTACTATATGTAAACTTTGTTTGTGTACGAGTTTACGTATTTCTTTTCAAACTATGCAGACGCACGCAAAGTCGCAAATCCAGTACGTATAATCAATCTCATACGTAAACTCGATTTAGTGAACCAGGCATGCAAATCACAAATCAAGTACGTAAGTTCGATTTACGTTTAAATAAATTGTTAGTTTCTAACGTATATACCGT